>CM046461.1:11472500-12007052 GCA_025506415.1 Flaveria robusta | reverse complement strand
TTGCATAACGTTGGATGTTGTTAAGGAAAGCAAAACGCTATCGATGCGAGAACAATTGTTGTTTACTGTTTTTGTGTAACTTGTTCCTCTTCAATGTATTTAGTTGAGCGTTCATGATTAGTTTGATGAACTAAACAACAGTTGCATAATTATAATTGAAATACAATTCACCGTTATTTACTTTGTCGTACTAACTTGATTTGACTTCTTTTTAATCGATTACACATTTTCTTTTTGTTTTAGGTGTTATTATTTCCGTTCAACAACTTTAATTTGATTCTCGAATCTCGTTAAATGATGACGAGTAGTTTTGTGGTCCGGTACAACTGGTTTTCTTGTCTTAATGGTCAATAAGGGAATCTATGGATCGATATTTGTCACTAGAATGGACATAGTGCATTTTGAAAGAAAGGGTGTTCAAAGTTGGTTGTGAAGCATTATGGATGAGGTTTGGGGAGGAATGGATTGATTTCAATGGTCATTCGTGTGGTTTCGTATTCGGTTTTTTGTTTTGATGTAAACAATAGATACTATGTAGTTATTGTGATAGACTAGTATGATTCCAATGTGAATCATAATCAGATTTATTTTTGTGGTTTAAGAGTGTGTTGATAAGACATATGAATCAAACTTAATAACGTTGGATGTTGTTAAGGAAAGCAAAACGCTATCGATGCGAGAACAATTGTTGTTTACTGTTTTTGTATAACTTGTTCCTCTTCAATCTAGTTAGTTGAGCGCTCATGATTAGTTTGATGCACTAATCTGTAGTTGCATAATTATGATTGAAATACAATTCACCGTTATTTGCTTGATCGTACTAACTTGATTTGACTTCTTTTTAATCGATTACACGTTTTCTTTTTGTTTTAGGTGTTATTACTTCCGTTCCACAACTTTAGTTTGATTTTTGAATCTTGTTAAATGATGACAAGTAGTTTTGCGGTCCGGTACAACTGTTTTTCTTGTCTTAATGGTCAATAAGGGAATCTATGGATCGGTACTTTTCATTAGAATGTAAGTGCATTTTGAAAGAAAGAGTGTTCAAAATTGGTTGTGAAGCGTTATGGATGAGGTTTGGGGAGGAATGGATTGATTTCAATGGTCATTCATGTGGTTTCGTATTCGGATTTTGTTTTGATGTAAACAATAGATACTATGTAGCATTTGTGATTGACTACTATGATTCCAATGATAATCATAATCAGATTTGATTATTGTGGTTTAAGAGTGTGTTTAGAAGACATATGAATCAAACTTAATAACGTTGGATGTTGTTAAGGAAAGCAAAACGCTATCGATGCGAGAACAATTGTTGTTTACTGTTTTTGTGTAACTTGTTCCTCTTCAATGTATTTAGTTGAGCGTTCATGATTAGTTTGATGAACTAAACAACAGTTGCATAATTATAATTGAAATACAATTCACCGTTATTTACTTTGTCGTACTAACTTGATTTGACTTCTTTTTAATCGATTACACATTTTCTTTTTGTTTTAGGTGTTATTATTTCCGTTCAACAACTTTAATTTGATTCTCGAATCTTGTTAAATGATGACGAGTAGTTTTGTGGTCCTGTACAACTGGTTTTCTTGTCATTAGAATGGACATAGTGCATTTTGAAAGAAAGGGTGTTCAAAATTGGTTGTGAAGCGTTATGGATGAGGTTTGTGGAGGAAGGGATTGATTTCAATGGTCATTCGTGTGGTTTCGTATTCGGTTTTGGTTTTGATGTGAAAAATAGATACTATGTACCATTTGTGAATGACTATTATGATTCCAATGATAATCATAATCAGATTTGATTATTGTGGTTTAAGAGTGGGTTTAGAAGACATATGAATCAAACATAATAACGTTGGTTGTTGTTAAAGAAAGCAAAACGCTATCGATGCGAGAACAATTGTTGTTTACTGTTTTTGTATAACTTGTTCCTCTTCAATCTATTTAGTTCTTCATGATTAGTTTGATGCACTAATCTGTAGTTGCATAACTATGATTGAAATACAATTCACCGTTATTTGCGTGGTCGTACTAACTTGATTGGACTTCTTTTTAATCGATTACACATTTTCTTTTTGTTTTAGGTGTTATTACTTCCGTTCCACAACTTTAATTTGATTTTCGAATCTTGTTAAATGATGACAAGTAGTTTTGTGTTCCGGTACAACTGGTTTTCTTGACTTAATGGTCAATAAGGGAATCTATCAATCAATACTTTTCATTAGAATGGACATAGTTCATTTTGAAGGAAAGAGTTTTCACAATTGATTGTGAAGCGTTATGGATGAGGTTTGGGGAGGATTGGATTGATTTCAATGGTCATTCGTGTGGTTTCGTATTCGGTTTTGGTTTTGATATAAACAATAGATACTATGTAGCATTTGTGATTGACTAGTATAATTCCAATGATAATCATAATCAGATTTGATTATTGTGGCTTAAGAGTGTGTTTAGAAGACATATGAATCAAACGTAATAACGTTGGATGTTGTTAAGGAAAGCAAAACGCTATCGATGCGAGAACAATTGTTGTTTACTGTTTTTGTATAACTTGTTCCCCTTCAATGTATTTAGTTGAGCGTTCATGATTAGTTTGTTGAACTAAACTGCAGTTGCGTAATTATAATTCAAATACAATTCACTGTTATTTACTTGGTCGTACTAACTTGATTTGACTTCTTTTTAATCGATTACACATTTTCTTTTTGTTTTAGGTGTTATTACTTCCGTTCCATAACTTTAATTTGATTCTCGAATCTTGTTAAATGATGACGAGTAGTTTTGTGGTCCTGTACAACTGGTTTTCTTGTCTTGATTGCAATAAGGGAATCTATGGATCGATATTTGTCATTAGAATGGACATAATGCATTTTGAAAGAAAGGGTGTTCAAAATTGGTTGTGAAACGTTATGGATGAGATTTGGGGGGGAATGGATTGATTTCAATGGTCACTCGTGTGGTTTCGTATTCGGTTTTGGTTTTGATGTAAACAATAGATACTATGTAGCATTTGTGATTGACTAGTGTAATTCCAATGATTATCATAATCAGATTTGATTATTGTGGCTTAAGAGTGTGTTTAGAAGACATATGAATCAAACGTAATAACGTTGGATGTTGTTAAGGAAAGCAAAATGCTATCGATGCGAGAACAATTGTTGTTTACTGTTTTTGTATAACTTGTTCCTCCTCAATGTATTTAGTTGAGCGTTCATAATTAGTTTGATGCACTAATCTGTAGTTGCATAATTATGATTGAAATACAATTCACCGTTATTTCCTTGGCCGTACTAACTTGATTTGACTTCTTTTTCATCGATTACACGTTTTCTTTTTGTTTTAGGTGTTATTACTTCCGTTCCACAACTTGAATTTGATTTTCGAATCTTGTTAAATGATGACGAGTAGTTTTGTGGTCCGGTACAACTAGTTTTCTTGTCTTAATGGTCAATAAGGGAATCTATGGATCGATATTTGCCACAAGAATGGACATAGTTTATTTTGAAAGAAAGAGTGTTCAAATTTGATTGTGAAGCATTATGGATGAGGTTTGGGGAGGAATGAATTAATTTCAATGATCATTCGTGTAGTTTCGTATTCGGTTTTGATTTTGATGTAAACCATAGATACTATGTAGCATTTGTGATTGACTAGTATGATTCCAATGATAATCATAATCAGATTTGATTATTGTGGTTTAAGAGTGTGTTTAGAAGACATACGAATCACACTTAATAACGTTGGATGTTGTTAAGGAAAGCAAAACGCTATCGATGCGAGAACAATTGTTGTTTAAAATTTTTGTATAACTTGTTCCTCTTTAATGTATTTAGTTGAGCGTTCATCATTAGTTTGATGCACTAATCTTTAGTTGCATAACCATGATTGAAATACAATTCACCGTTATTTGCTTGGTCATACTAACATGATTTGACTTCTTTTTAATCGATTACGCATTTTCATTTTGTTTTAGGTGTTATTACTTTCATTCCTCAACTTTAATTTGATTTTCGAATCTTGTTAAATGATGACGAGTAGTTTTGTGGTCCGGTACAACAAGTTTTCTTATCTTAATAGTCAATAAGGGAATCTATAGCTCGATATTTGTCACTAGAATGGACATAGTGCATTTTGAAAGAAAGGGTGTTCAAAGTTGGTTGTGAAGCATTATGGATGAGGTTTGGGGAGGAATGGATTGATTTCAATGGTCATTCGTGTGGTTTCATATTCGGTTTTGGTTTTGATGTAAACAATAGATACTATGTAGTTATTGTGATAGACTAGTATGATTCCAATGTTAATCATAATCAGATTTATTATTGTTGTTTAAGAGTGTGTTTATAAGACATATGAATCAAACTTAATAACGTTGGATGTTGTTAAGGAAAGCAAAACGCTATCGATGCGAGAACACTTATTGTTTACTTTTTTTGTGTAACTTGTTCCTCTTCAATGTATTTAGTTGAGCGTTCATGATTAGTTTGATGAACTAAACTGCAGTTGCATAATTATAATTGAAATACAATTCACCATTATTTACTTGGTCATACTAACTTGATTTGACTTCTTTTTAATCGATTACACATTTTCTTTTTGTTTTAGGTGTTATTATTTCTGTTCCACAACTTTAATTTGATTCTCGAATCTTGTTAAATGATGATGAGTAGTTTTGCGGTCCTGTACAACTTGTTTTCTTGTCTTGATTGTCTATAAGGGAATCTATGGATCGATATTTGTCATTAGAATGGACAGAGTGCATTTTGAAAGAAAGAGTGTTCAAAATTGGTTGTGACGCGTTAAGGATGAGGTTTGGGGAGGAAGTGATTGATTTCAATGGTCATTCGTGTGGTTTCGTATTCGGTTTTGATTTTGATGTGAACAATAGATACTATGTAGCATTTGTGACTGACTAGTATGATTCCAATGATAATCATAATCAGATTTGATTATTGTGGTTTAAGAATGGGTTTAGAATACATATGAATCAAACGTAATAACGTTGGTTGTTGTTAAGGAAAGCAAAACGCTATCGATGCGAGAACAATTGTTGTTTACTGTTTTTGTATAACTTGCTCCTCTTCAATCTATTTAGTTCTTCATGATTTGTTTGATGCACTAATCTGTAGTTGCATAACTATGATTGAAATACAATTCACCATTATTTGTGTGGTCGTACTAACTTGATTTGACTTATTTTTAATCGATTACACATTTTCTTTTCGTTTTAGGTGTTATTACTTTCGTTCCACAACTTTAATTTGATTTTCGAATCTTGCTAAATGATGTCAAGTAGTTTTGTGGTCCGGTACAACTGGTTTTCTTGTCTTAATGGTCAATAAGGGAATCGATGGATCGATACTTTTCATTAGAATGGACATAGTTCATTTTGAACGAAAGAGTGTTCAAAATTGATTGTGAAGCGTTATGGATGAGGTTTGGGGAGGAATGAATTGATTTCAATTGTCATTCGTGTGGTTTCGTATTCGGTTTTGGTTTTGATGTAAACAATAGATACTATGTAGCGTTTGTGATTGACTAGTATGATTCCAATGATAATCATAATCAGATTTGGTTATTGTGGTTTAAGAGTGTGTTTAGAAGACATATGAATCAAACTTAATAACGTTGGATGTTGTTAAGGAAAGCAAAACGCTATCGATGCGAGAACAATTGTTGTTTACTGTTTTTGTATAACTTGTTCCTCTTCAATCTATTTCGTTGAGCGTTCATGATTAGTTTGATGAACTAATCTTTAGTTGCATAATTATAATTGAAATACAATTCATCGTTATTTACTTGGTCGTACTCACTTGATTTGACTTCTTTTTAATCGATTACATATTTTCTTTTTGTTTTAGGTGTTATTACTTCAATTCCACAAGTTTAATTTGATTCTCGAATCCTTTTAAATGATGACGATTAGTTTTGTGGTCCTGTGCAACTGGTGTTCTTGTCTTGATTGTCTAAAAGGGAATCTATGGATCGAAATTTGTCATTAGAATGGATATAGTGCATTTTGAAATAAAGAGTGTTCAGAATTGGTTGTGAAGCGTTATGGATGACGTTTGGGGAGGAATGGATTGATGTCAATGGTCATTCATGTGGTTTCGTATTTGGTTTTTGTTTTGATGTAAACAATAGATACTATGTAGCATTTGTGATTGACTAGTATGATTCCAATTATAATCATAATCAGATTTGATTATTGTGGTTTAAGAGTGTGTTTAGAAGACATATGAATCAAACTTAATAACGTTGGATGTTGTTAAGGAAAGCAAAAAGCTATGGATGCGAGAAAAATTGTTGTTTACTGTTTTTGTGTAACTTGTTCCTCTTCAATGTATTTAGTTGAGCGTTCATGATTAGTTTGATAAACTAAACTGCAGTTGCATAATTATAATTGAAATACAATTCACCGTTATTTACTTTGTCGTACTAACTTGATTTGACTTCTTTTTAATCGATTACACATTTTCTTTCTGTTTTAGGTGTTATTATTTCCGTTCCACAACTTTAATTTGATTCTCGAATCTTGTTAAATGATGACGAGTAGTTTTGTGGTCCTGTACAACTGGTTTTCTTGTCTTGATTGTCAATAAGGGAATCTATGGATCGATATTTGTCATTAGAATGGACATAGTGCATTTTGAAAGAAAGGGTGTCCAAAATTGGTTGTGACGCGTTATGGATGATGTTTGGGGAGGAAGTGATTGATTTCAATGGTCATTCGTGTCGTTTTGTATTCGGTTTTGATTTTGATGTCAACAATAGATACTATGTAGCATTTGTGATTGACTAGTATGATTCCAATGATAATCATAATCAGATTTGATTATTGTGGTTTAAGAGTGGGTTTAGAAGACATATGAAACAAACGTAATAACGTTGGTTGTTGTTAAGGAAAGCAAAACGCTATCGACGCGAGAACAATTGTTGTTTACTGTTTTTGTATAACTTGTTCCTCTTCAATCTATTTAGTTCTTCATGATTTGTTTGATGCACTAATCTGTAGTTGCATAACTATGATTGAAATACAATTCACCATTATTTGCGTGGTCGTACTAACTTGATTTGACTTCTTTTTAATCTATTACGCATTTTCTTTTTGTTTTAGGTGTTATTACTTCCGTTCCACAACTTTAATTTGATTTTCGAATCTTGTTAAATGATGACAAGTAGCTTTGTGGTCCGGTACAACTGGTTTTCTTGTCTTAATGGTCAATAAGGGAATCGATGGATCGATACTTTTCATTAGAATGGACATAGTTCATTTTGAAAGAAAGAGTGTTCAAAATTGATTGTGAAGCGTTATGGATGAGGTTTGGGGAGGAATGAATTGATTTCAATTGTCATTCGTGTGCTTTCGTATTCGATTTTGGTTTTGATGTAAACAATAGATACTATGTAGCATTTGTGATTGACTAGTATGATTCCAATGTTAATCATAATCAGATTTAATTATTATGGTTTAAGAGTGTGTTTAGAAGACATATGAATCAAACTTAATAACGTTGGATGTTGTTAAGGAAAGAAAAACGCTATCGATGCGAGAACAACTGTTATTTACTGTTTTTGTATAACTTGTTCCCCTTAAATCTATTTAGTTGAGCGTTCATGATTAGTTTGATGCACTAATCTTTAGTTGCATAATTATGATTGAAATACAATTCACCGTTATTTCCTTGGTCGTACTAACTTGATTTGACTTCTTTTTAATCGATTACACTTTTTCTTTTTGTTTTAGGTGTTATTACTTTACATTCCACAACGTTAATTTGATTTTCAAATCTTGTTAAATGATGACGAGAAGTTTTGTGGTCCGTTACAACTGGTTTTCTTGTCTTAATTGTAAATAAGGGAATCTATGGATTGATATTTTTCATTAGAATGGACATAGTTCATTTTGAAAGAAAGAGTGTTCCAAATTGATTGTGAAGCGTTATGGATGAGGTTTGTGGAGGAATGAATTGATTTCTATGGTCATTCGTGTGGTTTCGTATTAGGTTTTGGTTTTGATGTAAACAATAGATACTATGTAGCATTTGTGATTGACTAGTATGATTCCAATGATAATCATAATCAGATTTGATTATTGTGGTTTAAGAGTGTGTTTAGAAGACATATAAATCAAACTTAATAACGTTGGATGTTGTTAAGAAAAGAAAAACGCTATCGATGCGAGAACAATTGTTGTTTACTGTTTTTGTATAACTTGTTCCCCTTAAATCTATTTAGTTGAGCGTTCATGATTAGTTTGATGCACTAATCTTTAGTTGCATAATTATGATTGAAATACAATTCACCGTTATTTCCTTGGTCGTACTAATTTGATTTGACTTCTTTTTAATCGATTACACATTTTCTTTTTGTTTTAGGTGTTATTACTTCCGTTCCACAACGTTAATTTGATTTTCAAATCTTGTTAAATGATGACGAGAAGTTTTGTGGTCCGGTACAACTAGTTTTCTTGTCTTAATGGTCAATAAGGGAATCTATGGATTGATATTTTTCACTAGAATGGACATAGTTCATCTTGAAAGAAAGAGTGTTCAAATTTCATTGTGAAGCGTTATGGATGAGGTTTGGGGAGGAATGAATTAATATCAATGGTCATTCGTGTGGTTTCGTATTCGGTTTTGATTTTGATGTAAACAATAGATACTATGTAGCATTTGTGATTGACTAGTATGATTCCAATGATAATCATAATCAGATTTGATTATTGTGGTTTAAGAGTGTGTTTAGAAGACATATAAATCAAACTTAATAACGTTGGATGTTGTTAAGGATGGAAAAACGCTATCGATGCGAGAACAATTGTTGTTTACTGTTTTTGTATAACTTGTTCCTTTTAAATCTAGTTAGTTGAGTGTTCATGATTAGTTTGATGCACTAATCTTTAGTTGCATAATTATAATTGAAATACAATTCACCGTTATTTGCTTGGTCGTACTAACTTGATTTGACTTCTTTTTAATCGATTACACATTTTCTTTTTGTTTTAGGTGTTATTACTTCCGTTCCACAACTAATTTGATTTTCAAATCTTGTTAAATGATGACGAGAAGTTTTGTGGTCCGGTACAACTGGTTTTCTTGTCTTAATGGTCAATAAGGGAATCTATGGATTGATTTTTTTCATTAGAATGGCCATAGTTCATCTTGAAAGAAAGAGTGTTCAAAATTGATTGTGAAGCGTTATGGATGAGGTTTGGGGAGGAATGAATTTATTTCAATGGTCATTCGTGTGGTTTCGTATTCGGTTTTGGTTTTGATGTAAACAATAGATACTATGTAGCATTTGTGATTGACTAGTATGATTCCAATGATAATCATAATCAGATTTGATTATTGTGGTTTAAGAGTGTGTTTAGAAGACATATAAATCAAACTTAATAATGTTGGATGTTGTTAAGGAAAGCAAAACGCTATCGATGCGAGAACAATTGTTGTTTACTGTTTTTGTATAACCTGTTCCTCTTCATTCTATTTAGTTGAGCGTTCATGATTAGTTTGATGCACTAATCTGTAGTTCCGTAATTATGATTGAAATACAATTCACCGTTATTTGCTTGGTCGTACTAACTTGATTTGACTTCTTTTTAATCGATTACATGTTTTCTTTTTGTTTTAGGAGTTATTACTTCCGTTCCACAACTTTAATTTGATTTTTGAATCTTGTTCAGTGATGACGAGTAGTTTTGTGGTCCGGTACAACTGGTTTTCTTATTTTAATGGTCAATAAGGGAATCTATGGATTTGATATTTGTCATTACAATGGACATAGTGCATTTTGAAAGAAAGAGGGTTCAAAATTGGTTGTGAAGCGTTATGGATGAGGTTTGGGGAGGAATGAATTGATTTCAATGGTCATTCGTGTGGTTTCGTATTCAATTTTGGTTTTGAGGTAAACAATAGATACTATGTAGCATTTGTGATTGACTAGTATGATTCCAAAGATAATCATAATTAGTTTTGATTATTGTGGTTTAAGAGTGTGTTTAGAAGACATATGAATCAAACTTAATAACGTTGGATGTTGTTAAGGAAAGCAAAACGCTATCGATGCGAGAACAATTGTTGTTTACTGTTTTTATATAACTTATTCCTCTTCAATCTATTTAGTTCTTCATGATTAGTTTGATGCATTAATCTGTAGTTGCATAACTATGATTGAAATACAATTCACCGTTATTTGCATGGTCGTACTAACTTGATTTGACTTATTTTTAATCGATTACACATTTTCTTTTTGTTTTTGGTGTTATTATTTCAGTTCCACAACTTTAATTTGATCTTAGAATCTTGTAAAATGATGACAAGTAGTTTTGTGGTCCGGTAAAACTGATTTTCTTGTCTTAATGGTCAATAAGGGAAGCTGTGGATCGATACTTTTCATTAGAATGGACATAGTTCATTTTGAAAGAAAGAGTGTTCAAAATTCATTGTTAAGCGTTACGGATGAGGTTTGGGGAGGAATGAATTGATTTCACTGGTCATTCGTGTGGTTGCGTATTCGGTTTTGGTTTTGATGTAAACAATAGATACTATGTAGCATTTGTGATTGACTAGTATGATTCCAATGATAATCATAATCAGATTTGGTTATTGTTGTTTAAGAGTGTGTTTAGAAGACATATGAATCAAACTTAATAACGTTGGATGTTGTTAAGGAAAGCAAAACGCTATCGATGCGAGAACAATTGTTGTTTACTGTTTTTGTCTAACTTGTTCCTCTTCAATCTATTTAGTTCTTCATGATTAGTTTGATGCACTAATCTGTAGTTGCATAACTATGATTGAAATACAATTCACCGTTATTTGATTGGTCGTACTAACTTGATTTGAGTTCTTTTTAATCGATTACACATTTTCTTTTTGTTTTAGGTGTTATTACTTCCGTTCCAGAACTTTAATTTGATTTTCAAATCTTGTTAAATGATGACGTGTAGTTTTGTGGTCCGGTACAACTGGTTTTCTTGTCTTAATGGTCAATAAGGGAATCTATGGATTGATATTTTTCATAAGAATGGACATAGTTCATTTTGAAAGAAAGAGTGTTCAAAATTGATTGTGAAGAGTTATGGATGAGGTTTGGGGAGAATTGGATTGATTTCAATGGTCATTCGTGTGGTTTCGTATTCGGTTTTAGTTTTGATTTAAACAATAGATTCTATGTAGCATTTCTGATTGACTAGTATGATTCCAATGATAATCATAATCAGATTTGATTATTATGGTTTAAGAGTGTGTTTAGAAGACATATAAATCAAACTTAATAACTTGGAGGTTGTTAAGGAAAGAAAAACGCTATCGAAGCGAGAACAATTGTTGTTTACTATTTTTGTATAACTTGTTCCCCTTAAATCTATTTAGTTGAGCGTTCATGATTAGTTTGATGCACTAATCTTTAGTTGCATAATTATGATTGAAATACAATTCACCGTTATTTGCTTGGTCGTACTAACTTTTTTTGACTTCTTTTTAATCGATTACACATTTTCTTTTTGTTTTAGGTGTTATTACTTCCGTTCCACAACTTTATTTTGATTCTCGAATCTTGTTAAATGATGACGAGTAGTTTTGTGGTCCGGTACAACTGGTTTTCTTGTCTTAATGTTCAATAAGGGAATCTATGGATCGATATTTGTCACTAGAATGGACATAGTGCATTTTCAAAGAAAGTGTATTCAAAGTTGGTTGTGAAGCGTTATGGATGAGGTTTGGGGAGGAATGGATTGATTTCAATGGTCATTCGTGTGGTTTCGTATTTGGTTTTGGTTTTTATGTAAACAATAGATACTATGTAGCATTTGTGATTGACTAGTATGATTCCAATGATAATCATAATCATATTTGATTATTGCGGTTTAAGTGTGTGTTTAGAAGACATATGAATCAAACTTAATAATGTTGGATGTTGTTAAGGAAAGCAAAACGCTATCGATGTGAGAACAATTATTGTTTACTTTTTTTGTATAACTTTTTCCTCTTCAATGTCTTTAGTTGAGCGTTCATTATTAGTTTAATGAACTAAACTGCAGTTGCATAATTATAATTGAAATACAATTCACCGTTATTTACTTGGTCGTACTAACTTGATTTGACTTCTTTTTAATCCATTACACATTTTATTTTTGTTTTAGGTGTTATTACTTCCGTTCCACATCTTTAATTTGATTCTCGAATCTTGTTAAATGATGACGAGTAGTTTTGTGGTCCTGTACAACTGGTTTTCTTGTCTTGATTATCAATAAGGGAATCTATGAATCGATATTTGTCATTAGAATGGACATAGTGCATTTTGAAAGAAATAGTGTTCAAAATTGATTGTGAAGTGTTATGGATGAGGTTTGGGGAGGATTGAATTGATTTCAATGGTCATTCGTGTGGTTTCGTATTCGATTTTTTTTTTTGATGTAAACAATAGATACTATGTAGCATTTGTGATTGACTAGTATGATTCCAATGTTAATCATAATCAGATTTAATTATTGTGGTTTAAGAGTATGTTTAGAAGACATATGAATCAAACTTAATGAGGTTGGATGTTGTTAAGGAAAGCAAAACGCTATCGATGCGAGAACAATTGTTGTTTACTGTTTTTGTATAACTTGTTCCTCTTCAATCTATTTAGTTGAGCGTTCATGATTAGTTTGATGCACTAATCTGTAGTTGCATAATTTTGATTGAAATACAGTTCAGCGTTATTTGCTTGATTGTACTAACTTGATTTGACTTCTTTTTAATCGATTACATATTTTCTTTTTGTTTTAGGTGTTATTACTTCCGTTCCACAACTTTATTTTGATTTTCGAATCTTGTTAAATGATGACGAGTAGTTTTGTGGTCCGGTACAACTGTTTTTCTTGTCTTAATGGTCAATAAGAGAATCTATGGATTGATATTTGTCACTAGAATGGACATAGTGCATTTTGGAAGAAAGAGTGTTCAAAATTGATTGTGAAGAGTTATGGATGATGTTTGGGGAGGAATGAATTAATTTCAATGGTCATTCGTGTGGTTTCGTATTCGGTTTTGGTTTTTATGTAAACAATAGATACTATGTAGCATTTGTGATTGACTAGTATGATTCCAATGATAATCATAATCAGATTTGATTATTGTGGTTTAAGAGTGTGTTTAGAAGACATATGAATGAAACTTAATAACGTTGGATGTTGTTATGGAAAGCAAAACGCTATCGATGCGAGAACAATTGTTGTTTACAATTTTTGTATAACTTGTTCCTCTTCAATGTATTTAGTTGAGCGTTCATCATTAGTTTGATGCACTAATCTTTAGTTGCATAACTATGATTGAAATACAATTCACTGTTATTAGCTTGGTCATACTAACTTGATTTGACTTTTTTTTAATCGATTGCACATTTTCTTTTTGTTTTAGGTGTTATTACTTCCGTTCCACAACTTTAATTAGATTATCGAATCTTGTTAAATGATGACGAGTAGTTTTGTGGTCCGGTACAACTGGTTTTCTTGTCTTAATGGTCAATAAGGGAATCTATGTATCAATATTTGTCATTTGAATGGACATAATGTATTTTGAAAGAAAGAGGGTTCAAAATTGGTTGTGAAGCGTTATGGATGATGTTTTGGGAGGAATGGATTGATTTCGATGGTCATTCATGTGGTTTTGTATTCGGTTTTGGTTTTGATGTAAACAATAGATACTATGTAGCATTTGTGATTGACTTGTATGATTCCAATGTTAATCATAATCAGATTTGATTATTGTGGGTTAAGAGCGTGTTTATAAGACATATTAATCAAACTTAATAACGTTGGATGTTGTTAAGGAAAGCAAAACGTTATCGATGCGAGAACAAATGTTGTTTACTGTTTTTGTATAACTTGTTCCTCTTCAATTTATTTAGTTGAGCGTTCATGATTAGTTTGTTGAACTAAACTGCAGTTGCATAATTATAATTGAAATACAATTCACTGCTATTTACTTGGTCGTACCAACTTGATTTGACTTCTTTTTAATCGATTACACATTTTCTTTTTGTTTTAGGTGTTATTACTTCCGTTCCACAACTTTTATTTGATTCTCGAATCTGGTTAAATGATGACGAGTAGTTTTGTGGTACTGCACAACTAGTTTTCTTGTCTTGATTGCAATAAAGGAATCTATGGATCTATATTTGTCATTAGAATGGACATAGTGCATTTTGAAAGAAAGGGTGTTCAAAATTGGTTGTTAAGCGTTATGGATGAGGTATGGGGAGGAATGAATTGATTTCAATGGTCATTCGTGTGGTTTCGTATTCGGTTTTGGTTTTGATGTAAACAATAGATACTATGTAGCATTTGTGGTTGACTAGTATGATTCTTATGATAATCATAATCAGATTTGATTATTGTGGTTTAAGTGTGTGTTTAGAAAACATATGAATCAAACGTAATAAGGTTGGTTGCTGTTAAGGAAAGCAAAACGCTATCGATGCGAGACAATTGTTGTTTACAATTTTTGTGTAACTTGTTCCTCTTCAATGTATTTAGTTGAGCGTTCATCATTAGTTTGATGCACTAATCTTTAGTTGCATAACTATGATTCAAATACAATTCATCGTTATTAGCTTGGTCATACTAACTTGATTTCACTTCTTTTTAATCGATTACACATTTCCTTTTTGTTTTAGGTGTTATTACTTCCGTTATACAACTTCAATTTGATTTTCGAATCTTGTTAAATGATGACGAGTAGTTTTGTGGTCCGGTACAACTGGTTTTCTTGTCTTAATGGTCAATAAGGGAATCTATGTATCGATATTTGTCATTAGAATGGACATAGTGCATTTTGAAAGAAAGAGGGTTCAAAATTGGTTGTGAAGCGTTATGGATGATGTTTTGGGAGGAATGGATTGATTTCAATGGTCATTCATTTGGTTTTGTATTTGGTTTTGGTTTTGATGTAAACAATAGATACTATGTAGCATTTGTGATTGACTAGTATGATTCCAATGTTAATCATAATCAGATTTAATTATTGTGGTTTAAGAGTGTGTTTAGAAGACATATGAATCAAACTTAATAACGTTGGATGTTGTTAAGGAAAGCAAAACGCTATCGATGCGAGAACAATTGTTGTTTACTGTTTTTGTATAACTTGTTCCTCTTCAATGTATTTAGTTGAGCGTTCATCATTAGTTTGATGCACTAATCTGTAGTTACATAATTATGATTGAAATACAATTCACCGTTATTTGCTTGGTCATACTAACTTGATTTGACTTCTTTTTAATCGATTACACATTTTCTTTTTGTTTTAGGTGTTATTACGAATCCTGTTAAATGATGATGAGTAGTTTTGTGGTCCGGTACTGTAACAACCAGCTCCTAGGTCCAACCCTAACCTTAAATTTAATTTAACATTATTTTATTCATAGCATTATTATTATTATTATTATTATTTCACATGATTATTTGATTTTGTGCTTGATTGCCTTAAATGATACCTTTGTGCCTTGTCTTAGTCTAGAAATTATTAGATAATCCTTGAAAAGTATTAATTAGGTGATGAAATTTAATTTCAAGGTAAAATAAATCATTAGTGATAATAATAAATCAAATTTCAATCTTGAATCATATATATGAATTGTTACACGTAAAAACTTATAAACAAGAAACTACTACCTAATAAAACTTATACTACACTTAACCTACTCTAATTAATAAAACAATTAAAATTCAAATTAAAACCACCCAACCACCCGCATAATCGGCCGCCCACCCTTCACCCACTCACACTCTACCTTGGTCTTCCCCAACACTCCACCCCACCCCACCTCTCCCTTTTCAATGCATGCAACCATTCAAACCCACTTTCACTCCTCCCTATCTCTCTCTCAGATCTTCACCACCGAAAACACTCTCACAACCGCAATTTTATCACCATTTCAGCAAGGTTTCACGAGATAGCAACACTCCTCCATCGGCCAAGCTCAAAGCAAGCAAGGGAGTACCATTTTGTGAACTTTGGTGCACGGTTCTTGCAAGAACAAACTACAACAGCCCATGTTTGAGAGTCTCCAGTTCATCTTGTCCCTCTAACCTCTCAAAGTCGCGAACCATTCAAAGTGTAAGCACCATTTTACCCGAATGAAGCTAAACCTTGAGTTTTTCACCTTTATTCTACCAAAAGTCTCACTTTTCTTGTTGCGGCAGAAACTTGCCGCCATTAACCTATTCTTGTGAGACTCATAGCTACACTCAAGGTATATCTCTTGATAGATTAGTGACTCTATGGATGGTGCACAAGTTATCACCTTAAAAACCCTCTTTTTATGTGATTTAGCACCATCTATTCATTTGTTTTGAAAACTCTTCCAACCAAAGCTTGAAACCTGCTTAAAAACAGTTTATAAACATCATAATAACCTGATTTTAAAGTTACAAGACAATTTGGAGACAATTATGTTCAACTTATAATGTTTACACATGTGTAAAGGGTGTAAATCACTAATTAAAAGCAACATCTATGCATGCATATTTAATCCGTGAGTTAAGAATAATTTTTCAGTAAGATTAGCGACATTAAGGGTGCATAAGTTGGTATTGATGGCTGAAAGTGATAAATGGATGGACTTGTGGACATTATGAGCTTGTTTTGGGACCCGAATAGTGGTAAAACGACTTAAAAATAGGAAAACTTAGAAAGTAACTGTATTAAAAAAATTCCAGGCTCTCAAAGGGATATTATGGTCATAATGGTTGGATTTGATTATTTTATTTTTTGGGTCAAAAGACGATTTAAATGGAATTTTTCATTAAAAACGGGCCTTAACCGGATAATTTTTGGTTAGAATCTTAAAAATAAAAGTGGAGACTTAAAATCCCTAAATATTACAATATTTCAGTAAATTAGAAACCATAAATTAAGAATTTGGTTAAAAACTGGATAAAAACGTATTTGGACACTCGATTCCGGGTAAAAACGAGTTTTAACGGGTTAATCTCAAAAACGAAGTTTTTAATCAAAAGAGATTAGAAACCCAATTAAAACAGATTAAAAAGTTTATTGGAAGTGTTTAAAAAGTAATACATAAGTCTTATGGGTTAAAAATTGCAATAATCAAAACTAGGCGTTAAATTGCCGGTTTAACCGTAACCGGTAATTAGTTATAGGTATTTTAAATTTTCCAAATTAAAATACTGAAAATTTGGGTTACAATAGGTCATTTTAAGTATGTAAAACTTCTGGAAATTATTAAGAGCCATAATGGGTCATGAAATGATAGAAATCAAACTTTAGGGTAAAAACTGTAAATTATGAAACTTGAGGGACTAAAGTGTAATTATGCAATTTCACCATAAAATGAGCAATATATGACTAAAATTAATTGTTAAACATATCATCACCTTATCAAACTGATTTAAATCATAAAAACATGTTAGTTACATAAAGAAATACAACTTACCTAAAAAGGAAACTTTTTAAGCGCAATTGTTAAAGAACCAAAGTTAGTTGAACTTTTAACCCTAAGTTAACCTAGTTACTCTTATAATGACCATAGATCATTTAGCTTATTACTTGAATCATGATGATAGGGTGCTAGGAATTGAATCTATCTTTGCTCAAGGAATCGTTGACTTAACCCTAAGGTGAGATCTAGTGCTCCTTTTTTAATACTGTTTTGGGATGAAACATGCTATGCTTAAACTGAAATCATTTATGAGCTATTGTATGATTCTTGTATGTTGTGGTTAATGTTGAACCTGCTCTTAATTGTATCACAATTATTAATTCTTGTGTGAACCGCTTGTTCTATATGGGTAGATCTACTTGGGGAATCCCCCACACACAGTGCCTTCCCTCATGAATGGGAAGGGTACCACACTGAGATCCTGCGGGGTCCTTTGTGTCATGTGACAGGTATTATAAGATACTAAGGTGAACCATCCAGCAGGTATGGTTCACTATTTAAGGCTCAGTTATCCCTATGGGTTAACCGGTATTAACACAAATTTAGAAGAGGCTAGCCGGGACTGAGTGCAGGGTTGATTGTGACCCCACAACAGTGATACTTATGATTCTAAAATTTATTCATGGATTCTAAGGAGTCCTTTTGTTTTTAAACTTTAAGCACTTGAATTCACAAACTTTTTAGTTGACACAAAAATCTTTTGAGCATGTTTCAGGTAATCCTTGATGGAAGCTTGGGAATAGTTGGAGAACCTCTTTGGATGACCTAGTTCCGTGACCACCACATGGCATTAAGTAGTTCGAATCTAGGATTGGACAACTTGTTTTGGTGTTTGTTGAACTTATGAATTTACTTTAATTTGGATTAAGTCTGTTATGACCCGGCTTTTGACCATTGTATTTGGGTTGTTAAAACTTTTATTGTAATGCCATGTGAAATTGGGATAGATTGGTATCAGAGCCACAGGTTGTGGAGAAATTGGGAATACCTTAATAGACCCTAGGCTACAACCCTGATTCCTTAGGACTGTCCTTGTTTGGAACGTGTCGGAGTAAGCGGGTTGGGTAAATTGATGATTACACTTGATCAACGTAATCATGAATTTACCAAACCTGTGAGTTCTGGCATGGACCCTTAGGTGATGTTAAACTCTGTATTTTGGGTTGATGATTCAAGAAATTTCTTTTCTGTGGCCAAAAATTTTAAAAGTGACTTTCATGCCTGTTATATCGAGATACTACTGATTTCTGATGCTACTAATTACTGATACTACTAATTATTATGCTACTGCCATCAATGCTATAGATACTATTATTATTACTATTATTATTATCATGAGCTATGAGAAACCAATTTACTCATGAAAATCTTACAGGATTTGTAGGCTATGGCTGATAAAGGAAAGGCGCCCGCATACCCTGTTGATGAGACTGCCCATGTGGGAAGTGTTAAGAAGTCAACGCCTCAGACTGAATACGAAGAGTACCTGCGAAGGTGTGGACACCCTGGATGGATTTTCGTGACCTCGGAGGACACTGAGCCCTCGAAAGACTTTGTATCATCATCTCCGGTCAGAAGCAGAACGCTCCCACTCTCCTCATGTCACCGCGCCTACCCTCTCTCCCATCCCGCCTATTAGGAGTAGTGGTGCCCGTGTCGTCACTCGTCCCCGAAAGAGTACTAGGCCAGGGACATCTGTTTCTTTCAGGATGCCGCCCGCTCCGCCTCCTCCTGCAGTGGCTCCAGCTCCAGCACGTCCAGTGATTGACCCGCCTAGACGCCACACACACGACGAGTATTGGATGCCGCCGAGGCGAAGCATGTTTGACGGCCCGAGTGTCCTTGCCAGAGATCCCTACACCCAGTCTAGCCGTCGGGCTAGTGACTTTGGGCCTTCCGACCCTACTCTTGGCGAGATACTCCGTACTATTCAGCGTCATGAGGTGACCCTGCAGCATGCCACTCGGACCTCCCAGTCTGCACAGTTCCAAGCCATGATGGCGTCTCATAGTGTTCAGCGCATGGAGCAGGAGCAGAAGAAGAAAAGTTCAGGTTGGTTTGGATGGCTGAAGAAGAAATGGCAATGATGACGTGAGAAGCATTGGATTGTGTGCAAGAGACTATTGAACTATTTGAGAAACTATTATCTATTTCAGACACTATTATTTTTATTATGGGGGTGATGGCACCTTCCAATTTGTGAAACTATGATGCTTTAACTATTATGTTCGGTTGTGGTTGCATTTATCTATTTATGGACTTTTGCTTATGATGCTAACTTTTGCAGAATGATTTTGAATGAAATTATGCGATGTTATGTGTCATGAGTTAAATTATGTTGTCTTGTGATATAATCTATCCCATTAATTGAGTGAAGTATCTTTGAATATCATAAAATGTGATACAAAACCTTTATGTCCTGGGTTTAGTGGCTAGTAGGAGTATAATTGGTTGTTATGAGATACTTGAAACCAATTTATGAGATGCTTAACAGATTTGTCTATGATGACACCAGAATGCCACCGAGACGAGGAGTTCGTATTGGAAGAAGAGGAGCAACTAGGGGAAGACATGAAGAAGCTAGGAACCAGAATGAAAACCAAGCACCTACTCAACCAGAAGCTCCACGTGGAGAGAATGTCAACTTGGAAAATGAGGAAAGGATTGCCAACTTGGTGGCGCAACAAATTGCAAATGCCATTCCAACCATCATTGCCCAGATCAACGCTGATCGGGGTAATGCAACCGGGAACAGTGAACCCGGGAATGACGAAGCTAACAATGTTGACACCGAAGAGATAAGAAATGGGTGTTCTTACAAAACCTTTATGGCGTGCAAACCAAAGGACTTCTATGGCACTGAGGGTGCAATTGAGACCTACTGATGGCTGGATCAGATGGAAGCTGTGCTGGACATCAGCGAGTGCAAACTCGAGCACATGGTAAGGTTTGCTTCTCAATCACTCAAGGGATCAGCACTAGAGTGGTGGAGAACTATTGTTCAATCTCGAGGAAGGAATGCTGTTGGAAGGATGAACTGGTCCGAATTCAGGGGGCTAATGTCCAACAAATACTGTCCAATCAATCAGCTTGAGAAGCTAGAATCTGAATTTCTGAGCTTGGAAATGAAAGGCCCGAACTACACGGAATACATCAACCGTTTTCTGGCTTTGTCCCGACTGGTGCCACATCTAGTGACACCGGAAGCCAAAGGTGTAGCCCGTTTCATCTAGGGATTACATCCCAGGGTTAGAGGCATGGTTCGATCTTCCAGGCCCACGACCCTACAAGCTGCAGTTGATTTCACAAGTAGCTTGACTGATGACTTGATTAGAGCTGGATGGACAGAGCATGTGAAGGTAGAAGACAAGAAGAAGGTAATGGGTGAGAAAAGGAAGTGGTTTGATGTTAAAAAGACAATGGGTAGCAGTGGTAGTTCAGGCAAGAGAACCGGTGAAGGAGCAAGGCGTGATGATCATGGTGGAAGGGCTCGAAAACTGTACTTAGGCACAAGCCCCTTTTGCAACAAGTGCAAACTACACCAACAAGGAGATTGCAACCCAATGCCTTGTTTCAGGTGTAAAAGAACTGGTCATTTGATTAAAGATTGTACGTATGAACCGGGTAAGCAATGCTATGAATGTGGAGATCCAGGACATATGAGGAACAAGTGCCCTAAATTAGCAAGGGACAAGGATGCCAAACCCAACAAACCCAAGGGAAGAGCGTTCGTGATGGATCCGAACGGTGCTCGTAAGGAACCCGATGTGGTCAATGGTACGTTTCTCATTAACCACCATCCTGCTACTATTCTATTTGATACTCGAGCGACAGGTAGCTTTGTTTCTACTACCTTTAGGCCCTTGATTGATTTGAAAGCTCGCACCTTAACCGATGCCTATACTGTAGAGTTAGCTGACGGTAATATAATAGAAACCATTGAAATCATCAAAGGTTGCTCAATGGAACTAGAGGGTAATTTATTTAAGATAGACCTGATGCCTATAATGCTAGGAGGATTTGATGTAGTTGTTGGGATGGATTGGTTAGCCAAAAATAGGGCTGAAATCGTGTGTGATGAACGTTTACTTAAAATACCTTTAAGCAATGGGAAAACGTTAGTTGTTCATGGTGAAAGAAGTAACGCGCTATATCCTATGATATCCCACCTAAAGGCTACCAAGAGTCTCATGAAAGGATGCTCAGCTTTCATAGTTTATGTGATGAAGGCAAAAGAGGAAAAGAAGATCGAGGACATACCGGTGGTTTCTGAATATCCGGAAGTATTTCCCGAAGATCTACCGGGACTCCCTCTAACCCGACAAGTTGAGTTCCAAATAGATCTATTGCCTGGGGCTGCACCAGTAGCTAAGGCACCATACCGACTCGCCCCGCCCGAGATGAAAGAGCTAATGATACAAATCCAAGAGCTACTTGACAAGGGATTTATATGACCAAGTGTTTCTCCATGGGGTGCCCCGGTGCTATTCGTGAAGAAGAAGGATGGAACCCTACGTATGTGTAATGATTACCGGGAATTAAACAAGCTGACAATAAAGAATCGTTATCCTCTTTCGAGAATTGATGATCTATTCGATCAACTACAAGGAGCTAGTTACTTTTCCAAGATAGATTTAAGATCGGGATACCATCAACTGAAGATAAGAGAAGAAGACATACCGAAAACAGCCTTTAGAACTAGATATGGACACTATGAGTACCTAGTCATGCCCTTTGGACTGACTAATGCACCAGTGGCGTTTATGGATCTCATGAACCGAGTATGTCGCCCATATCTAGACAAGTTTATGATTGTGTACATTGATGATATCTTAATCTACTCCCGTAGTAAAGAAGAGCATGAGAAGCATCTTAGACTGATTCTTGAGTTGCTCAAGAATGAGCAGCTATATGCCAAATTCTTCAAATGCGAATTTTGGATGCGTGAAATCCAATTTCTGGGGCATGTAGTGAATAAAGATGGGATTCAAGTGGACCCCTCAAAAATTGAGGCTATCAAGAATTGGAAAATTCCTGAAACTCCTACCGAGATAAGATAATTTCTTGGTTTAGCTGGATACTACAGGAGGTTCATCAAAGACTTCTCGGGAATAGTGCAGCCGTTAACTGCTTTGACTAAGAAGAATACAGCCTTTGTATGGGAACAAGAACAGAACAAAGCATTTGAAACACTCAAGGAGAAACTGTGTAGTTCACCTATCCTCGCCCTACCGGAAGGAGTTGAGGATTTCGTAGTCTATTGCGACGCCTCGCGTCAGGGACTAGGATGCGTGCTAATGCAACGAGATAAGGTGATTGCTTATGCATCCAGACTGTTGAATGAGCATGAAAAGAACTACACGAATCATGATCTGGAATTGGGTGCCGTGGTGTTTGCACTCAAAATGTGGAGGCACTATCTTTATGGCACCAAGTGTATTATCTATACTGATCATAGAAGCTTGCAGCACATTCTTGATCAGAAGATGTTAAACATGTCAGAGAAGATGGGTTGAGCTATTGAATGATTACGAATGTGAAATCCACTACCATCCCGGCAAGGCAAATGTAGTGGCAGATGCCTTAAGTAGAAAGGAAAGGGAAAAACCCCTTCGCGTTCGTGCCTTAAGGATGAGTGTGTATACCAGCCTTATTGCTAGGCTAAAAGAAACTCAAGGTGAAGCACTGAAGGTGGATAACCTAGCTGAGGAGCTGCTAACAGGAATGGAAAAGCGTTTAGAGTTTAGCAACGATGGTTTGTACAAGTGTGAAGGAAGAACGTGGGTACCAAAATATGGAGGGATTAGAGAGACAATCCTAGATGAAGCTCACAAATCTAGATACTTGATTCACCCAGGAAGTGATAAAATGTACCAAGACTTAAAGGCACTGTTTTGGTGGCCTGGATTCAAGAAATCAATCGCCACCTATGATGGGAAGTGTCTGACGTGCGCAATGATAAAAGCTGAAAATCAAAAACCGTCAGGAACTTTGCAACAACCCGAAATTCCAGAGTGGAAATGGGATAACATCACAATGGATTTCGTTACGAAGTTACCAAGAACCTTCAGAGGACATGATGCCATTTGGGTAATAGTGGATAGGCTTACCAAATCAGCCCATTTCTTGCCAATTCGAGAGGACTACGACTTGCCAAAGCTAGCCCAACTTTACATCGACGAAATAGTGACCAGACATGGAGTGCCACTATCGATTATCTCAGATCGTGATAGTCGCTTCACTTCTCGTTTTTGGAGAACACTCCAATAGGCATTAAGGACCCGTCTGGATTTAAGCACTGCATACCACCCTCAAACCGACGGACAAAATGAAAGAACCATTCAAACTTTGGAAGATATGTTAAGAGCTTGTATGATTGACTTTGGTGGGAACTGGGACAACCATCTTCCTCTAGTAGAGTTTTCCTACAATAATAGTTACCACACAAGTATAAAAGCAGCCCCGTATGAAGCCCTATATGGTAGGAAATGTCGATCGCCGTTAAGTTGGAATGAGGTTGGTGACAGCCAAGTGATGGGACCCGACATCATGATGGAGACCACACACAAAATATTTAAAATCAAAGAGCGTCTAAGAGCAGCTCGAGATCGTCAGAAGAAATACGCTGACAGAAGGCGAAAACCATTGGAATTCCAGGTCGGTGATAGAGTGATGCTAAAAGTCGCACCCTGGAAGGGAGCCGTAAGATTTGGTAAGAAAGGCAAGCTAAGCCCAAGATACATTGGACCATTTGAAATACTTGCTAGAATTGGCCCAGAGGCATATCAATTAAAACTACCTCAAGAGTTAAGCTACATACATGACACATTCCATGTGTCTAACTTGAAGAAGTGTTTGGTAGACAAAGCACAGGAGTTGCCTTTGAAGGAAGCTAGAATTAATAACAAGTTCAATTTTGTGGAAGAACCTGTTGAGATCACTGACCGATTGGTCAAGAAACTTAGACAAAGTCGTATACCCAAGGTCAAAGTAAGATGAAATTCTAGGCGAGGGCCTGAATTCACTTAGGAACGAGAAGATGAGATGAGAAAAGATTTTCCGCACCTCTTCAAACCCAACCGTTCTGAATCTAATCGAAGCTAAAATTTCGGGACGAAATTTCCTAAATGGTGGGAGAATGTAACAACCAGCTCCTGGGTCCAACCCTAACCCTAAATTTAATTTAACATTATTTTATTCATAGCATTATTATTACTATTATTTCAAAGATTATTTGATTTTGTGCTTGATTGCTTTAAATGATACCTTTATGCCTTGTCTTAGTCTAGAAATTATTAGGTAATACCTCAAAAGTATTAATTAGGTGATGAAATTTAATTTCAAGGTAAAATAAATCATTAGTGATAATAATAAATCAAATTTCAATCTTGAATCATATATATGAATTGTTACACGTAAAAACTTATAAACAAGAAACTACTACCTAATAAAACTTATACTACACTTAACCTACTCTAATTAATAAAACAATTAAAATTCAAATTAAAACCACCCAACCACCCGCATAATCGACCACCCACCCTTCACCCACTCACACTCTACCTTGGTCTTCCCCAACACTCCACCCCACCCCACCTCTCCCTTTTCAATGCATGCAACCATTCAAACCCACTTTCACTCCTCCCTATCTCTCTCTCGGATCTTCACCACCAAAAACACTCTCACAACCGCAATTTCATCACCATTTCAGCAAGGTTTCACGAGATCGCAACACTCCTCCATCGGGCAAGCTCAAAGCAAGCAAGGGAGTACCATTTAGTGAACTTTGGTGCACGGTTCTTGCAAGAACAAACTACAACAGCCCATGTTCGAGAGTCTCCAGTTCATCTTGTCCCTCTAACCTCTCAAAGTCGCGAACCATTCAAAGTGTAAGCACCATTTTACCCGAATGAAGCTAAACCTTGAGTTTTTCACCTTTATTCTACCAAAAGTCTCACTTTTCTTGTTGCAGCAGAAACTTGTCGCCATTAACCTGTTCTTGTGAGACTCATAGCTATACTCAAGGTATATCTCTTGATAGATTAGTGACTCTATGGATGGTGCACAAGTTATCACCTTGAAAACCCTCTTTTTATGTGATTTAGCACCATCTATTCATTTGTTTTGAAAACTCTTCCTACCAAAGCTTGAAACCTGCTTAAAAACAGTTTATAAACATCATAATAAACTGATTTTAAAGTTACAAGACAATCTGGAGACAATTATGTTCAACTTATAATGTTTACACATGTGTAAAGGGTGTAAATCACTCATTAAAAGCAACATCTATGCATGCATATTTAATCCGTGAGTTAAGAATAATTTTTCAGTAAGATTAGCGACATTAAGGGTGCATAAGTTGGTATTGATGGCTGAAAGTGATAAATGGATGGACTTGTGGACATTATGAGCTTGTTTTGGGACCCGAAAAATGGTAAAACGACTTAAAAATAGGAAAACTTAGAAAGTAACTGTATTAAAAAGAATTCCAGGCTCTCAAAGGGATATTATGGTCATAATGGTCGGATTTGATTATTTTTTTTTTGGGTCAAAAGACGATTTAAATGGAATTTTTCATTAAAAACGGGCGTTAACCGGATAATTTTTGGTTAGAATCTTAAAAATAAAAGTGGAGACTTAAAATCCCTAAAAATTGCAATATTTCAGTAAATTAGAAATCATAAATTAAGAATTTGGTTAAAAACTGGATAAAAACGTATTTGGACACTCGATTCCGGATAAAAACGAGTTTTAACGGGTTAATCTCAAAAACGAAGTTTTTAATCAAAAGAGATTAAAAACCCAATTAAAACAGATTAAAAAGTTTATTGGAAGTGTTTAAAAAGTAATACATAAGTCTTATGGGTTAAAAATTGCAATAATCAAAACTAGACGTTAAATTGTCGGTTTAACCGTAACCGG
The DNA here is from genome assembly GCA_025506415.1 of Flaveria robusta. Taxonomy (NCBI): domain Eukaryota; kingdom Viridiplantae; phylum Streptophyta; class Magnoliopsida; order Asterales; family Asteraceae; genus Flaveria; species Flaveria robusta. The sequence goes on along the minus strand of CM046461.1, from coordinate 11,980,679 downwards.
TAATTAGTTATAGGTATTTTAAATTCTCCAAATTTAAATACTAAAAATTTGGGTTAAAATAGGTCATTTTAAGTATGTAAAACTTCTGGAAATTATTAAGAGCCATAATGGGTCATGAAATGATAGAAATCAAACTTTAGGGTAAAAACTGTAAATTATGAAACTTGAGGGACTAAAGTGTAATTATGCAATTTCACCATAAAATGAGCAATATATGACTAAAATTAATTGTTAAACTTATCATCACCTTATCAAACTGATTTAAATCATAAAAACATGTTAGCAACATAAAAAAATACAACTTACCTAAAAAGAAAACTTTTTAAGTTAGTTGAACTTTTTAACTAAATTAACCTAGTTACTCTTATTATAACCATAGATCATTTAGCTTATTACTTGAATCATGATGATAGGGTGCTAGGAATTGAATCTATCTTTGCTCAAGGAATCGTTGACTTAACCCTAAGGTGAGTTCTAATGTTCCTATTTTAATACTGTTTTGGGACGAAACATGCTATGCTTAAACTGAAGTCATTTATGAGCTATTGTATGATTCTTGTATGTTGTGGTTAATGTTGAACCTGCTCTTAATTGTATCACAATTATTAATTCTTGTGTGAACCGCTTGTTCTATATGGGTAGATCTACTTGGGGAATCCCCCACACACAGTGCCTTCCCTCATGAATGGGAAGGGTACCACACTGAGATCCTGCGGGGTCATTTGTGTCATGTGACAGGTATTATAACATACTAAGGTGAACCATCCAGCAGGTATGGTTCACTATTTAAGGCTCAGTTATCCCTATGGGTTAACCGGTATTAACACAAATTTAGAAGAGGCTAGCCGGGACTGAGTGCAGGGTTGATTGTGACCCCACAACAGTGATACTTATGATTCTAAAATTTATTCATGGATTCTAAGGAGTTCTTTTGTTTTTAAACTTTAAGCACTTGAATTCACCAACTTTTTAGTTGACACAAAAATCTTTTGAGCATGTTTCAGGTAATCCTTGATGGAAGCTTGGGAATAGTTGGAGAACCTCTTTGGATGACCTAGTTCCGTGGCCACCACATGGCATTAAGTAGTTTGAATCTAGGATTGGACAACTTGTTTGGGTGTTTGTTGAACTTATGAATTTACTTTAATTTGGATTAAGTCTGTTATGACCCGGCTTTTGACCATTGTATTTGGGTTGTTAAAACTTTTATTGTAATGCCATGTGATTTCTTTCCTTGTGTGCTCTTTTGATGGTTAGTTTCCGCTGCCATATATGTTGCCAGTCTGTGACGTCCCACCCTACTTGGGCCCGGGGTGTGATAAGTACAACTGGTTTTCTTGTGTTAATGGTCAATAAGGGAATCTATGGATCGATATTTGTCATTAGAATAGACATAGTGCATTTTGAAAGAAAGAGGGTTCAAAATTGGTTGTGAAGCGTTATGGATGAGGCTATTTCTTGAAATCATCCCAAAATCATGGAACATCTGAAGTGTAAGCATCAATGTACCCGAATAAGGCTATTTCTTGAGTTTTACACCTTTATTCTATCAAAAATCTTACTTTCTTTGTTCTAACAGAAACTTGCTGCTATAACCTTGTTTTTGAGGAGCTTTTAACTTCATTAAAGGTATATCTCATGATACATTAGTGAATCTCTGGATGGTGCACAAGCTTTCACCTTGAAAACCCTCTTTTTCATGGGTTTAGCACTAAAAAGCCACCTGTTTTGAAAAGCCTTTCAACCCATGTTAAAAACCTGCTCTAAAACAGTTTATGAACTCCTTATGAAGCTAGTCTAAAAGTGAAATAATGGTTTGGTGATGATTATGCTTGAAACATATCGATTACACATGTGTAAAAGGTGATTAACACCCTCTAAAAGCATCAATGGTGACTTGTATGTATAAATCCGTGAGTTCAAGTTTTGTTCCATTAGTTTGATGATATTAAACCTGTAAAATTAGTGACTTGGGGTAAACATTATGAAAAGCATGGTAAAATGGTCTAAATGAGGTAAAATGGTCTAAATGTGGTAAATCTATGACCCGAAAAGTGGTAAAATTGGAAGTTATTGGTTAAACTTAACAAATATCAAAATTTATAATTTCCAGGCCCTAAAGTATATATTTTAGTGTTAAAAACTGGATTTGGTGATTTATTTGGTTAAATTGTAATTTTTATAAATTTAATTAGCAAAATAGACCTAAACCGGGAGATTTTGGAGAAAAATTCTAAAAATTGTGTAACAAGTATAAACTCATGGAATTAATGAAATTTCTGTAACTTAGAGACCTCACGGTGGTAATTTGGTAAAAAGTTTGAAGAAAAATCAACTTAGAATGTTCGGTTTCGGGTAAAAATGAGTTTACAAACGAATTCTTACAAACCAAAGCTTTTGGCTTTAATGACTCAAAAATCCCATTTAAAACAGATTAAAAAGTTTATTGGAAGTGTTTAAAAAGTAATACATAAGTCTTATGGGTTAAAAATTACAATATTCAAAACTAGACGTTAAATTGTCGGTTTAACCATAACCGGTAACTAGTTACAGCTATTTTAAATTCTCCAAATTAAAATACTGAAAAGTTGGGTTAAAATAGGTCATTTTGAATATGTAAAACTTCTAAAATTATTTAGAGCCATAATGGGTCATGAAATGATAGAAATCAAACTTTAGGGTAAAAACTGTAAATTATGAAACTTGAGGGACTAAAGTGTAATTCTGTAATTTCACCATAAAATGATCAATATATGACTAAAATTATTTGTTAAACATATCATCACCTTATCAAACTGATTTAAATCATAAAACATATCATTTACATAAAGAAAGACAACTTACTTAAAAAGAAATTTTTTTTTTAACTCAATTGATAAAGAACCAAAGTTAGTTGAACTTTTAACCATAAATTAACCTAGTTACTCTTATAATAACCATAGATCATTAGCTTATTACTTGAATCATGATGAGAGGGTGCTAGGAATAGAATCTTTCTTTGCTCAAGGAACCTTTGACCTAACCCTAAGGTGAGTTCTAGTGTTCCTTTTTTACTATTGTTTGGGATGAAACACGCTATGCTTACTTTGAAATCATTTATGTGCTATGATACTTGTATGTTGTGGTTAATATTAAACTTGCTCTTAATTGTATCACAATCATTAATTCTTGTGTGAACCGCTTGTTCTATATGGGTAGATCTACTTGGGGAATCCCCCACACACAGTGCCTTCCATCATGAATGGGAAGGGTACCACACTGAGATCCTGCGGGGTCGTTTGTGTCATGTGACAGGTATTATAAGATACTAAGGTGGACCATACCAGTAGGTATGGTTCACTGTTTGAGGCTTAGTTATCCCTATGGGTTAACCGGTATTAACACAAATTTAGAATAGGCTAGCCGGGACTAAGTGCAGGGTTGATTGTGACCCCACAAAAGTGATACTTATGATTCTAAAATTTATTCATGGATTCTAAGGAGTTCTTTTGTTTTTAAACATTAAGCACTTAATTCACCAACTTTTTAGTTGACACAAAAATCTTGTGAGCATGTTTCAGGTAATCTTTGATGGAAGCTTGGAATAGTTGGAGAACCTCTTTGGATGACCTAGTTCCGTGACCACCACATGGCATTAAGTAGTTTGAATCTATCATTGGACAACTTGTTTGGGTGTTTGTTGAACTTATGAATTTACTTTAATTTGGATTAATTATGTTATGACCCGGCTTTGACCGTTGTATTTGGGTTGTTAAAACTTTTAATGTAATGCCATGTGATTTCTCTCCTTGTGTGCTCTTTTGATGGTTAGTTTCCGCTGCCATATGTGTTGCCAGTCAGTGACGTTCCACCCTACTTGGGCCTGGGGTGTGACAGATTGGTATCAGAGCCACAGGTTGTAGAGAAATTGGGAATACCTTAGTAGACCTTAGGCTACAACCCTGATTCCTTAGGACTGTCCTTGTTTGGAACATGTCGGAGTAAGCGTGTTGCGTAAATTGATGATTACACTTGATCAACGTAATCATGAATTTACCGAACGCGGGGGTTCCGGCATGGACCCCTAGGTGATGTTAAACTCTGTATTTTGGGTTGATGATTCAAGAAAATTTCTTTTGTGTGGCCAAAAATTTTAAAAGTGACCTTCATGGCTGTTATATTGAGATACTACTGATTTCTGATGCTACTGATTACTGATACTATTGATTATCAATACTACTGCCATCACTGCTATAGATACTATTATTATTACTATTATTATTATCATGAGCTATGAGAAACCAATTTACTCATGAAAATCTTACAGGATTTGTAGGCTATGGCTGATAAAGGAAAGGCGCCCGCATACCCTATTGATGAGACTGCCCATGTGGGAAGTGTTAAGAAGTCAATGCCTCAGACTGAGTACGAAGAGTACCTGCGAAGGTGTGGACACCCTGGATGGATTTTCGTGACCTCAGAAGACACTGAGCCCTCAAAAGACTTTGTATCATCATCTCCGGTCAGAAGCAAAATGCGATCCCACTCTCCTCATGTCACCGTGCCTACCCTCTCTCCCATCCCGCCTATTAGGAGTAGTGGTGCTCGTGTCGTCACCCATCCCCGGAAGAGTACCAGGCCAGGAGCATCTGTTTCTTTCAGGATGCCGCTCCTCCTGCAATGGCTCCAGCTCCAGCACCTCCAGTGATTGACCCGCCTAGACGCCACACACACGACGAGTATTGGATGCCGCCGAGGCAAAGCATGTTTGACGGCCCGAGTGTCCTTGCCAAAGATCCCTACACCCAGTCTAGCCGCTAGGCTAGTTGTAACAACCAGCTCCTAGGTCCATCCCTAACCCTAAATTTTATTTAACATTATTTTATCCATAGTATTATTATTATTATCATTTTTACATGATTATTTGATTTTGTGCTTGATTGCCTTAGATGATACCTTTATGCCTTGTCTTAGTCTAGAAATTATTAGATAATCCTTGAAAAGTAATAATTAGGTGATGAAATTTAATTTCAAGGTAAAATAAATCATTGATGAAAATAATAAATCAAAATCCAATCTTGAATTATATATATGGATTCTTACACTTAAAAATCTAAAAAAAAACAAGAAACTACTATCAAATAACACTACCTACTAAAATTATACTACACTTAATCTACTTTAACTAACAATATACCATTAAAATTCAAATAAATCCCCCTCTCTCTCTCTTTTTCGGCCACCCACCCTCACCCACCAATCACCCATCCTCTTGATTACACCCCACACTCCACTCTCTCTCCCTCTTCCCCATACATGCAACTTCTCTCTTCTCTCCCTCTCCCTCTCGAAATTTCCAGCCATACCCATCAGAATTCTCTGCAAATCTTCTTCATCCAAGCAAGAAAAACCAAAGTATAACACCATCCAAGCATCGACCAAGCACAAAACAAGCAAGAAAGTGAGTTTTGGCGAGTTTTCAAGCTAGGTACTTGCAAGAACAGAAGGTTACAGCTTGAGCTCGTGATTCAACAGCCTTCAAACTCTCAAAATCACCCCAAAATCATGGAACATCTGAAGTGTAAGCATCAATGTACCCGAATGAGGCTATTTCTTGAGTTTTACACCATTATTCTATCAAAAATCTTACTTTTTTTGTTCTAACAGAAACCTGCTGCTATAACCTTGTTTTTGAGGAGCTTTTAACTTCATTAAAGGTATATCTCATGATAGATTAGTGAATCTTTGGATGGTGCACAAGTTTTCACCTTGAAAACCCTCTTTTTCATGAGTTTAGCACCAAAAAGCCACCTGTTTTGAAAAGCCTTTCAACCCATGTTAAAAAGCTACTCTAAAACAGTTTATGAACTCCTTATGAAGCTGGTCTAAAAGTTAAATAATGGTTTGGTGATGATTATGCTTGAAACATAACGATTACACATGTGTAAAAGGTGATTAACACCCTCTAAAAGCATCAATGGTGACTTGTATGTATAAATCCCTGAGTTCAAGTTTTGTTCCAGTAGTTTGATGATTTTAAACCTGTAAAATTGGTGACTTGGGGTAAACATTATGAAAAGCATGGTAAAATAGTCTAAATGAGGTAAATCTAGGACCCGAAAAGTGGTAAAATTGAAAGCTATTGGTTAAACTTAACAAATTTCAAATTTTATAATTTCCAGGACCTAAAATATATATTTTAGTGTTAAAAACCGAATTTGGTGATTTATTAGGTTAAATTGTAATTTTTATGAATTTAATTAGCAAAATAGACCTAAACCGGGAGATTTTGGAGAAAATTTCTAAAAATTGTGTAACAAGTATAAAATCATGGAATTAATGAAATTTCAGTAACTTAGTGACCTCAAGGTGGTAATTTGGTAAAAGTTTGAAGAAAAATTAACTTAGAATGTTTGGTTTCAGTTAAAAACGAGTTTACAAACGATTTCTTACAAACCAAAGCCTTTGGCTATAATGACTCAAAAATCCCATTTAAAACAGATTAAAAAGTTTATTAGAAGTTTTTAAAAAGTAATACATAAGTCTTATGGGTTAAAAATTACAATATTCAAAACTAGACGATAAATTGTCGGTTTTACCGTAACCGGTAGCTAGTTATAGGTATTTTAAATTCTCCAAATTAAAATACTGAAAATTTGGGTTAAAATAGGTCATTTTAAATATGTAAAACTTCTGGAAATTATTAAGAGCCATAATGGGTCATGAAATGATAGAAATCAAACTTTAGGGTAAAAACTGTAAATTATAAAACTTGAAGGACTAAAGTGTAATTCTGCAATTTCACCATAAAATGATCAATATATGACTAAAAATTACTTGTTAAACTTATCATCACCTTATCAAACTGATTTAAATCATAAAACATGTCATTTACATAAAGAAAGACAACTTTCCTAAAAAGGAAACTTTTTAAACGCAATTGTTAAAGAACCAAAGTTAGTTGAACTTTTAACCCTAAGTTAACCTAGTTACTCTTATAATGACCATAGATCATTTAGCTTATTACTTGAATCATGATGATATGGTGCTAGGAGTTGAATCTATCTTTGCTCAAGGAATCGTTGACTTAACCCTAAGGTGAGTTCTAGTGTTCCCTTTTTACTTCTGTTTTGGGATGAAACATGCTATGCTTAAACTGAAATCATTTATGAGCTATTGTATGATTCTTGTATGTTGTGGTTAATGTTGAACCTGCTCTTAATTGTATCACAATTATTAATTCTTGTGTGAACCGCTGTTCTATATGGGTAGATCTACTTGGGGAATCCCCCACACACAGTGCCTTCCATCATGAATGGGAAGGGTACCACAGTGAGATCCTGCGGGGTCGTTTGTGTCATGTGACAGGTATTATAAGATACTAAGGTGAACCATCCAGCTGGTATGGTTCACTATTTAAGGCTCAGTTATCCCTATGGGTTAACCGGTATTAACACAAATTTAGAAGAGGCTAGCCGGGACTGAGTGCAGGGTTGATTGTGACGCCACAACAGTGATACTTATGATTCTAAAATTTATTCATGGATTCTAAGGAGTCTTTTTGTTTTTAAACTTTAAGCACTTGAATTCACCAACTTTTTAGTTGACACAAAAATCTTTTGAGCATGTTTCAGGTAATCCATGATGGAAGCTTGGGAATAGCTGGAGAACCTCTTTGGATGACCTAGTTCCGTGACCACCACATGGCATTAAGTAGTTTGAATCTAGGATTGGTCAACTTGTTTGGGTGTTTGTTGAACTTATGAATTTATTTTAATTTGGATTAATCCTGTTATGACCCGGCTTTGACCGTTGTATTTGGGTTGTTAAAACTTTAATGTAATGCCATGTGATTTCTCTCCTTGTGTGCTTTTTTGATGGTTAGTTTCCACTGCCATATGTGTTGCCAGTCTGTGACGTACCACCCTACTTGGGCCCAGGGTGTGACCCTAGTGACTTTGGTCCTTCCGACCTTACTCTTGGAGAGATACTCCGGACTATTCAGCGTCACAAGGTGACCCTGCAGCATGCTACTCGGACCTCCCAGTCTGCATAGTTCCAGGCCATGATGGCATCTCATAGTGTTCAGCGCATGGAGCAGGAGCAAAAGAAGAAAAGTTCAGGTTGGTTTGGATGGGTAAAGAAGAAATGGCAATGATGACGTGAGAAGCATTGGATTGTGTGCAAGAGACTATCGAACTATTTGAGAAACTATTATCTATTTCAGACACTATTATTATTATTATGGGGGTGATGGCACCTTCCAATTTGTGAAACTATGATGCTTTAACTATTATGTTTGGTTGTGGTTGCATTTATCTATTTATGGACTTTTGCTTATGATGCTAACTTTTGCAGAATGATTTTGAATGAAATTATGTGATGTTATGTGACATGAGTTAAATTATGTTGTCTTGTGATATAATCTATCCCATTAATTGAATGAAGCATCCTTGAATGTCATGAAATGTGGTACAAAACCTTTATGTCCTGGGTTTAGTGGCTAGTAGGAGTAAAATCGGTTGTTATGAGATACTTGAAACCAATTTATGAGATGCTAAACAGATTTGTCTATGATGACACCAGAATGCCACCGAGACGAGGAGTTCGTATTAGAAGAAGAGGAGCAACTAGGGGAAGAAATGAAGAAGCTAGGAACCAGAATGAAAACCAAGCACCTACTCAACCAGAAGCTCCACGTGGAGAGAACGTCAACTTGGAAAACGAGGAAAGGATTGCCAACTTGGTGGCACAACAAATTGCAAATGCCATTCCAACCATCATTGCCCAGATCAACGCTGATCGGGGTAATGCAACTGGGAACGGTGAACCCGGGAATGACGAAGCTAACAATGATGACACCGAAGAGATAAGGAATGGGTGTTCTTACAAAACCTTTATGGCGTGCAAACCAAAGGACTTCTATGGCACCGAGGGTGCAATTGAGACCTACCGATGGCTGGATGAGATGGAAGTTGTGTTGGACATCAGCGAGTGCAAACTCGAGCACATGGTAAGGTTTGCTTCTCAATCACTCAAGGGATCAGCACTAGAGTGGTGGAGAACTATTGTTCAACCTCGTGGAAGGAATGCTGTTGGAAGGATGAACTGGTCCGAATTCAGGGAGCTAATGACCAACAAATACTATCCAATCAATCAGCTTGAGAAGCTAGAATCTGAATTTCTAAGCTTGGAAATGAAAGGCCCTAACTACACGGAGTACACCAACCATTTTCTGGCTTTGTCCCGATTGGTGCCACATCTAGTGACACCGGAGGCCAAAGGTGTAGCCTGTTTCATCTAGGGGTTACATCCCAGGGTTAGAGGCATGGTTCGATCTTCCAGGTCCACGACCCTACAAGCTGCAGTTGATTTCACAAGTAGCTTGACTGATGACTTGATTAGAGCTGGATGGACAGAGCATGTGAAGGTAGAAGACAAGAAGAAGGTAATGGGTGAGAAAAGGAAGTGGTTTGATGTTAAAAAGACAATGGGTAGCAGTGGTAGTTCAAGCAAGAGAACCGGTGAAGGAGCAAGGCGTGATGATCATGGTGGAAGGCTCAAAAACTGTACTTAGGCACAAGCCCCTTTTGCAACAAGTGCAAACTACACCACCAAGGAGATTGCAACCCAGTGCCTTGTTTCAGGTGTAAAAGAACTGGTCATTTGATTAAAGATTGTACGTATGAACCGGGCAAGCAATGCTATGAATGTGGAGATGCAGGACATATGAGGAACAAGTGCCCTAAATTAGCAAGGGACAAGGATACCAAACCCAACAAACCCAAGGGAAGAGTGTTCGTGATAGATCCGAACGGTGCTCGTAAAGAACCTGATGTGGTCAATGGTACGTTTCTCATTAACCACCATCCTGCTACTGTTCTATTTGATACTGGAGCGACAGGTAGCTTTGTTTCTACTACCTTTAGGCCCTTGATTGATTTGAAAGCTTGCACCTTAGCCGATCCCTATACTGTAAAGTTAGCCGACGGTAATATAATAGAAACTAATGAAATCATCAAAGGTTGCTCAATGGAGCTAGAGGGTAATTTATTTAAGATAGACCTGATGCCTATAACGCTAGGAGGTTTTGATGTAGTTGTTGGGATGGATTGGTTAGCCAAAAATAGGGCTGAAATCGCGTGTGATGAACATTTACTTAAAATATCTTTAAGTGATGGGAAAACGTTAGTTGTTCATGGTGAAAGAAGTAACGCACTATATCCTATGATATCCCACCTAAAGGCTACCAAGAGTCTCATGAAAGGATGCTCAGCTTTCATAGTCTATGTGATGAAGGCAAAAGAGGAAAAGAAGATCGAGGACATACCGGTGGTTTCTGAATATCAAGAAGTATTTCCCGAAGATCTACCGGGACTCCCTCCAACCCGACAAGTTGAGTTCCAAATAGATCTATTGCAAGGAGCTGCACCAGTAGCCAAGGCACCATACCAACTCGCCCCGCCCGAGATGAAAGAGCTAATGACACAAATCCAAGAGCTACTTGACAAGGGATTTATACGACAAAGTGTTTCTCCATGGGGTGCCCCGGTGCTATTCGTGAAGAAGAAGGATGGAACCCTACGTATGTGTATTGATTACCGGGAATTAAACAAGCTGACAATAAAGAATCGTTATCCTCTTTCGAGAATTGATGATCTATTCGATCAACTACAAGGAGCTAGTTATTTTTCCAAGATAGATTTAAGATCGGGATACCATCAACTGAAGATAAGAGAAGAAGACATACCCAAAACAACCTTTAGAACTAGATATGGACACAATGAGTACCTAGTCATGCCCTTTGGACTGACTAATGCACCAGCGGCGTTTATGGATCTCATGAACCGAGTATGTTGCCCATATCTAGACAAGTTTGTGATTGTGTTCATTGATGATATCTTAATCTACTCCCGTAGTAAAGAAGAGCATGAGAAGCATCTTGGACTGATTCTTGAGTTGCTCAAGAATGAGCAGCTATATGCCAAATTCTTCAAATGCGAATTTTGGATGCGTCAAATCCAATTTCTAGGGCATGTAGTGAATAAAGATGGGATTCAAGTGGACCCCTCAAAAATAAAGGCTATCAAGAATTGGAAGATTCCTGAAACTCCTACCGAGATAAGACAATTTCTTGGTTTAGCTGGATACTACAGGAGGTTCATCAAAGACTTCTCGCGAATAGTGCAGCCGTTAACTGCTTTGACTAAGAAGAATACAGCCTTTGTATGGGAACAAGAACAGAGCAAAGCATTTGAAACACTCAAGGAGAAACTGTGTAGTGCACCTATCCTCGCCCTACTGGAAGGAGTTGAGGATTTCATAGTCTATTGTGACGCCTCGCGTCAAGGACTAGGATGCGTACTAATGCAACGAGACAAGGTGATTGCTTACGCATCCAGACTGTTGAACGAGCATGAAAAGAACTACACGACTCATGATCTGGAATTGGGTGCCGTGGTGTTTGCACTCAAAATGTGGAGGCACTATCTTTATGCCACCAAGTGCATTATCTATACTGATCATAGAAGCTTGCAGCACATTCTTGATCAGAAGATGTTAAACATACGTCAGAGAAGATGGGTTGAGCTATTGAATGATTACGAATGTGAAATCCGCTACCATCCCGGCAAGGCAAATGTAGTGGCAGATGCCTTGAGTAGAAAGGAAAGGGAAAAACCCCTTCGCGTCCGTGCCTTAAGGATGAGTGTGTATACCAGCCTTATTGCTAGGCTAAAAGAAACTCAAGGTGAAGCACCAAAGGAGGATAACCTAGCTGAGGAGATGCTAACAGGAATGGAAAAGCATTAAGAGTTGAGCAACGATGGTTTGTACAAGTGTGAAGGAAGAACGTGGGTACCAAAATATGGAGGGATTAGAGAGATAATTCTAGATAAAGCTCACAAATCTAGATACTCGATTCACCTAGGAAGTGACAAAATGTATCAAGACTTAAAGGCATTGTTCTGGTGGCCTGGAATCAAGAAATCAATCGCCACCTATGTCGGGAAGTGTCTGACGTGCGCAATGGTAAAAGCTGAAAATCAAAAGCCATTAGGAACTTTGCAACAACCCGAAATTCCAGAGTGGAAATGGGATAACATCACAATGGATTTCGTTACGAAGTTACAAAGAACTTTCAGAGGACATGATGCCATTTGGGTAATAGTGGATAGGCTTACCAAATCAGCCCATTTCTTGCCAATTCGAGAGGACTAAGACTTGCCAAAGTTAGCCCAACTTTACATTGACGAAATAGTGACCAGACATGGAGTGCCACTATCGATTATCTCAGATCGTGATAGTTGCTTCACTTCTCGTTTTTGGAGATCACTCCAACAGGCTTTAGGGACCCGTCTGGATTTAAGCACTGCATACCACCCTCAAACCGACGGACAACATGAAAGAACCATTCAAACTTTGGAAGATATGTTAAGAGCTTGCGTGATTGACTTCGGTGGGAATTGGGACAATCATCTTCCTCTAGTAGAGTTTTCCTAATTATAGTTACCACACAAGTATAAAAGCAGCCCCGTATGAAGCCCTATATGGTAGGAAATGTTGATCGCCGTTAAGTTGGAATGAGGTTGGTGAGAGCCAAGTGATGGGAGCCGACATCATGATGGAGACCACAGACAAAATATTTAAAATCAAAGAGCGTCTAAGAGCAGACCGAGATCATCAGAAGAAATACGCTGACAGAAGGCGAAAACCCTTGGAATTCTACGTAGGTGATAGAGTGATGCTAAAGGTTGCACCATGGAAGGGAGCCGTAAGATTTTGTAAGAAAGGCAAGCTAAGCCCAAGATACATTGGACCATTTGAAATACTTGCTAGAATTGGCCCAGTGGCTTATCAATTAAAACTACCTTAAGAGTTAAGCTACATACATGACACATTCCATGTGTCTAACTTAAAGAAGTGTTTGGTAGACAAAGCCCTGGAATTGCCTTTGAAGGAAGCTAGAATTAATAACAAGCTGAATTTTGTGGAAGAACCTGTTGAGATCACTGACCGATTGGTCAAGAAACTCAGACGAAGTCGTATACCCAAGGTCAAAGTAAGATGGAATTCCAGGCGAGGGCCTGAATTCACTTGGGAACGAGAAGATGAGATGAGAAAAGATTATCCGCACCTCTTCAAACCCAACCGTTCTGAATCTAATCGAAGCTAAATCGGGACGAAATTTCCTAAATGGTGGGAGGGAATGTAACAACCAGCTCCTAGGTTCAACCCTAACCCTAAAATTAATTTAACATTATTTCATTCATAGTATTATTATTATTATTATTTTTACATGATTATTTGATTACATGCTTGATTGCCTTAGATGATACTTTTATGCCTTGCCTTAGCCTAGAAATTAATAGATAATCCTTGAAAAGTATTAATTAGGTGATGAAATTTAATTTTAAAGTAAAATAAATCATTGGTAATAACAATAAATCAAATTTCAATCTTGAATTATATATATGAATTCATACACTTAAAAACCTAAAAACCAGAAACTACTACCAAATAACATTACCTAATAAAATTATACTACACTTAACCTACTTTAATTAATTAAATATAATTAAAATTCGAATTTATTCTCCTCCCAACCACCAAATCGGCCGCCCCCCTCTCCCTCCACTCATCTCACTCCCTAGAAGACCACAATCCCACCTACACACTCCATCCCTCATTTCCCCATACACGCAAAAGCCTCCTCCCTTCTCTCTCTCTCTTCCTCATGAAATTCTCCAGCCATCTCCACCTTATTCTCTGCATTTTCTTCTTCATCCTAGTAAGATAATCGAAGAACTACACCATTCTAGCATCGAGCAAGCTCAAACCAAGCAAGAAAATGAGTTTTGGTGAGTTTTCAAGCAAGGTCTTTGCAAGAACAGGAAGTTTCAGCCTACTCTCAAGATTCAAAAGCCTTCAAACTCTCAAAATCATCCCAAAATCGTGGAACATCTGAAGTGTAAGCATCAATGTACCCGAATGAGGCTATTTCTTGAGTTTTACACCTTTATTCAAAAATCTTACTTTCTTTGTTCTAACAGAAACTTGCTGCTATAACCTTGTTTTTGAGGAGCTTTTAACTTCATTAAAGGTATATCTCGTGATAGATTAGTGAATCTCTGGATGGTGCACAAGCTTTCACCTTGAAAACCCTCTTTTTCATGGGTTTAGCACCAAAAAGCCACCTGTTTTGAAAAGCCTTTCAACCCATGTTAAAAACCTGCTCTAAAACAGTTTATGAACTCCTTATGAAGCTGGTCTAAAAGTTAAATAATGGTTTGGTGATGATTATGCTTGAAACATATCGATTACGCATGTGTAAAAGGTGATTAACACCCTCTAAAAGCATCAATGGTGACTTGTATGTATAAATCCGTGAGTTCAAGTTTTGTTCCAGTAGTTTGATGATATTAAACTGGTAAAATTCGTGACTTGGGGTAAACATTATGAAAAGCATGGTAAAATGGTCTAAATGAGGTAAATCTAGGACCCGAAAAGTGGTAAAATTGGAAGTTATTGGTTAAACTTAACAAATATCAGAATTTATAAGTTCCAGGCCCTAAAATATATATTTTAGTGTTAAAAACCAGATTTGGTGATTTATTGGGTTAAATTGTAATTTTTATAAATTTAATTAGCAAAATAGACCTAAACCGGGAGATTTTGGAGAAAAATTCTAAAAATTGTGTAACAAGTATAAAATCATGGAATTAATGAAATTTATGTAACTTAGAGACCTCACGGTGGTAATTTGGTAAATAGTTTGAAGAAAAATCAACTTAGAATGTTATGTTTCGGGTAAAAATGAGTTTACAAACGAATTCTTACAAACCAAAGCTTTTGGCTATAATGACTCAAAAATCCCAATTAAAACAGATTAAAAAGTTTATTGGAAGTGTTTAAAAAGTAATACATATGTCTTATGGGTTAAAAATTACAATATTCAAAACTAGACGTTAAATTCTCGGTTTAACCATAACCGGTAACTAGTTACAGGTATTTTAAATTCTCCAAATTAAAATACTGAAAAGTTGGGTTAAAATAGGTCATTTTGAATATGTAAAACTTCTGGAAATTATTAAGAGCCATAATGGGTCATGAAATGATAGAAATCAAACTTTAGGGTAAAAACTATAAACTATGAAACTTGAGGGACTAAAGTGTAATTCTATAATTTCACCATAAAATGATCAATATATGACTAAAATTACTTGTTAAACATATCATCACCTTATCAAAACTGATTTAAATTATAAAACATGTCATTTACCTAAAGAAAGACAACTTACCTAAAAAGGAAACTTTTTTTTAACTCAATTGATAAAGAAACAAAGTTAGTTGAACTTTTAACCATAAATTAACCTAGTTACTCTTATAATAACCATAGATCATTAGCTTATTACTTGAATCATGATGATTGGGTGCTAGGAATTGAATCTTTCTTTGCTCAAGGAACCTTTGACCTAACCCTAAGGTGAGTTCTAGTGTTCCTTTTTTACTACTGTTTGGGATGAAACATGCTATCCTTACTTTGAAATCATTTATGTGCTATGATACTTGTATGTTGTGGTTAATATTGAACCTGCTCTTAATTGTATCTCAATCATTAATTCTTGTACGAACCGCTTGTTCTATATGGGTAGATCTACTTGGGGAATCCCCCACACACAGTGCCTTCTATCATGAATGGGAAGGGTACCACACTAAGATCCAGCAAGGTCGTTTGTGTCATGTGACAGGTATTATAAGATACTAAGGTGGACCATCCAGCAGGTATGGTTCACTGTTTGAGGCTCAGTTATCCCTATGGGTTAATCGGTATTAACACAAATTTAGAAGAGGCTAGCCGGGACTGAGTGCAAGGTTGATTGTGAACCCACAACAGTGATACTTATGATTCTAAAATTTATTCATGGATTCTAAGGAGTCGTTTTGTTTTTAAAATTTAAGCATTTGAATTCACCAACTTTTTAGTTGACACAAAAATCTTTTGAGCATGTTTCAGGTAATCTTTGATGGAAGCTTGGAATAGTTGGAGAACCTTTTTGGATGACCTAGTTCCGTGACCACCACATGTCATTAAGTAGTTTGAATCTATCATTGGACAACTTGTTTGGGTGTTTGTTGAACTTATGAATTTCCTTTAATTTGGATTAATTCTGTTATGACCCGGCTTTGACCATTGTATTTGGGTTGTTAAAACTTATAATGTAATGCCATGTGATTTCTCTCCTTGTGTGCTCTTTTGATGGTTAGTTTCCGCTGCCATATGTGTTGCTAGTCTGTGACGTTCCACCCTACTTGGGCCTGGGGTGTGACAATAATTATGATTCAAATACAATTCACCGTTATTTACTTGGCCGTACTAACTTGATTTGACTTCTTTTTAATCGATTACACATTTTCTTTTTGTTTTAGGTGTTATTACTTCCGTTCCACAACTTTAATTTGATTTTCGAATCTTGTTAAATGATGACGAGTAGTTTTGTGGTCCGGTACAACTGGTTTTCTTGTCTTAATGGTTAATAAGGGAATCTATGGATCGATATTTGTCATTAGAATGGACATAGTTCATTTTGCAAGAAAGAGCTTTCAAAATTGATTGTGAAGCATTATGGATGAGGTTTGGGGAGGAATGAATTGATTTCAATGGTCATTCGTGTGGTTTCGTATTCAGTTTTGGTTTTGATGTAAATAATAGATACTATGTATCATTTGTCATTGACTAGTATGATTCCAATGATAATCATAATCAGATTTGATTATTGAGGTTTAAGAGTGTGTTTAGAAGGCATATGAATCAAACTTAATAATGTTGGATGTTGTTAAGGAAAGCAAAACGCTATCGATGCGAGAACAATTGTTGTTTACTGTTTTTGTATAACTTGTTCCTTTTCAATGTATTTAGTTGAGCGTTCATAATTAGTTTGATGAACTAAACTCCAGTTGCATAATTATAATTGAAATACAATTCACCGTTATTTACTTGGTCGTACTAACTTGACTTGACTTCTTTTTAATCGATTACACATTTTCTTTTTGTTTTAGGTGTTATTACTTCTGTTCCAGAACTTTAATTTGATTCTCGAATGTTGTTAAATGATGACGAGTAGTTTTGTGCTCCTGTACAACTGGTTTTCTTTTCTTGATTGTCAATAAGAGAATCTATGGATCGATATTTGTCATTAGAATGGACATAGTGCATTTTGAAAGAAAGGGTGTTCAAAATTGGTTGTGAAGCGTTATGGATGAGGTTTGGGGAGGAATGGATTGATTTCAATGGTCATTCGTGTGGTTTCCTATTCGGTTTTGGTTTTGATGTAAACAATAGATACTATGTAGCATTTGTGATTGACAAGTATGATTCCAATGTGAATCATAATCAGATTTGATTATTGTGGTTTAAGAGTGTGTTTAGAAGACATACGAATCAAACGTAATAACGTTGGTTGTTGTTTAGGAAAGCAAAACGCTATCGATGCGAGAACGATTGTTGTTTACTGTTTTTGTATAACTTGTTCCTCTTCAATGTATTTAGTTGAGCGTTCTTCATTAGTTTGATGCACTAATCTGTAGTTGCATAATTATGATTGAAATACAATTCACCATTATTTGCTTGGTCATACTAACTTGATTTGACTTCTTTTTAATCAATTACATATTTTCTTTTTGTTTTAGGTGTTATTACTTCCGTTCCAAAACTTAATTTGATTTTCGAATCCTGTTAAATGATGATGAGTAGTTTTGTGGTCCGGTACAACTGGTTTTCTTGTCTTAATGGTCAATAAGGGAATCTATGGATCGATATTTGTTATTAGAATAGACATAGTGCATTTTGAAAGAAAGAGGGTTCAAAATTGGTTGTGAAGCGCTATGGATGAGGTTTGGGGAGGAATGAATTGATTTCAATGGTCATTCGTGTGGTTTCGTATTCTGTTTTGGTTTTGATGTAAACAATAGATACTATGTAGCATTTGTTATTGACTAGTATGATTCTAATGATAATCATAATCAGATTTGATTATTGTGGTTTAAGAGTGTGTTTAGAAGACATTTGAATCAAACTTAATTACGTTGGATGTTGTTAAGGAAAGCAAAACGCTATCGATGCGAGAACTATTGTTGTTTACTAGTTTTGTATAACTTGTTCCTCTTCAATGTATTTAGTTGAGCGTTCATGATTAGTTTGATGCACTAATCTGTAGTTGCATAAATATGATTGAAATACAATTCACCATTATTCACTTGGCCGTACTAACTTGATTTGACTTCTTTTTAATCGATTACACATTTTTTTTTTGTTTTAGGTGTTATTACTTCCGTTCCACAACTTTAATTTGATTTTCGAATCATGTTAAATGATGACAAGTACTTTTGTGGTCCGGTACAACTGGTTTTCTTGTCTTAATGGTCAATAAAGGAATCTATGGATCGATATTTGTCACTAGAATGGACATAGTTCATTTTGAAAGAAAGAGTTTTCAAAATTGATTGTGAAGCGTTATGGATGAGGTTTGGGGAGGAATGAATTGATTTCAATGGTCATTCGTGTGGTTTCGTATTCGATTTTGGTTTTGATGTAAAAAATAGATACTATGTAGCATTTGTGATTGACTAGTATGATTCCAATGATAATCATAATCAGATTTGATTTTTGTGGTTTAAGAGTGTGTTTAGAAGACATATGAATCAAACTTAATAATGTTGGATGTTGTTAAGGAAAGCAAAACACTATCGATGCGAGAACAATTGTTGTTTACTGTTTTTGTATAACCTGTTCCTCTTCAATGTATTTAGTTGAGCGTTCATCTTTAGTTTGATGCACTAATCTGTAGTTGTATAATTATGATTGTATAACCTGGTCATACTAACTTGATTTGACATCTTTTTAATCGATTACACATTTACTTTTTGTTTTAAGTGTTATTACTTCCGTTCCAAAACTCTAATTTGATTTTCGAATCCTGTTAATTGATGATGAGTAGTTTTGTGGTCCGGTATGACTAGTTTTCTTTTCTTAATGGTCAATAAGGGAATCTATGGATCGATATTTGTCATTAGAATAGAAATAGTGCATTTTGAAAGAAAGAGGGTTCAAAATTGGTTGTGAAGCGTTATGGATGAGGTTTGGGGAGAAATGAATTGATTTCAATAGTCATTCGTGTGGTTTCGTATTCGGTTTTGGTTTTGATGTAAATAATAGATACTATGGAGCATTTGTAATTGACTAGTATGATTCCAATGTTAATCATAATCAGATTTGATTATTGTGGTTTAAGAGTGTGTTTATAAGACATATGAATCAAACTTAATAACGTTGAATGTTGTTAAGGAAAGCAAAACGCTATCGATGCGAGAACAATTGTTGTTTACTGTTTTTGTATAACTTGTTCCTCTTCGATGTATTTAGTTGAGCGTTCATGATTAGTTTGATGAACTAAACTGCAGTTGCATAATTATAATGGAAATACAATTCACCGTTATTTACTTGGTCGTAGTAACTTGATTTGACTTCTTTTTAATCGATTACACATTTTCTTTTTCTTTTAGGTGTTATTACTTCCGTTCCACAACTTTAATTTGATTCTCGAATCTTGTAAAATGATGATGTTTAGTTTTGTGGTCCTGTACAACTAGTTTTCTTATCTTTATTGTCAATAAGGGAATCTATGGATCGATATTTGTTATTAGAATGGACATAGTGCATTTTGAAAGAAACAGTGTTCAAATTTGCTAGTGAAGTGTTATGGATGAGGTTCTAGGAGGAATGGATTTATTTCAATGGTCATTCGTGTGGTTTCGTATTCGGTTTTGGTTTTGATGTAAACAATAGATAGTATGTAGCATTTGTGATTGACTAGTATGATTCCAATGATAATCATAATCAGATTTGATTTTTGTGGTTTAAGATTGTGTTTAGCAGACATATGAATCAAACGTAATAACGTTGGTTGCTGTTAAGAAAAGCAAAATGCTATCGATGCGAGAACAATTGTTGTTTACAATTTTTCTATAACTTGTTCCTCTTCAATGTATTTAGTTGAGCGTTCATCATTAGTTGATGCACTAATCTGTAGATGCATAATTATGATTGAAATACAATTCACCGTTATTTACATGGCCGTACTAACTTGATTTGACTTCTTTTTAATCGATTACACATTTTCTTTTTCTTTTAGGTGTTATTACTTCCGTTCCACAACTTTAAATTGATTCTCGAATCTTGTAAAATGATGATGAGTAGTTTTGTGGTCCTGTACAACTAGTTTTCTTGTCTTTATTGTCAATAAGGGAATCTATAGATTGATATTTGTTATTAGAATGGACATAGTGCATTTTAAAAGAAACCGTGTTCAAAATTGGTTGTGAAGTGTTATGGATGAGGTTCTGGTAGAGGAATGGATTTATTTCATTGGTCATTCGTGTGGTTTCGTATTCGGTTTTGGTTTTGATCTAAACAATAGATACTATGTAGCATTTGTGATTGACAAGTATGATTCCAATGTTAATCATAATCAGATTTGATTATTGTGGTTTAAGAGTGTGTTTAGAAGACATACGAATCAAATGTAATAACGTTGGTTGTTGTTTAGGAAAGCAAAACGCTATCGATGCGAGAACGATTGTTGTTTACTGTTTTTGTATAACTTGTTCCTCTTCAATGTATTTAGTTGAGCGTTCATCATTAGTTTGATGCACTAATCTGTAGTTGCATATTATGATTGAAATACAATTCACCATTATTTGCTTGGTCATACTAACTTGATTTGACTTCTTTTTAATCAATTACACATTTTCTTTTTGTTATAGGTGTTATTACTTCCGTTCCAAAACTTAATTTGATTTTCGAATCCTGTTAAATGATGATGAGTAGTTTTGTGGTCCGGTACAACTGGTTTTCTTGTCTTAATGGTCAATAAGGGAATCTATGGATCGATATTTGTTATTAGAATAGACATAGTGCATTTTGAAAGAAAGAGGGTTCAAAATTGGTTGTGAAGCGTTATGGATGAGGTTTGGGGAGGAATGAATTGATTTCAATGGTCATTCGTGTGGTTTCGTATTCTGTTTTGGTTTTGATGTAAACAATAGATACTATGTAGCATTTGTGATTGACTAGTATGATTCTAATGATAATCATAATCAGATTTGATTATTGTGGTTTAAGAGTGTGTTTAGAAGACATATGAATCAAACTTAATAGCGTTGGATGTTGTTAAGGAAAGCAAAACGCTATCGATGCGAGAACTATTGTTGTTTACTAGTTTTGTATAACTTGTTCCTCTTCAATGTATTTAGTTGAGCGTTCATGATTAGTTTGATGCACTAATCTGTAGTTGCATAAATATGATTGAAATATGATTCACCGTTATTCACTTGGCCGTACTAACTTGATTTGACTTCTTTTTAATCGATTACACATTTTTTTTTGTTTTAGGTGTTATTACTTCCGTTCCACAACTTTAATTTGATTTTCGAATCCTGTTAATTGATGATGAGTAGTTTTGTGGTCCGGTACAACTGGTTTTCTTTTCTTAATGGTCAATAAGGGAATCTATGGATCCATATTTGTCATTAGAATAAACATAATGCATTTTGAAAGAAAGAGGGTTCAAAATTGGTTGTGAAGCGTTATGGATGAGGTTTGGGGAGAAATGAATTGATTTCAATAGTCATTCGTGTGGTTTCATATTCGGTTTTGGTTTTGATGTAAACAATAGATACTATGGAGCATTTGTCATTGACTAGTATGATTCCAATGTTAATCATAATCAGATTTGATTATTGTGGTTTAAGAGTGTGTTTATAAGACATATGAATCAAACTTAATAACGTTGAATGTTGTTAAGGAAAGCAAAACGCTATCGATGCGAGAAGAATTGTTGTTTACTGTTTTTGTATAACTTGTTTCTCTTCAATGTATTTAGCTGAGCGTTCATGATTAGTTTGATGAACTAAACTGCACTTGCATAATTATAATGGAAATACAATTCACCGTTATTTACTTGGTCGTACTAATTTGATTTGACTTCTTTTTAATCGATTACACATTTTCTTTTTCTTTTAGGTGTTATTACTTCCGTTCCACAACTTTAATTTGATTCTCGAATCTTGTAAAATGATGATGTTTAGTTTTGTGGTCCTGTACAACTAGTTTTCTTGTCTTTATTGTCAATAAGGGAATCTATGGATTGATATTTGTTATTAGAATGGACATAGTGCATTTTAAAAGAAACCGTGTTCAAAATTGGTTGTGAAGTGTTATGGATGAGGTTCTGGTAGAGGAATGGATTTATTTCATTGGTCATTAGTGTGGTTTCGTATTCGGTTTTGGTTTTGATGTAAAGAATAAATACTATGTAGCATTTATGATTGACTAGTATGATTCCAATGAAAATCATAATCAGATTTGATTATTGTGGTTTAAGAGTGTGTTTAGAAGACATATGAATCAAACTCAATAACGTTGGATGTTGTTAAGGAAAGCAAAACGCTATCGATGCTAGAACAATTGTTGTTTACAATTTTTCTATCACTTGTTCCTTTTCAATGTATTTAGTTGAGCGTTCATCATTAGTTTGATGCACTAATCTGTTGTTGCATAATTATGATTGAAACACAATTCACCGTTATTTACTTTGTCGTACTAACTTTATTTGACTTCTTTTTATTCGATTACACATTTTCTTTTTGTTTTAGGTGTTATTACTTTCGTTCCACAACTTTAATTTGATTTTTGAATCTTGTTAAATGATGACGAGTAGTTTTGTGGTCCGGTACAACTGCTTTTCTTGTCTTAATGGTCAATAAATGAATCTATGGATCGATATTTGTCACTAGAATGGACATAGTTCATTTTGAAAGAAAGAGTTTTCAAAATTGATTGTGAAGCATTATGGATGAGGTTTGGGGAGGAATGAATTGATTTCAATGGTCATTCGTGTGGTTTGGTATTCGATTTTGGTTTTGATGTAAACAGTAGATACTATGTAGTATTTGTGATAGACTAGTATGATTCCAATGATAATCACAATCAGATTTAATTATTGTGGTTTAAGAGTGTGTTTTGAAGACGTATGAATCAAACTTAATAACGTTAGATGTTGTTAAGGAAAGCAAAACGTTATCAATGCGAGAACAATTATTGTTTACTTTTTTTGTATAACTTGTTCCTCTTCAATGTATTTAGTTGAGCGTTCATGATTAGTTTGATGCACTAATCTGTAGTTATATAATTATGATTGAAATACAATTTCCTGTTATTTACTTGGTTGTACTAACTTGATTTGTATTCTTTTTAATCGATAACACATTTTCTTTTTGTTTTAGGTGTTATTACCTCCGTTCCACAACTTTAATTTGATTCTCGAATCTTGTTAAATGATGACGAGTAGTTTTGTGGTCCTGTACCACCGGTTTTCTTGTCTTGATTGTCAATAAGGGAATCTATGGATCGATATTTGTCATTAGAATGGACGTAGCGCATTTTGAAAGAAAAAGTGTTCAAAATTGATTGTGAAGCGTTATGGATGAGGTTTTGGGAGGAATGAATTGATTTCAATGGTCATTCGTGTGGTTTCATATTCGGTTTTGGTTTTGATGCAAACAATAGATACTATGTAGTATTTGTGATTGACTCGTATGATTCCAATGATAATGATAAGCAGATTTGATTATTGTGGTTTAAGAGTGTGTTTAGAAGACATATGAATCAAACTTAATAACGTTGGATGTTGTTAAGGAAAGCAAAACGCTATCGATGCCTGAACAATTGTTGTTTACTATTTTTGTACAACTTGTTCCTCTTCAATCTATTTAGTTGAGCGTTCATGATTAGTTTGACGCACTAATCTGTAGTTGCATAATTATGATTGAAATACAATATACCGTTATTTACTTGGGCGTACTAACTTGATTTGACTTCTTTTTAATCGATTACACATTTTTTTTTGTTTTAGGTGTTATTACTTTCGTTCCACAACATTAATTTGATTTTCGAATCTTGTTAAATGATAACGACTAGTTTTGTTGCCGGTACAATTGGTTTTCTTGTCTTAATGTTCAATATGGGAATCTATGGATCGATATTTGTCACTAGAATGGACATAGTGCATTTTGAAAGAAAGGGTGTTCAAAGTAGGTTATGAAGCGTTATGGATGAGGTTTGGGGTGGAATTGATTGATTTCAATGGTCATTCGTGTGGTTTCGTATTCGGTTTTGGTTTCGATGTAAACAATAGATACTATGTAGCATTTGTGATAGACTAGTATGATTCCAATGATAATCATAATCAGATTTGATTATTGTGGTGTAAGAGTGTGTTTTGAAGACATATGAATCAATTTAATAACGTTAGATGTTGTTGAGGAAAGCAAAACGCTATCGATGCGAAAACAATTATTGTTTACTTTTTTTTGTATAACTTGTTCCCCTTCAATGTATTTAGTTGGGCGTTCATTATTAGTTTGATGCACTAATCTGTAGTTGCATAATTATGATTGAAATACAATTTGCTGTTATTTACTTGGTTGTACTAACTTGATTTGTCTTCTTTTTAATCAATTACACATTTTCTTTTTGTTTTAGGTGTTGTTACCTCCGTTCCACAACTTTAATTTGATTTTCGAATCTTGTTAAATGATGACGAATAGTTTTGTGGTCCGGTACAACTAGTTTTCTTGTCTTAATGTTCAATAAGGGAATCTATGGATCGATATTTGTCACTAGAATTGACATAGTGCATTTTTAAAGAAAGGGTGTTCAAAGTTGGTTGTGAAGCGTTATGGATGAGGTTTGGGGAGGAATTGATTGATTTCAATGGCCATTCGTGTGGTTTCGTATTCGGTTTTGGTTTTGATGTAAACAATAGATACTATGTAGCATTTGTGATAGACTAGTATGATTCCAATGGTAATCATAATCAGATTTGATAATTGTGGTTTAAGAGTGTGTTTAGAAGACAAATGAATCAAACTTAATAACGTTGGATGTTGTTAAGGAAAGCAAAACGCTATCGATGCGAGAACAATTGTTGTTTACTGTTTTTGTATAACTTGTTCCTCTTCAATGTATTTAGTTGAGCGTTCATTATTAGTTTGATGCACTATTCTGTAGTTGCATAATTATGATTGAAATACAATTCACCGTTATTTACTTGGTCGTAATAACTTCATTTGACTTCTTTTTAATCGATTACACATTTTCTTTTTGTTTTAGGTGTTATTACTTACGTTTCACAACTTTAATTTGATTCTCGAATCCTGTTAAATGATGATGAGTGGTTTTGTGGTCCGGTACAACTAGTTTTCGTGTCTTAATGTTCAATAAGGGAATCTATGGATCGATATTTGTCACTAGAATAGACATAGTGCATTTTGAAAGAAAGGGTGTTCAAAGTTGGTTGTGAAGCGTTATGGATGAGGTTTGGGGAGGAATTGATTGATTTCAATGGTCATTCGTGTGGTTTCGTATTCGGTTTTGGTTTTAATGTAAACAATAGATACTATGTAGCATTTGTTATAGACTAGTATGATTCCAATGATATTCATAATCATATTTGATTATTGTGGTTTAAGAGTGTGTTTAGAAGACATATGAATAAAACTTAATAACGTTAGATGTTAAGGAAAGCAAAACGCTATCGATGCGAGAACAATTATTGTTTACTTTATTTGTATAACTTGTTCCTCTTCAATGTATTTAGTTGAGCGTTCATGATTAGTTTGATTCACTAATCTGTATTTGTATAACTATGATTGAAATACAATTTGCTGTTATTTACTTGGTTGTACTAACTTGATTAGTCTTCTTTTTAATCGATAACACATTTTCTTTTTGTTTTAGGTGTTATTACCTCCGTGCCACAACTTTAATTTGATTCTCAAATCTTGTTAAATGATGACGAGTAGTTTTGTGGTCCTGTACAACCGGTTTTCTTGTCTTGATTGTCAACAAGGGAATCTACGGATCGATATTCGTCATTAGAATGGACGTAGCGCATTTTGAAAGAAAGAGTGTTCAAAATTGATTGTGAAGCGTTATGGTTGAGGTTTGGGGAGGAATGAATTGATTTCAATGGTCATTCGTGTGGTTTCGTATTCGGTTTTGGTTTCGATGTAAACAATAGATACTATGTAGCATTTGTGATAGACTAGTATGATTCCAATGATAATCATAATCAGATTTGATTATTGTGGTGTAAGAGTGTGTTTTGAAGACATATGAATCAATTTAATAACGTTAGATGTTGTTGAGGAAAGCAAAACGCTATCGATGCGAAAACAATTATTGTTTACTTTTTTTTGTATAACTTGTTCCCCTTCAATGTATTTAGTTGGGCGTTCATTATTAGTTTGATGCACTAATCTGTAGTTGCATAATTATGATTGAAATACAATTTGCTGTTATTTACTTGGTACTAACTTGATTTGTCTTCTTTTTAATCAATTACACATTTTCTTTTTGTTTTAGGTGTTGTTACCTCCGTTCCACAACTTTAATTTGATTTTCGAATCTTGTTAAATGATGACGAATAGTTTTGTGGTCCGGTACAACTGGTTTTCTTGTCTTAATGTTCAATAAGGGAATCTATGGATCGATATTTGTCACTAGAATTGACATAGTGCATTTTTAAAGAAAGGGTGTTCAAAGTTGGTTGTGAAGCGTTATGGATGAGGTTTGGGGAGGAATTGATTGATTTCAATGGCCATTCGTGTGGTTTCGTATTCGGTTTTGGTTTTGATGTAAACAATAGATACTATGTAGCATTTGTGATAGACTAGTATGATTCCAATGATAATCATAATCAGATTTGATTATTGTGGTTTAAGAGTGTGTTTAGAAGACAAATGAATCAAACTTAATAATGTTGGATGTTGTTAAGGAAAGCAAAACGCTATCGATGCGAGAACAATTGTTGTTTACTGTTTTTGTATAACTTGTTCCTCTTCAATGTATTTAGTTGAGCGTTCATTATTAGTTTGATGCACTATTCTGTAGTTGCATAATTATGATTGAAATACAATTCACCGTTATTTACTTGGTCGTAATAACTTCATTTGACTTCTTTTTAATCGATTACACATTTTCTTTTTGTTTTAGGTGTTATTACTTACGTTTCACAACTTTAATTTGATTCTCGAATCCTGTTAAATGATGATGAGTAGTTTTGTGGTCCGGTACAACTAGTTTTCTTGTCTTAATGTTCAATAAGGGAATCTATGGATCGATATTTGTCACTAGAATAGACATAGTGCATTTTGAAAGAAAGGGTGTTCAAAGTTGGTTGTGAAGCGTTATGGATGAGGTTTGGGGAGGAATTGATTGATTTCAATGGTCATTCGTGTGGTTTCGTATTCGGTTTTGGTTTTAATGTAAACAATAGATACTATGTAGCATTTGTTATAGACTAGTATGATTCCAATGATATTCATAATCATATTTGATTATTGTGGTTTAAGAGTGTGTTTAGAAGACATATGAATAAAACTTAATAACGTTAGATGTTAAGGAAAGCAAAACGCTATCGATGCGAGAACAATTATTGTTTACTTTATTTGTATAACTTGTTCCTCTTCAATGTATTTAGTTGAGCGTTCATGATTAGTTTGATTCACTAATCTGTAGTTGTATAACTATGATTGAAATACAATTTGCTGTTATTTACTTGGTTGTACTAACTTGATTAGTCTTCTTTTTAATCGATAACACATTTTCTTTTTGTTTTAGGTGTTATTACCTCCGTGCCACAACTTTAATTTGATTCTCAAATCTTGTTAAATGATGACGAGTAGTTTTGTGGTCCTGTACAACCGGTTTTCTTGTCTTGATTGTCAACAAGGGAATCTACGGATCGATATTCGTCATTAGAATAGACGTAGCGCATTTTGAAAGAAAGAGTGTTCAAAATTGATTGTGAAGCGTTATGGTTGAGGTTTGGGGAGGAATGAATTAATTTCAATGGTCATTCGTGTGGTTTCGTATTCGGTTTTGGTTTTGATGTAAACAATAGATACTATGTAGCATTTGTGATTGACTAGTATGATTCCAATGATAATGATAATCAGATTTGATTATTGTGGTTTAAGAGTGTGTTTAGAAGACATATGAATCAAACTTAATAACGTTGGATGTTGTTAAGGAAAGCAAAACGCTATCGATGCGAGAACAATTGTTGTTTACTGTTTTTGTACAACTTGTTCCTCTTCAATCTATTTAGTTGAGCGTTCATGATTAGTTTGATGTACTTATATGTAGTTGCATAATTATGATTGAAATACAATTCACCGTTATTTGCGTGGTCGTACTAACTTGATTTGGCTTATTTTTAATCGATTACACATTTTTTTTTTGTTTTAGGTGTTATTACTTCCGTTCCACAACTTTAATTTGATTTTTGAATCCTGTTAAATGATGATGAGTAGTTTTGTGGTCCGGTACAACTGGTTTTCTTGTCTTAATGGTCAATAAGGGAATCTATGGATCGATATTTGTCATTAGAATGGACGTAGTGCATTTTGAAAAAAAAAAGGGTTCAATATTGGTTGTGAAGCGTTGTGGATGAGGTTTTGGGAGGAATGGATTGATTTCAATGGTCATTCATGTGGTTTCGTATACGGTTTTGGTTTTGATGTAAACAATAGATACTATGTAGCATTTGTGATTGACTAGTATGATTCCAATGTTAATCATAATCTGATTTAATTATTGTGGTTTAAGAGTGTGTTTATAAGACATATGAATCAAAGTTAATAACGTTGGATTTTGTTAAGGATGGCAAAACGCTATCGATACGGGAACAATTGTTGTTTACTGTTTTTGTATAACTTGTTCCTCTTCAATGTATTTAGTTGAGCGTTCATTGTTAGTTTGAGGCACTATTCTGTAGGTGCATAATTATGATTGAAATACAATTCACCGTTATTTACTTGGTCGTAATAACTTCATTTGACTTCTTTTTAATCGATTACACATTTTCTTTTTGTTTTAGGTGTTATTACTTACGTTTCATAACTTTAATTTGATTCTCGAATCTTGTTAAATGATGATGAGTAGTTTTGTGGTCCTGTACAATTAGTTTTCTTGTCTTAATGTTCAATAAGGGAATCTATGGATCGATATTTGTCACTAGAATAGACATAGTGCATTTTGAAAGAAAGGGTGTTCAAAGTTGGTTGTGAAGCGTTATGGATGAGGTTTGGGGAGGAATTGACTGATTTCAATTGTCATTCATGTGGTTTCGTATTCGGTTTTGGTTTTGATGTAAACAATAGATACTATGTAGCATTTTTTATAGACTAGTATGATTCCAATGATATTTATAATCATATTTGATTATTGTGGTTTGAGAGTGTCTTTAGAAGACATATGAATCAAACTTAATAACGTTAGATGTTGTTAAGGAAAGCAAAACGTTATCGATGCGAGAACAATTATTGTTTACTTTTTTTATATAACTTGTTCCTCTTCAATGTATTTAGTTGAGCGTTCATGATTAGTTTGATTCACTAATCTGTAGTTGTATAATTATGATTGAAATACAATTTGCTGTTATTTACTTGGTTGTACTAACTTGATTAGTTTTCTTTTTAATCCATAACACATTTTCTTTTTGTTTTAGGTGTTATTACCTCCGTGCCACAACTTTAATTTGATTCTCAAATCTTGTTAAATGATGACGAGTAGTTTTGTGGTCCTGTACAACAGGTTTTCTTGTCTTGATTGTCAACAAGGGAATCTACGGATCGATATTCGTCATTAGAATGGACGTAGCGCATTTTGAAAGAAAGAGTGTTCAAAATTGATTGTGAAGCGTTATGGTTGAGGTTTGGGGAGGAATGAATTGATTTCAATGGTCATTCGTGTGGTTTCGTATTCGGTTTTGGTTTTGATGTAAACAATAGATACTATGTAGCATTTGTGATTGACTAGTATGATTCCAATGATAATGATAATCAGATTTGATTATTGTGGTTTAAGAGTGTGTTTAGAAGACATATGAATCAAACTTAATAACGTTGGATGTTGTTAAGGAAAGCAAAACGCTATCGATGCGAGAATAATTGTTGTTTACTGTTTTTGTACAACTTGTTCCTCTTCAATCTATTTAGTTGAGCGTTCATGATTAGTTTGATGCACTTATCTGTAGTTGCATAATTATGATTGAAATACAATTCACCGTTATTTGCGTGGTCGTACTAACTTGATTTGACTTATTTTTAATCGATTACACATTTTTTTTTGTTTTAGGTGTTATTACTTCCGTTCCACAACTTTAATTTGATTTTTGAATCCTGTTAAATGATGATGAGTAGTTTTGTGGTCCGGTACAACTGGTTTTCTTGTCTTAATGGTCAATAAGGGAATCTATGGATCGATATTTGTCATTAGAATGGACGTAGTGCATTTTGAAAAAAAAAAGGGTTCAATATTGGTTGTGAAGCGTTGTGGATGAGGTTTTGGGAGGAATGGATTGATTTCAATGGTCATTCATGTGGTTTCGTATACGGTTTTGGTTTTGATGTAAACAATAGATACTATGTAGCATTTGTGATTGACTAGTATGATTCCAATGTTAATCATAATCTGATTTAATTATTGTGGTTTAAGAATGTGTTTATAAGACATATGAATCATAGTTAATAACGTTGGATTTTGTTAAGGATGGCAAAACGCTATCGATACGGGAACAATTGTTGTTTACTGTTTTTGTATAACTTGTTCCTCTTCAATGTATTTAGTTGAGCGTTCATTGTTAGTTTGATGCACTATTCTGTAGTTGCATAATTATGATTGAAATACAATTCACCATTATTTACTTGGTCGTAATAACTTCATTTGACTTCTTTTTAATCGATTACACATTTTCTTTTTGTTTTAGGTGTTATTACTTACGTTTCATAACTTTAATTTGATTCTCGAATCTTGTTAAATGATGATAAGTAGTTTTGTGGTCCTGTACAACTAGTTTTCTTGTCTTAATGTTCAATAAGGGAATCTATGGATCGATATTTGTCACTAGAATAGACATAGTGCATTTTGAAAGAAAGGGTGTTCAAAGTTGGTTGTGAAGCGTTATGGATGAGGTTTGGGGAGGAATTGATTGATTTCAATGGTCATTCGTATGGTTTCGTATTCGGTTTTGGTTTTGATGTAAACAATAGATAATATGTAGCATTTGTTATAGACTAGTATGATTCCAATGATATTCATAATCATATTTGATTATTGTGGTTTAAGAGTGTGTTTAAAAGACATATGAATCAAACTTAATAACGTTTGATGTTGTTAAGGAAAGCAAAACGCTATCGATGCGAAAACAATTATTGTTTACTTTTTTTGTATAACTTGTTTTTCTTCAATGTATTTAGTTGAGCGTTCATGATTAGTTTGATTCACTAATCTGTAGTTGTATAACTATGATTGAAATACAATTTGCTGTTATTTACTTGGTTGTACTAACTTGATTTGTCTTCTTTTTAATCGATAACACATTTTCTTTTTGTTTTAGGTGTTATTACCTCCGTGCCACAACTTTAATTTGATTCTCAAATTTTGTTAAATGATGACGAGTAGTTTTGTGATCCTGTACAACCGGTTTTCTTGTCTTGATTGTCAACAAGGGAATCTACGGATCGATATTCGTCATTAGAATGGACGTAGCGCATTTTGAAAGAAAAAGTGTTCAAAATTGATTGTGAAGTGTTATGGTTGAGGTTTGGGGAGGAATGAATTGATTTCAATGGTCATTCGTGTGGTTTCGTATTCGGTTTTGGTTTTGATCTAAACAATAGATACTATGTAGCATTTGTGATTGACTAGTATGATTCCAATGATAATGATAATCAGATTTGATTATTGTGGTTTAAGAGTGTGTTTAGAAGACATATGAATCAAACTTAATAACGTTAGATGTTGTTAAGGAAAGCAAAACGCTATCGATGCGAGAACAATTGTTGTTTACTGTTTTTGTACAACTTGTTCCTCTTCAATCTATTTAGTTGAGCGTTCATGATTAGTTTGATGCATTTATCTGTAGTTGCATAATTATGATTGAAATACAATTCACCGTAATTTGCGTAGTCGTACTAACTTGATTTGACTTATTTTTAATCGATTACACATTTTCTTTTTGTTTTAGGTGTTATTTACTTCCGTTCCACAACTTTAACTTGATTTTTGAATCCTGTTAAATGATGATGAGTAGTTTTGTGGTCCGGTACAACTGGTTTTCTTGTCTTAATGGTCAATAAAGGAATCTATGGATCGATATTTGTCATTAGAATGGATGTAGTGCATTTTGAAAAAAAAAGGGTTCAAAATTGGTTGTGAAGCGTTGTGGATGAGGTTTTGGAGGATGGATTGATTTCAATGGTCATTCATGTGGTTTCATATACGGTTTTGGTTTTGATGTAAACAATAGATACTATGTAGCATTTGTGATTGACTAGTATGATTCCAATGTTAATCATAATCTGATTTAATTATTGTGGTTTAAGAGTGTGTTTATAAGACATATGAATCAAAGTTAATAACGTTGGATTTTGTTAAGGATAGCAAAACGCTATCGATGCGGGAACAATTGTTGTTTACTGTTTTTGTATAACTTGTTCCTCTTCAATGTATTTAGTTGAGCGTTCATTATTAGTTTGATGCACTATTCTGTAGTTGCACAATTATGATTGAAATACAATTCACCATTATTTACTTGGTCGTAATAACTTCATTTGACTTCTTTTTAATCGATTACACATTTTCTTTTTGTTTTAGGTGTTATTACTTACGTTACAACTTTAATTTGATTCTCGAATCTTGTTAAATGATGATGAGTAGATTTGTGGTCCGTTACAACTAGTTTTCTTGTCTTAATGTTCAATAAGGGAATCTATGGATTGATATTTGTCACTAGAATAGACATAGTGCATTTTGAAAGAAAGGGTTTTCAAAGTTGGTTGTGAAGCGTTATGGATGAGGTTTGGGGAGGAATTGATTGATTTCAATGGTCATTCGTGTGGTTTCGTATTCGGTTTTGGTTTTGATGTAAACAATAGATACTATGTAGCATTTGTTATAGACTACTATGACTCCAATGATATTCATAATCATATTTGATTATTGTGGTTTAAGAGTGTGTTTAGAAGACATATGAATCAAACTTAATAAAGTTAGATGTTGTTAAGGAAAGCAAATCGCTATCGATGCGAGAACAGTTATTGTTTACTTTTTTTGTATAACTTGTTCCTCTTCAATGTATTTAGTTGAACGTTCATGATTAGTGTGATTCACTAATCTGTAGTTGTATAACTATGATTGAAATACAATTTGCTGTTATTTACTTGGTTGTACTAACTTGATTTGCTTCTTTTTAATCGATAACACATTTTCTTTTTGTTTTAGGTGTTATTACCTCCGTGCCACTACTTTAATTTGATTCTCGAATCTTGTTAAATGATGACGAGTAGTTTTGTGGTCCTGTACAACCGGTTTTCTTGTCTTGATTGTCAACAAGGGAATCTATGGATCGATATTTGTCATTAGAATGGACGTAGCGCATTTTGAAAGAAAGAGTGTTCAAAATTGATTGTGAAGCGTTATGGTTGAGGTTTAGGGATGAATGAATTAATTTCAATGGTCATTCGTGTGGTTTCGTATTCGGTTTTGGTTTTGATGTAAACAATAGATACTATGTAGCATTTGTGATTGACTAGTATGATTCCAATGATAATGATAATCAGATTTGACTATTGTGGTTTAAGAGTGTGTTTAAAAGACATATGAATCAAACTTAATAACGTTGGATGTTGTTAAGGAAAGCAAAACGCTATCGATGCGAGAACAATTGTTGTTTACTGTTTTTGTACAACTTGTTCCAATTCAATCTATTTAGTTGAGCGTTCATGATTAGTTTGATGCAATTATCTGTAGTTGCATAATTATGATTGAAATACAATTCACCGTTATTTGCTTGGTCGTACTAACTTGATTTGACTTCTTTTTAATCGATTACACATTTTCTTTTAGTTTAAGGTGTTATTATTTCCGTTCCATAACTTTAATTTGATTTTTGAATCCTGTTAAATGATGATGAGTAGTTTTGTGGTCCGGTACAACTGGTTTTCTTGTCTTAATGGTCAATAAGGGAATCTATGGATCGATATTTGTCATTAGAATGGACGTAGTGCATTTTGAAAAAAAAAGGGTTCAAAATTGGTTGTGAAGCGTTGTGGATGAGGTTTTGGGAGGAATGGATTGATTTCAATGGTCATTCATGTGGTTTCGTATACGGTTTTGGTTTTCATGTAAACAATAGATACTATGTATCATTTCTGATTGACTAGTATGATTCCAATGTTAATCATAATCAGATTTAATTATTGTGGTTTAAGAGTGCGTTTACAAGACATATGAATCAAAGTTAATAACGTTGGATGTTGTTAAGTATAGCAAAACGCTATCGATGCGAGAACAATTGTTGTTTACTGTTTTTGTATAACTTGTTCCTCTTCAATGTATTTAGTTGAGCGTTCATTATTAGTTTGATGCACTATTCTGTAGTTGCATAATTATGATTGAAATACAATTCACCATTATTTACTTGGTCGTAATAACTTCATTTGACTTCTTTTTAATCTATTACACATTTTATTTTTGTTTTAGGTGTTATTACTTACGTTTCACAACTTTAATTTGATTCTCAAATCTTGTTAAATGATGATGAGTAGATTTGTGGTCCGGTACAACTAGTTTTCTTGTCTTAATGTTCAATAAGGGAATCTATGGATCGATATTTGTCACTAGAATAGACATAGTGCATTTTGAAAGAAAGGGTTTTCAAAGTTGGTTGTGAAGCGTTATGGATGAGGTTTGGGGTGGAAATGATTGATTTCAATGGTCATTCGTGTGGTTTCGTATTCGGTTTTGGTTTTTATGTAAACAATAGATACTATGTAGCATTTGTTATAGACTACTATGACTCCAATGATATTCATAATCATATTTGATTATTGTGGTTTAAGAGTGTGTTTAGAAGACATATGAATCAAACTTAATAACGTTAGATGTTGTTAAGGAAAGCAAATCGCTATCGATGCGAGAACAGTTATTGTTTACTTTTTTTGTATAACTTGTTCCTCTTCAATGTATTTAGTTGAGCGTTCATGATTAGTGTGATTCACTAATATGTAGTTGTATAACTATGATTGAAATACAATTTGCTGTTATTATTAGGTTGTACTAACTTGATTTGTCTTCTTTTTAATCGATAACACATTTTCTTTTTGTTTTAGGTGTTATTACCTCCGTGCCACTACTTTAATTTGATTCTCGAATCTTGTTAAATGATGACGAGTAGTTTTGTGGTCCTGTACAACCGGTTTTCTTGTCTTGATTGTCAACAAGGGAATCTATGGATCGATATTTGTCATTAGAATGGACGTAGCGCATTTTGAAAGAAAGAGTGTTCAAAATTGATTGTGAAGCGTTATGGTTGAGGTTTAGGGAGGAATGAATTAATTTCAATGGTCATTCGTGTGGTTTCGTATTCGGTTTTGGTTTTGATGTAAACAATAGATACTATGTAGCATTTGTGATTGACTAGTATGATTCCAATGATAATGATAATCAGATTTGACTATTGTGGTTTAAGAGTGTGTTTAGAAGACATATAAATCAAACTTAATAACGTTGGATGTTGTTAAGGAAAGCAAAACGCTATCGATGCGAGAACAATTGTTGTTTACTGTTTTTGTACAACTTGTTCCTCTTCAATCTATTTAGTTGGGCGTTCATGATTAGTTTGATGCACTTATCTGTAGTTGCATAATTATGATTGAAATACAATTCACCGTTATTTGCTTGGTCGTACTAACTTGATTTGACTTCTTTTTAATCGATTACACATTTTCTTTTAGTTTAAGGTGTTATTATTTTCGTTCCATAACTTTAATTTGATTTTTGAATTCTGTTAAATGATGATGAGTAGTTTTGTGGTCCGGTACAACTGGTTTTCTTGTCTTAATGGTCAATAAGGGAATCTATGGATCGATATTTGTCACTAGAATAGACATAGTGAATTTTGAAAGAAAGGGTGCTCAAAGTTGGTTGTGAAGCGTTATGGATGAGGTTTGGGTAGGAATTGATTGATTTCAATGGTCATTCGTGTGGTTTCGTATTCGGTTTTGGTTTTGATGTAAACAATAGATACTATGTAGCATTTGTTAAAGACTAGTATGATTCCAATGATATTCATAATCATGTTTGATTATTGTGGTTTAAGAGTGTGTTTAGAAGACATATTAATCAAACTTCATAATATTAGATGTTGTTAAGGAAAGCAAAACGCTATCGATGCGAGAACAATTATTGTTTACTTTTTTTGTATAACTTGTTCCTCTTCAATGAATTTAGTTGAGCGTTCATGATTAGTTTGATTCACTAATCTGTAGTTGTATAATTATGATTGAAATACAATTTGTTGTTATTTACTTGGTTGTACTAACTTGATTTGTCTTCTTTTTAATCGATAACACAATTTCCTTTTGTTTTAGGTGTTATTACCTCCGTTCCACAACTTTAATTTGATTCTTGAATCTTGTTAAATGATGACGAGTAGTTTTGTGGTCCTGGTTTTCTTGTCTTGATTGTCAATAAGGGAATCTATGGATCGATATTTGTCATTAGAATGGACGTAGCGCATTTTGAAAAAAAGAGTGTTCAAAATTGATTGTGAAGCGTTATGGATGAGGTTTGGGGAGGAATGAATTGATTTCAATGGTCATTCATGTGGTTTCGTATTCGGTTTTGGTTTTGATGTAAACAATAGATACTATGTAGCATTTGTGATTGACTAGTATAATTCCAATGTTAATCATAATCAGATTTGATTATTGTGGTTTAAGAGTGTGTTTAGAAGACATATGAATCAAACTTAATAACGTTGGATGTTGTTAAGGAAAGCAAAACGCTATCGATGGGAGAACAATTATTGTTTACTGTTTTTGTACAACTTGTTCCTCTTCAATCTATTTAGTTGAGCGTTCATGATTAGTTTGATTCATTTATTTGTAGTTGCATAATTATGATTGAAATACAATTCACCGTTATTTGCTTGGTCGTACTAACTTGATTTGACTTCTTTTTAATCGATTACACATTTTCTTTTTGTTTTAGGTGTTATTACTTCCGTTCCTCAACTTTAATTTGATTTTTGAATCCTGTTAAATGATGAGGAGTAGTTTTATGGTCCGGTACAACTGGTTTTCTTGTCTTAATGGTCAATAAGGGAATCTATGGATCGATATTTGTCATTAGAATGGACATAGTGCATTTTGAAAGAAAGGGTATTCAAAGTTGGTTATGAAGATTTATGGATGAGGTTTGAGGAGGAATTGATTGATTTCAATGGTCATTCGTGTGGTTTCGTATTCGGTTTTGGTTTTGATGTAAAGAATAGATACTATGTTGCATTTGTGATAGACTAGTATGATTCCAATGATAATCATAATCTTATTTGATTATTATGGTTTAAGAGTGTGTTTAGAAGACATATGAATCAAACTTAATAACGTTGGATGTTGTTAAGGAAAGCAAAACGCTATCGATGCGAGAACAATTGTTGTTTACTGTTTTTGTACAACTTGTTCCTCTTCAATGTATTTAGTTGAGCGTTCATGATTAGTTTGATGCACTAATCTGTAGTTGAATAATTATGATTGAAATACAATTCACCGTTATTTGCTTGGTCGTACTAACTTGATTTGACTTCTTTTTAATCGATTACACATTTTCTTTTTGTTTTAGGTGTTATTACTTCCGTTCCACAACTTTAATTTGATTCTCTAATCTTGTTAAATGATGACGAGTAGTTTTGTGGTCCGGTACAACTGGTTTTCTTGTCTTAATGTTCAATAAGGGAATCTATGGATCGATATTTGTCACTAGAATAAAGACATAGTGCATTTTGAAAGAAAGGGTGTTCAAAGTTGGTTGTGAAGCGTTATGGATGAGATTTGGGGAGGAATTGATTGATTTCAATGGTCATTCGTGTGGTTTCGTATTCGGTTTTGGTTTTGACGTAAACAATAGATACTATGTAGCATTTGTGATTGACTAGTATGATTCCAATGATAATCATAATCAGATTTGATTATTGTGGTTTAAGAGTGTGTTTAGAAGACATATGAATCAAACTTAATAACGTTGGATGTTGTTAAGGAAAGCAAAACGCTATCGATGCGAGAACAATTGTTGTTTACTGTTTTTGTACAACTTATTGCTCTTCAATCTATTTAGTTGAGCGTTCATGATTAGTTTGATGCACTTATCTGTAGTTGCATAATTATTATTGAAATACAATTCACCGTTATTTGCTTGGTCGTACTAACTTGATTTGACTTCTTTTTAATCGATTACACATTTTCTTGTTGTTTTAGGTGTTATTATTTCCGTTCCTCAACTTTAATTTGATTTTTGAATCCTGTTAAATGATGATGAGTAGTTTTATGGTCCGGTACAACTGGTTTTCCTGTCTTAATGGTCAATAAGGGAATCTATGGATCGATATTTGTCATTAAAATGGACATAGTGCATTTTAAAAAAAAAAGGGTTCAAAATTGGTTGTGAAGCGTTGTGGATGAGGTTTTTGGAGGAATGGATTGATTTCAATGGTCATTCATGTTTTTTCGTATACGGTTTTGGTTTTGATGTAAACAATAGATACTATGTAGCATTTGTGATTGACTAGTATGATTCCAATGTTAATCATAATCAGATTTAATTATTGTGGTTTAAGAGTGTGTTTATAAGTCATATGAATCAAAGTTAATAACGTTGGATGTTGTTAAGGATAGCAAAACGCTATCGATGCGAGAACAATTGTTGTTTACTGTTTTTGTACAACTTGTTCCTCTTCAATGTATTTAATTGAGCGTTCATTATTAGTTTGATGCACTAATTTGTAGTTGCATAATTATGATTGAAATACAATTCACCTTTATTTACTTGGTCGTAATAACTTCATTTGACTTCTTTTTAATCGATTACACATTTTCTTTTTTTCTTTTAGGTTTTTATCTTCCGTTCCATAACTTTAATTTGATACTCGAATCTTGTTAAATGATGATGAGTGTTTTTGTGGTCCGGTACAACTAGTTTTCTTGTCTTAATGTTCAATAGGGAATCTATGGATCGATATTTGTCACTAGAATAGACATAGTGCATTTTGAAAGAAAGGTGTTCACAGTTGGTTGTGAAGCGTTATGGATGAGATTTGGGGAGGAATTTGATTAATTTCAATGGTCATTCGTGTGGTTTCGTATTCGGTTTTGGTTTTGATGTAAACAATAGATACTATGTTGCATTTGTGATAGACTAGTATGATTCCAATGATAATCATAATCAGATTTGATTATTATGGTTTAAGAGTGTGTTTATAAGACATGTGAATCAAACTTAATAACATTGGATGTTGTTAAGCAAAGCAAAACGCTATCGATGCGAGAATAATTGTTGTTTACTGATTTTGTATAACTTGTTCCTCTTCAATGTATTTAGTTGAGTGTTAATGATTAGTTTGATGCACTAATCTGTACTTGTATAATTATGATTGAAATACAATTTGCTGTTATTTACTTGGTTGTACTAACTTGATTTGTCTTCTTTTTAATCGATAACACATTTTCTTTTTGTTTTAGGTGTTATTACCTCTGTTCTACAACTTTAATTTGATTCTCGAATCTTGTTAAATGATGACGAGTAGTTTTGTGGTCGTGTACAACTGGTTTTCTTGTCTTGATTGTCAATAAGGGAATCTATGGATCGATATTTGTCATTAGAATGGGCGTAGCGCATTTTGAAAGAAAGAGTGTTCAAAATTGATTGTGAAGCGTTATGGATGAGGTTTGGGGAGGAATGAATTGATTTCAATGGTCATTCGTGTGGTTTCGTATTCGGTTTTGGTTTTGACGTAAACAATAGATACTATGTTGCATTTGTGATAGACTAGTATGATTCCAATGATAATCATAATCAGATTTGATTATTGTGGTTTAAGAGTGTGTTTAGAAGACATATGAATCAAACTTAATAACGTTGGATGTTGTTAAGGAAAGCTAAACGCTATCGATGCGAGAACAATTGTTGTTTACTGTTTTTGTACAACTTGTTCCTCTTCAATCTATTTAGTTGAGCGTTAATGATTAGTTTGACGCACTAATCTGTAGTTGCATAATTATGATTGAAATACAATTCACCGTTATTTGCTTGGTCTTACTAACTTGATTTGATTTCTTTTTAATCGATTACATATTTTCTTTTTCTTTTAAGGGTTATTACTTCCGTTCCACAACTTTAATTTGATTCTTGAATCTTATTAAATGATGACGAGTAGTTTTGTAGTCCGGTACAACTGGTTTTTTCTTGTCTTGATAGTCAATAAGGGAATCTATGGATCGATATTTGTCATTAGAATGGACATAGTGCATTTTGAAAGAAGAGGGTTCAAAATTGTTTGTGAAGCGTTATGGATGAGGTTTTGGGAGGAATGGATTGATTTCATTGGTCATTCATGTGGTTTCGTATTCGGTTTTGGTTTTGATGTAAACAATAGATACTATGTACATTTGTGATTGACTAGTATGATTCCAATGATAATCATAATCAGATTTGATTATTGTGGTTTAAGAGTGTGTTTATAAGACATATGAATCAAGTTAATAACGTTGGATGTTGTTAAGGAAAGCAAAACGCTATCGATGCGAGAACAATTGTTGTTTACTGTTTTTGTATAACTTGTTCCTCTTCAATGTATTTAGTTGAGCGTTCATTATTAGTTTGATGCACTAATCTGTAGTTGCATAATTATGATTGAAATAAAATTCACCGTTATTTACTTGGTCGTAATAGCTTCATTTGACTTCTTTTTAATCGATTACACATTTTCTTTTTGTTTTAGGTGTTATTACTTCGGTTCGACAACTTTAATTTGATTCTCTAATCTTGTTAAATGATGACGAGTAGTTTTGTGGTCCGGTATAACTAGTTTTCTTGTCTTAATGTTCAATAAGGGAATCTATGGATCGATATTTGTCACTAGAATGGACATAGTGCATTTTGAAAGAAGGGTGTTCAAAGTTGGTTGTGAAGCGTTATGGATGAGGTTTGGGGGAATTGATTGATTTCAATGGTCATTCGTGTGGTTTCGTATTCGGTTTTGGTTTTGATGTAAACAATAGATACTATGTAGCATTTGTGATTGACTAGTATGATTCCAATGATAATCATAATCAGATTTGATTATTGTGGTTTAAGAGTGTGTTTAGAAGACATATGAATCAAACTTAATAACGTTGGATGTTGTTAAGGAAAGCAAAACGCTATCGATGCGAGAACAATTGTTGTTTACTGTTTTTGTATACTTGTTCTCTTCAATGTATTTAGTTGAGCGTTCATGATTAGTTTGATGCACTAATCTGTAGTTGCATAATTATTATTGAAATACAATTCACCGTTATTTGCTTGGTCGTACTAACTTGATTTGACTTCTTTTTAATCGATTACACATTTTCTTTTTGTTTTAGGTGTTATTACTTCCGTTCCACAACTTTAATTTGATTTTTGAATCTGTTAAATGATGATGAGTAGTTTTGTGGTCCGGTACAACTGGTTTTCCTGTCTTATGGTCAATAAGGGAATCTATGGATCGATATTTGTCATTAAAATGGACATAGTGCATTTTAAAAAAAAGGGTTCAAAATTGGTTGTGAAGCGTTATGGATGAGGTTTTTGGAGGAATGGATTGATTTCAATGGTCATTCATGTTTTTTCGTATACGGTTTTGGTTTTGATGTAAACAATAGATACTATGTAGCATTTGTGATTGACTAGTATGATTCCAATGTTAATCATAATCAGATTTAATTATTGTGGTTTAAGAGTGTGTTTATAAGTCATATGAATCAAAGTTAATAACGTTGGATGTTGTTAAGGATAGCAAAACGCTATCGATGCGAGAACAATTGTTGTTTACTGTTTTTGTACAACTTGTTCCTCTTCAATGTATTTAATTGAGCGTTCATTATTAGTTTGATGCACTAATTTGTAGTTGCATAATTATGATTGAAATACAATTCACCTTTATTTACTTGGTCGTAATAACTTCATTTGACTTCTTTTTAATCGATTACACATTTTCTTTTTCTTTTAGGTGTTATTACTTACGTTCCATAACTTTAATTTGATACTCGAATCTTGTTAAATGATGATGAGTAGTTTTGTGGTCCGGTACAACTAGTTTTCTTGTCTTAATGTTCAATAAGGGAATCTATGGATCGATATTTGTCACTAGAATAGACATAGTGCATTTTGAAAGAAAGGGTGTTCACAGTTGGTTGTGAAGCGTTATGGATGAGATTTGGGGAGGAATTGATTAATTTCAATGGTCATTCGTGTGGTTTCGTATTCGGTTTTGGTTTTGATGTAAACAATAGATACTATGTTGCATTTGTGATAGACTAGTATGATTCCAATGATAATCATAATCAATTTGATTATTGGTTTAAGAGTGTTTTAGAAGACATGTGAATCAAACTTAATAACGTTGGATGTTGTTAAGCAAAGCAAAACGCTATCGATGCGAGAACAATTGTTGTTTACTGATTTTGTATAACTTGTTCCTCTTCAATGTATTTAGTGAGTGTTCATGATTAGTTTGATGCACTAATCTGTAGTTGTATAATTATGATTGAAATACAATTCTGTTATTTACTTGGTTGTACTAACTTGATTTGACTTCTTTTTATCGATTACACATTTTCTTTTTGTTTTAGGTGTTATTACCTCTGTTCTACAACTTTAATTTGATTCTCGAATCTTGTTAAATGATGACGAGTAGTTTTGTGGTCGTGTACAACTGGTTTTCTTGTCTTGATTGTCAATAAGGGAATCTATGGATCGATATTTGTCATTAGAATGGGCGTAGCGCATTTTGAAAGAAAGAGTGTTCAAAATTGATTGTGAAGCGTTAAGGATGAGGTTTGGGGAGGAATGAATTGATTTCAATGGTCATTCGTGTGGTTTCGTATTCGGTTTTGGTTTTGACGTAAACAATAGATACTATGTTGCATTTGTGATAGACTAGTATGATTCCAATGATAATCATAATCAGATTTGATTATTGTGGTTTAAGAGTGTGTTTAAAAGACATATGAATCAAACTTGATAACGTTGGATGTTGTTAAGGAAAGCTAAACGCTATCGATGCGAGAACAATTGTTGTTTACTGTTTTTGTACAACTTGTTCCTCTTCAATCTATTTAGTTGAGCGTTAATGATTAGTTTGACGCACTAATCTGTAGTTGCATAATTATGATTGAAATACAATTCACCGTTATTTGCTTGGTCTTACTAACTTGATTTGATTTCTTTTTTCATATTTTCTTTTCTTTTAGTTCCACAACTTTAATTTGATTCTTGAATCTTATTAAATGATGACGAGTAGTTTTGTAGTCCGGTACAACTGGTTTTTTCTTGTCTTGATAGTCAATAAGGGAATCTATGGATCGATATTTGTCATTAGGATGGACATAGTGCATTTTGAAAGAAAGAGGGTTCAAAACTGTTTGTGAAGCGTTATGGATGAGGTTTTGTGAGGAATGGATTGATTTCATTGGTCATTCATGTGGTTTCGTATTCGGTTTTGGTTTTGATGTAAACAGTAGATACTATGTACCATTTGTGATTAACTAGTATGATTCCAATGTCAATCATAATCAGATTTGATTATTGTGGTTTAAGAGTGTGTTTATAAGACATATGAATCAAAGTTAATAACGTTGGATGTTGTTAAGGAAAGCAAAACGCTATCGATGCGAGAACAATTGTTGTTTACTGTTTTTGTATAACTTGTTCCTCTTCAATGTATTTAGTTGAGCGTTCATTATTAGTTTGATGCACTAATCTGTAGTTGCATAATTATGATTGAAATAAAATTCACCGTTATTTACTTGGTCGTAATAGCTTCATTTGACTTCTTTTTAATCGATTACACATTTTCTTTTTGTTTTAGGTGTTATTACTTCCGTTCGACAACTTTAATTTGATTCTCTAATCTTGTTAAATGATGACGAGTAGTTTTGTGGTCCGGTATAACTAGTTTTCTTGTCTTAATGTTCAATAAGGGAATCTATGGATCGATTTTTGTCACTAGAATAAACATAGTGCATTTTGAAAGAAAGGGTATTCAAAGTTGGTTATGAAGAGTTATGGATGAGGTTTGGGGAGGAATTGATTGATTTCAATGGTCATTCGTGTGGTTTCGTATTCGGTTTTGGTTTTGATGTAAAGAATAGATACTATGTTGCATTT
The DNA here is from genome assembly GCA_025506415.1 of Flaveria robusta. Lineage (NCBI taxonomy): Eukaryota > Viridiplantae > Streptophyta > Magnoliopsida > Asterales > Asteraceae > Flaveria > Flaveria robusta. The sequence goes on along the minus strand of CM046461.1, from coordinate 11,936,332 downwards.
GTGATAGACTAGTATGATTCCAATGATAATCATAATCTTATTTGATTATTATGGTTTAAGAGTGTGTTTAGAAGACATATGAATCAAACTTAATAACGTTGGATGTTGTTAAGGAAAGCAAAACGTTATCGTTGCGAGAACAATTGTTGTTTACTGTTTTTGTATAACTTGTTCATCTTCAATGTATTTAGTTGAGCGTTCATCATTAGTTTGATGCACTAATCTTTAGTTGCATAATTATGATTGAAATACAATTCACCGTTATTTGCTTGGTCGTACTAACTTGATTTGACTTCTTTTTAATCGATTACACATTTTCTTTTTGATTTAGGTGTTATTACTTCCGTTCCACAACTTTAATTTGATTTTCGAATCCTATTAAATGATGATGAGTAGTTTTGTTGTTTGGTACAATTGGTTTTCTTGTCTTAACGGTCAATAAGGGAATCTATGGATCGATATTTGTCATTAGAATGGACATAGTGCATTTTGAAAGAAAGGGTATTCAAAGTTGGTTATGAAGATTTATGGATGAGGTTTGAGGAGGAATTGATTGATTTCAATGGTTATTCGTGTGGTTTCGTATTCGGTTTTGGTTTTGATGTAAACAATAGATACTATGTTGCATTTGTGATAGACTAGTATGATTCCAATGATAATCATAATCTTATTTGATTATTATGGTTTAAGAGTGTGTTTAGAAGACATATGAATCAAACTTAATAACGTTGGATGTTGTTAAGGAAAGCAAAACGCTATCGATGCGAGAACAATTGTTGTTTACTGTTTTTGTACAACTTGTTCCTCTTCAATGTATTTAGTTGAGCGTTCATGATTAGTTTGATGCACTAATCTGTAGTTGAATAATTATGATTGAAATACAATTCACCGTTATTTGCTTGGTCGTACTAACTTGATTTGACTTCTTTTTAATCGATTACACATTTTCTTTTTTTTTTAGGTGTTATTACTTCCGTTCCACAACTTTAATTTGATTCTCTAATCTTGTTAAATGATGACGAGTAGTTTTGTGGTCCGGTACAACTGGTTTTCTTGTCTTAATGTTCAATAAGGGAATCTATGAATCGATATTTGTCACTAGAATAAAGACATAGTGCATTTTGAAAGAAAGGGTGTTCAAAGTTGGTTGTGAAGCGTTATGGATGAGATTTGGGGAGGAATGATTGATTTCAATGGTCATTCGTGTGGTTTCGTATTCGGTTTGGTTTTGATGTAAACAATAGATACTATGTAGCATTTGTGATTGACTAGTATGATTCCAATAATGATAATATTTGATTTTTTATTGTGGTTTAAGAGTGTATTTAGAAGACATATGAATCAAACTTAATAACGTTAGATGTTGTTAAGGAAAGCAAAACGCTATCGATGCGAGAACAATTATTGTTTACTTTTTTTGTATAACTTGTTCCTCTTCAATGTATTTATTTGAGCGTTCATGATTAGTTTGATTCACTAATCTGTAGTTGTATAATTATGATTGAAATACAATTTGCTGTTATTTACTTGGTCGTACTAACTTGATTTGACTTCTTTTTAATCGATTACACATTTTCTTTTTGATTTAGGTGTTATTACTTCCGTTCCACAACTTTAATTTGATTTTCGAATCCTATTAAATGATGATGAGTAGTTTTGTGGTTCGGTACAATTGGTTTTCTTGTCTTAATGGTCAATAAGGGAATCTATGGATCGATATTTGTCATTAGAATGGACATAGTGCATTTTGAAAGAAAGGGTATTCAAAGTTGGTTATGAAGATTTATGGATCAGGTTTGGGGAGGAATTGATTGATTTCAATGGTCATTCATGTGGTTTCGTATTCGGTTTTGGTTTTGATGTAAAGAATAGATACTATGTTGCATTTGTGATAGACTAGTATGATTCCAATGATAATCATAATCTTATTTGATTATTATGGTTTAAGAGTGTGTTTAGAAGACATATAAATCAAACTTAATAACGTTGGATGTTGTTAAGGAAAGCAAAACGCTATCGATGCGAGAACAATTGTTGTTTACTGTTTTTTACGACTTGTTCCTCTTCAATGTATTTAGTTTAGCGTTCATGATTAGTTTGATGCACTAATCTGTAGTTGAATAATTATGATTGAAATACAATTCACCGTTATTTGCTTGGTCGTACTAACTTGATTTGACTTCTTTTTAATCGATTACACATTTTCTTTTTGTTTTAGGTGTTATTACTTCCGTTCCACAACTTTAATTTGATTCTCTAATCTTGTTAAATGATGACGAGTAGTTTTGTGGTCCGGTACAACTGGTTTTCTTGTCTTAATGTTCAATAAGGGAATCTATGGATCGATATTTGTCACTAGAATAGACATAGTGCATTTTGAAAGAAAGGTGTTCAAAGTTGGTTGTGAAGCGTTATGGATGAGGTTTGGGAGGAATTGATTGATTTCAATGGTTATTCGTGTGGTTTCGTATTCGGTTTTGGTTTTGATGTAAACAATAGATACTATGTTGCATTTGTGATAGACTAGTATGATTCCAATGATAATCATAATCAGATTTGATTATTGTGGTTTAAGAGTGTGTTTATAAGACATGTGAATCAAACTTAATAACATTGGATGTTGTTAAGCAAAGCAAAACGCTATCGATGCGAGAATAATGTTGTTTACTGATTTTGTATAACTTGTTCCTCTTCAATGTATTTAGTTGAGTGTTAATAATTAGTTTGATGCACTAATCTGTAGTTGCATAATTATGATTGAAATACAATTTGCGTTATTTACTTGGTTGTACTAGTTGATTTGACTTCTTTTAATCGATAACACATTTTCTTTTTGTTTTAGGTGTTATTACCTCCGTTCTACACAACTTTAATTTGATTCTCGAATCTATTAAATGATGACGAGTAGTTTTGCAGTCCTGTACAACCGGTTTTCTTGTCTTGATTGTCAATAAGGGAATCTATGGATCGATATTTGTCATTAGAATGGGCGTAGCGCATTTTGAAAGAAAGAGTGTTCAAAATTGATTGTGAAGCGTTATGGATTAGGTTTGGGGAGGAATGAATTGATTTCAATGGTCATTCGTGTGGTTTCGTATTTGGTTTTGATTTTGATGTAAACAATAGATACTATGTAGCATTTGTGATTGCTTGTATGATTCCAATGATAATCATAATCAGATTTGATTATTGTGGTTTAAGAGTGTGTTTAGAAGACATATGAATCAAACTTAATAACGCTGGATGTTGTTAAGGAAAGCAAAACGCTATCGATGCGAGAACAATTGTTGTTTACTGTTTTTGTACAACTTGTTCCTCTTCAATGTATTTAGTTGAGCGTTCATGATTAGTTTGATGCACCAATCTGTAGTTGAATAATTATGATTGAAATACAATTCACCGTTATTTGCTTGGTCGTACTAACTTGATTTGACTTCTTTTTAATCGATTACACATTTTCTTTTTGATTTAGGTGTTATTACTTACGTTCCACAACTTTAATTTGATTTTCGAATCCTATTAAATGATGATGAGTAGTTTTGTGGTTCGGTACAATTGGTTTTCTTGTCTTAATGGTCAATAAGGGAATCTATGGATCGATATTTGTCATTAGAATGGACATAGTGTATTTTGAAAGAAAGGGTATTCAAAGTTGGTTACGAAGATTTATGGATGAGGTCTGGGGAGGAATTGATTGATTTCAGTGGTCATTCGTGTGGTTTCGTATTCGGTTTTGGTTTTGATGTAAAGAATAGATACTATGTTGCATTTGTGATAGACTAGTATGATTCCAATGATAATCATAATCTTATTTGATTATTATGGTTTAAGAGTGTGTTTAGAAGACATATGAATCAAACTTAATAACGTTGGATGTTGTTAAGGAAAGCAAAACGCTATCGATGCGAGAACAATTGTTGTTTACTGTTTTTTACGACTTGTTCCTCTTCAATGTATTTAGTTTAGCGTTCATGATTAGTTTGATGCACTAATCTGTAGTTGAATAATTATGATTGAAATACAATTCACCGTTATTTGCTTGGTCGTACTAACTTGATTTGACTTCTTTTTAATCGATTACACATTTTCTTTTTGTTTTAGGTGTTATTACTTCCCTTCCACAACTTTAATTTGATTCTCTAATCTTGTTAAATGATGACGAGTAGTTTTGTGGTCCGGTACAACTGGTTTTCTTGTCTTAATGTTCAATAAGGGAATCTATGGATCGATATTTGTCACTAGAATAGACATAGTGCATTTTGAAAGAAAGGGTGTTCAAAGTTGGTTGTGAAGCGTTACGGATGAGATTTGGGGAGGAATTGATTGATTTCAATGGTTATTCGTGTGGTTTCGTATTCGGTTTTGGTTTTGATGTAAACAATAGATACTATGTTGCATTTGTGATAGACTAGTATGATTCCAATGATAATCATAATCAGATTTGATTATTGTGGTTTAAGAGTGTGTTTAAACATGTGAATCAAACTTAATAACATTGGATGTTGTTAAGCAAAGCAAAACGCTATCGATGCGAGAATAATTGTTGTTTACTGATTTGTATAACTTGTTCCTCTTCAATGTATTTAGTTGAGTGTTCAATGATGTTTTGATGCACTAATCTGTAGTTGTATAATTATGATTGAAATACAATTTGCTGTTATTTACTTGTTGTACTAACTTGATTTGTCTTCTTTTTAATCGATAACACATTTTCTTTTTGTTTTAGGTGTTATTACCTCTGTTCTACAACTTTAATTTGATTCTCGAATCTTGTTAAATGATGACGAGTAGTTTTGCAGTCTGTACAACGGTTTTCTTGTCTTGATGGTCAATAAGGGAATCTATGGATCGATATTTGTCATTAGAATGGACGTAGTGCATTTTGAAAGAAAGAGTGTTCAAATTGATTGTGAAGCGTTATGGATTAGGTTTGGGGAGGAATGAATTGATTTCAATGGTCATTCGTGTGGTTTCGTATTCGGTTTTGGTTTTGATGTAAACAATAGATACTATAGCATTTGTGATTGACTAGTATGATTCCAATGATAATCATAATGAGATTTGATTATTGTGGTTTAAGAGTGTGTTTAGAAGACATATGAATCAAACTTAATAACGTTGGATGTTGTTAAGGAAAGCAAAACGCTATCGATGCGAGAACAATTGTTGTTTACTGTTTTTGTATAACTTGTTTCTCTTCAATGTATTTAGCTGAGCGTTCATGATTAGTTTGATGAACTAAACTGCAGTTGCATAATTATAATTAAATACAATTCACCGTTATTTACTTGGTCGTACTAACTTGATTTGACTTCTTTTTAATCGATTACACATTTCTTTTTGATTTAGGTGTTATTACTTCCGTTCACAACTTTAATTTGATTTTCGAATCTTATTAAATGATGATGAGTAGTTTTGTGGTCCGGTACAATTGGTTTTCTTGTCTTAATGGTCAATAAGGGAATCTATGAATCGATATTTGTCATTAGAATGGACATAGTGCATTTTGAAAGAAGAGGGTTCAAATTGGTTGTGAAGCGTTATTGATGAGGTTTTGGGAGAATGGATTGATTTCGATGGTCATTCATGTGGTTTCGTATTCGGTTTGGGTTTTGATGTAAACATAGATACATGTAGCATTTGTGATTGACTAGTATGATTCCAATGTTAATCATAATCAGATTTGATTATTGTGTTTAAGAGTGTGTTTATAAGACATGTGAATCAAACTTAATAACATTGGATGTTGTTAAGCAAAGCAAAACGCTATCGATGCGAGAATAATTGTTGTTTACTGATTTTGTATAACTTGTTCCTCTTCAATGTATTTAGTTGAGTGTTAATGATTAGTTTGATGAACAAACTGTAGTTGCATAATTATAATTGAAATACAATTGACCGTTATTTACTTGGTTGTACTAACTTCATTTGACTTCTTTCTAATCGATTACACATTTTCTTTTTCCTTAGGTGTTATTACTTCCGTTCCACAACTTTAATTTGATTTTCGAATCTGAATGATGATTAGAGTAGTTTTGTGGTCCGGACAACTGGTTTTCATGTCTTAATGGTCAATAAGGGAATCTATGGATCGATATTTGTCATTAGAATAGACATAGTTCATTTTGAAAGAAAGAGGGTTCAAAATTGGTTGTGAAGAGTTGTGGATGAGGTTTGGGGAGGAATGAATTGATTTCAATGGTTATTCGTGTGGTTTCGTATTCGGTTTTGGTTTTGATGTAAACAATAGATACTATGTAGCATTTGTGATTGACTAGTATGATTCCAATGATAATCATAATCAGATTTGATTATTGTGGTTTAAGAGTGTGTTTAGAAGACATATGAATCAAACTTAATAACATTGGATGTTGTTAAGGAAAGCAAAACGCTATCGATGCGAGATCAATTGTTGTTTACTGTTTTTGTACAACTTATTCCTCTTCAATGTATTTAATTGAGCGTTCATGATTAGTTTGATGCACTAATCTGTAGTTGAATAATTATGATTGAAATACAATTCACCGTTATTTGCTTGGTCGTACTAACATGATTTGACTTCTTTTCAATCGATTACACATTTTCTTTTTGATTTAGGTGTTATTACTTCCGTTCCACAACTTTAATTTGATTTTCGACTCCTATTAAATGATGATGAGTAGTTTTGTGGTCCGGTACAATTGGTTTTCTTGTCTTAATGGTCAATAAGGGAACCTATGGATCGATATTTGTCATTAGAATGGACATAGTGCATTTTGAAAGAAAGAGGGTTCAAAATTGGTTGTGAAGCGTTATGGATGAGGTTTTGGGAGGAATGGATTGATTTCGATGGTCATTCATGTGGTTTCGTATTCGGTTTGGGTTTTGATGTAAACAATAGATACATGTACATTTGTGATTGATAGTATGATTTCAATGTTAATTATAATCAGATTTGATTATTGTGGTTTAAGAGTGTGTTTATAACACATGTGAATCAAACTTAATAACATTGGATGTTGTTAAGCAAAGTAAAACGCTATCGATGCGAGAATAATTGTTGTTTACTGATTTTGTATAACTTGTTCCTCTTCAATGTATTTAGTTGAGTGTTAATGATTAGTTTGATGAACAAAACTGTAGTTGCATAATTATAATTGAAATACAATTGACCGTTATTTACTTGGTTTTACTAACTTCATTTGACTTCTTTCTAATCGATTACACATTTTCTTTCTCCCTTAGGTGTTATTACTTCCGTTCCACAACTTTAATTTGATTTTCGAATCCTGAATGATGATTAGTAGTTTTGTGGTCTCGGACAACTGGTTTTCATGTCTTAATGGTCAATAAGGGAATCTATGGATCGATATTTGTCATTAGAATAGACATAGTTCATTTTGAAAGAAAGAGGTTCAAAATTGGTTGAAGAGTTATGGATGAGGTTTGGGGAGGAATGAATTGATTTCAATGGTCATTCGTGTGGTTTCGTATTCGGTTTTGGTTTTGATGTAAACAATAGATACTATGTAGCATTTGTGATTGACTAGTATGATTCCAATGATAATCATAATCTGATTTGATTATTGTGGTTTAAGAGTGTGTTTAGAAGACATATGAATCAAACTTAATAACGTTGGATGTTGTTAAGGAAAGCAAAACGCTATCGATGCGAGATCAATTGTTGTTTACTGTTTTTGTACAACTTATTCCTCTTCAATGTATTTAATTGAGCGTTCATGATTAGTTTGATGCACTAATCTGTAGTTGAATAATTATGATTGAAATACAATTCACCGTTATTTGCTTGGTCGTACTAACTGATTTGACTTCTTTTCAATCGATTACACATTTTCTTTTTGATTTAGGTGTTATTACTTCCGTTCCACAACTTTAATTTGATTTTCGACTCCTATTAAATGATGATGAGTAGTTTTGTGGTCCGGTACAATTGGTTTTCTTGTCTTAATGGTCAATAAGGGAACCTATGGATCGATATTTGTCATTAGAATGGACATAGTGCATTTTGAAAGAAAGAGGGTTCAAAATTGGTTGTGAAGCGTTATGGATGAGGTTTTGGGAGGAATGGATTGATTTCGATGGTCATTCATGTGGTTTCGTATTCGGTTTGGGTTTTGATGTAAACAATAGATACATGTACATTTGTGATTGACTAGTATGATTTCAATGTTAATTATAATCAGATTTGATTATTGTGGTTTAAGAGTGTGTTTATAAGACATGTGAATCAAACTTAATAACATTGGATGTTGTTAAGCAAAGTAAAATGCTATCGATGCGAGAATAATTGTTGTTTACTGATTTTGTATAACTTGTTCCTCTTCAATGTATTTAGTTGAGTGTTCATGATTAGTTTGATGAACTAAACTGTAGTTGCATAATTATAATTGAAATACAATTCACCGTTATTTACTTGGTTGTGCTAACTTGATTTGACTTCTTTCTAATTGATTACACATTTTCTTTTTGCTTTAGGTGTTATTACTTCCGTTCCACAACTTTAATTTGATTTTCGAATCCTGAATGATGACGAGTAGTTTTGTGGTCTGGTACAACTGGTTTTCATGTCTTAATGGTCAATAAGGGAATCTATGGATCGATATTTGTCTTTAGAATAGACATAGTGCATTTTGAAAGAAAGAGGGTTCAAATTGGTTGTGAAGAGTTATGGATGAGGTTTGGGGAGGAATGAATTGATTTCAATGGTCATTCGTGTTGTTTCGTATTCGGTTTTGGTTTTGATGTAAACAATAGATACTATGTAGCATTTGTGATTGACTAGTATGATTCCAATGATAATCATAATCAGATTTGATTATTGTGGTTTAAGAGTGTGTTTAGAAGACATATGAATCAAACTTAATAACGTTGGATGTTGTTAAGTAAAGCAAAACGCTATCGATGCGAGAACAATTGTTGTTTACTGTTTTTGTATAACTTGTTTCTCTTTAATGTATTTAGTTGAGCGTTCATCATTAGTTTGATGCACTAATCTTTAGTTGCATAATTATGATTGAAATACAATTCACCGTTATTTGCTTGGCCTTACTAACTTTGTTTGACTTCTTTTTAATCGATTACACATTTTCTTTTTCTTTCAGGTGTTATTACTTCCGTTCCACAACTTTAATTTGATTCTAGTTACTTGTTAAATATTGACGAGTAGTTTTGTGGTCCTGTACAACTGGTTTTCTTGTCTTGATGGTCAGTAAGGGAATCTATGGATCGATATTTGTCATTAGAATGGACATAGTGCATGTTGAAAGAAAGGGTGTTCAAAATTGGTTGTGAAGCGTTATGGATGAGGTTCTGAGAGGAATGGATTGATTTCAATGTTCATTCGTGTGGTTTCGTATTCGGTTTTGGTTTTGATGTAAACAGTAGATACTATGTAGCATTTGTGATTGACTAGTATGATTCCAATGATAATCATAATCAGATTTGATTATTGTGGTTTAAGAGTGTGTTTAGAAGACATATGAATCAAACTTAATAACATTGGATGTTGTTAAGGAAAGCAAAACGCTATCGATGCGAGAACAATTGTTGTTTACCGTTATTGTATAACTTGTTCCTATTCAATGTATTTAGTTGATCGTTCATTATTAGTTTGATGCACTAATCTGTAGTAGCATAATTATGATTGAAATACAATTCACCGTTATTTACTTGGTCGTAATAACTTCATTTGACTTATTTTTAATCGATTGCACATTTTCTTTTTGTTTTAAGTGTCATTACTTCCGTTCCACAACTTTAATTTGATTCTCTAATCTTGTTAAATGATGACGAGTAGTTTTGTGGTCCGGTACAACTGGTTTTGTCGTCTTAATGTTCAATAAGGGAATCTATGGATCGATTTTTGTCACTAGAATAGACATAGTGCATTTTGAAAGAAAGGGTATTCAAAGTTGGTTATGAAGTGTTATGGATGAGGTTTGGGGAGGAATTGATTGATTTCAATGGTCATTCGTGTGGTTTCGTATTCGGTTTTTGTTTTGATGTAAACAATAGATACTATGTAGCATTTGTGATTGACTAGTATGATTTCAATGTTAATCATAATCATATTTGATTATTGTGGTTTAAGAGTGTGTTTATAAGACATGTGAATCAAACTTAATAACATTGGATGTTGTTAAGCAAAGCAAAACGCTATCGATGCGAGAACAATTGTTGTTTATTGATTTTGTATAACTTGTTCCTCTTCAATGTATTTAGTTGAGTGTTCAGGATTAGTTTGATGAACTAAATTGTAGTTGCATAATTATAATTGAAATACAATTCACCGTTATTTACTTGGTTGTACTAACTTGATTTGACTTCTTTTTAAACGATTACACATTTTCTTTTTGCTATAGGTGTTATTACTTCCGTTCCACAACTTTAATTTGATTTACGAATCCTGTTAAATGATGATGAGTAGTTTTGTGGTCCGGTACAATTGGTTTTCTTGTCTTAATGGTCAATAAGGGAATCTATGGATCGATATTTGTCATTAGAATGGACATAGTGCATTTTGAAAGAAAGAGGGTTCAAAATTGATTGTGAAGCGTTATGGATGAGGTTTTGGGAGGAATGGATTGATTTCGATGGTCATTCATGTGGTTTCGTATTCGGTTTGGGTTTTGATGTAAACAATAGATACATGTACATTTGTGATTGACTCGTATGATTCCAATGTTAATTATAATCAGATTTGATTATTGTGGTTTACGTGTGTGTTTATAAGACATGTGAATCAAACTTAATAACATTGGATGTTGTTAAGCAAAGTAAAACGCTATCGATGCGAGAATAATTGTTGTTTACTGATTTTGTATAACTTGTTCCTCTTCAATGTATTTAGTTGAGTGTTCATGATTAGTTTGATGAACTAAACTGTAGTTGCATAATTATAATTGAAATACAATTCACCGTTATTTACTTGGTTGTACTAACTTGATTTGACTTCTTTCTAATCGATTACACGTTTTCTTTTTGCTTTAGGTGTTATTACTTCCGTTCCACAACTTTAATTTGATTTTCGAATCCTGAATGATGATGAGTAGTTTTGTGGTCTGGTACAACTGGTTTTCATGTCTTAATGCTCAATAAGGGAATCTATGGATCGATAATTGTCTTTAGAATAGACATAGTGCATTTTGAAAGAAAGAGGGTTCAAAATTGGTTGTGAAGAGTTATGGATGAGGTTTGGGGAGGAATGAATTGATTTCAATGGTCATTCGTGTTGTTTCGTATTCGGTTTTGGTTTTGATGTAAACAATAGATACTATGTAGCATTTGTCATTGACTAGTATGATTCCAATGATAATCATAATCAGATTTGATTATTGTGGTTTAAGAGTGTGTTTAGAAGACATATGAATCAAACTTAATAACATTGGATGTTGTTAAGGAAAGCAAAACGCTATTGATGCGAGAACAATTGTTGTTTACTGTTTTTGTACAACTTGTTCCTCTTCAATCTATTTAGTTGAGCGTTCATGATTAGTTTGACGTACAAATCTACAGTTGCATAATTATGATTGAAATACAATTCACCGTTATTTGCTTGGTCTTACTAACTTGATTTGTTTTCTTTTTAATCGATTACATATTTTCTTTTTCTTTTAGGTGTTATTACTTCCGTTCCACAACTTTAATTTGATTCTTGAATCTTGTTAAATGACGACGAGTAGTTTTGTGGTCCGGTACAACTGGTTTTGTTGTCTTGATGGTCAATAAGGGAATCTATGGATCGATATTTGTCATTAGAATGGACATAGTGCATTTAGAAAGCAAGAGGGTTCAAAATTGGTTGTAAAGCGTTATGGATGAGGTTTGGGAGGAATAATTGATTTCAATGGTCATTCGGTTGGTTTCGTATTCGGTTTTGGTTTTGACGTAAACAATAGATACCATGTAGCATTTGTGATTGACTAGTATGATTCCAATGATAATCATAATCAGATTTGATTATTGTGGTTTAAGAGTGTGTTTAGAAGACATATGAATGAAACTTGATAACGTTCGATGTTGTTAAGGAAAGCAAAACGCTATCGATGCGAGAACAATTGTTGTTTACTGTTTTTGTACGACTTGTTCCTCTTCAATGTATTTAGTTTAGCGTTCATGATTAGTTTGTTGCACTAATCTGTAGTTGCATAATTATGATTGAAATACAATTCACCGTTATTTGCTTGGTCGTAATAACTTCATTTGACTTCTTTTTAATCGATTACACATTTTCTTTTTCTTTTAGGTGTTATTACTTCCGTTCCACAACTTTAATTTGATTCTTGAATCTTGTTAAATGATGACGAGTAGTTTTGTGGTCCGGTACAACTGGTTTTCTTGTCTTAATGGTCAATAAGGGAATCTATGGATCGATATTTGTCATTAGAATGGACATAGTGCATTTTGAAAGAAAGAGGGTTCAAAATTGGTTGTGAAGCGTTATGGATGAGGTTTTGGGAGGAATGGATTGATTTCGATGGTCATTCATGTGGTTTCGTATTCGGTTTTGGTTTTGATGTAAACAATAGATACTATGTAGCATTTGTGATTGACTAGTATGATTCTAATGATAATCATAATCAGATTTGATTATTGTGGTTTAAGAGTGTGTTTAGAAGACATATGAATCAAACTTAATAACGTTGGATGTTGTTAAGGAAAGCAAAACGCTATCGATGCGAGAACAATTGTTGTTTACTGTTTTTGTACGACTTGTTCCTCTTCAATGTATTTAGTTTAGCGTTCATGATTAGTTTGTTGCACTAATCTGTAGTTGAATAATTATGATTGAAATACAATTCACCGTTATTTTCTTGGTCGTACTAACTTGATTTGACTTCTTTTTAATCGATTACACATTTTCTTTTTGTTTTAGGTGTTATTACTTCCGTTCCACAACTTTAATTTGATTCTCTAATCTTGTTAAATGAAGACGAGTAGTTTTGTGGTCCGGTACAACTGGTTTTCTTGTCTTAATGTTCAATAAGGGAATCTATGGATCGATATTTGTCACTAGAATAGACATAGTGCATTTTGAAAGAAAGGGTGTTCAAAGTTGGTTGTGAAGCGTTATGGATGAGATTTGGGGAGTAATTGATTGATTTCAATGGTTATTCGTGTGGTTTCGTATACGGTTTTGGTTTTGATGTAAACAATAGATACTATGTTGCATTTGTGATAGACTAGTATGATTCCAATGATAATCATAATCAGATTTGATTATTGTGGTTTAAGAGTGTGTTTATAAGACATGTGAATCAAACTTAATAACATTGGATGTTGTTAAGCAAAGCAAAACGCTATCGATGCGAGAATAATTGTTGTTTACTGATTTTGTATAACTTGTTCCTCTTCAATGTATTTAGTTGAGTGTTAATGATTAGTTTGATGCACTAATCTGTACTTGTATAATTATGATTGAAATACAATTTGCTGTTATTTACTTGGTTGTACTAACTTGATTTGTCTTCTTTTTAATCGATAACACATTTTGTTTTTGATTTAGGTGTTATTACCTCTGTTCTACAACTTTAATTTGATTCTCGAATCTTGTTAAATGATGACGAGTAGTTTTGTGGTCCTGTACAACCGGTTTTCTTGTCTTGATTGTCAATAAGGGAATCTATGGATCGATATTTGTCATTACAATGGCCGTAGCGCATTTTGAAAGAAAGAGTGTTCAAAATTGATTGTGAAGCGTTATGGATTAGGTTTGGGGAGGAATGAATTGATTTCAATGGTCATTCGTGTGGTTTCGTATTCGGTTTTTGTTTTGATGTAAACAATAGATACTATGTAGCATTTGTGATTGACTAGTATGATTCCAATGATAATCATAATCAGATTTGATTATTGTGGTTTAAGAGTGTGTTTAGAAGACATATGAATTAAACTTAATAACGTTGGATGTTGTTAAGGAAAGCAAAAAGCTATCGATGCGAGAACAATTGTTGTTTACCGTTTTTGTACAACTTGTTCCTCTTCAATGTATTTAGTTGAGCGTTCATGATTAGTTTGATGCACTAATCTGTAGTTGAATAATTATGATTGAAATACAATTCACCGTTATTTGCTTGGTCGTACTAACTTGATTTGACTTCTTTTTAATCGATTACACATTTTCTTTTTGTTTTAGGTGTTATTACTTCCGTTCCACAACTTTAATTTGATTCTCTAATCTTGTTAAATGATGACGAGTAGTTTTGTGGTCCGGTACAATTGGTTTTCTTGTCTTAATGGTCAATAAGGGAATCTATGAATCGATATTTGTCATTAGAATGGACAGAGTGCATTTTGAAAGAAAGAGGGTTCAAAATTGGTTGTGCAGCGTTATTGATGAGGTTTTGGGAGGAATGGATTGATTTCGATGGTCATTCATGTGGTTTCGTATTCGGTTTGGGTTTTGATGTAAACAATAGATACATGTAGCATTTGTGATTGACTAGTATGATTCCAATGTTAATCATAATCAGATTTGATTATTGTGGTTTAAGAGTGTGTTTATAAGACATGTGAATCAAACTTAATAACATTGGATGTTGTTAAGCAAAGCAAAACGCTATCGATGCGAGAATAATTGTTGTTTACTGTTTTTGTACGACTTGTTCCTCTTCAATGTATTTAGTTTAGCGTTCATGATTAGTTTGTTGCACTAATCTGTAGTTGAATAATTATGATTGAAATACAATTCACCGTTATTTGCTTGGTCGTACTAACTTGATTTGACTTCTTTTTAATCGATTACACATTTTCTTTTTGTTTTAGGTGTTATTACTTCCGTTCCACAACTTTAATTTGATTCTCTAATCTTGTTAAATGAAGACGAGTAGTTTTGTGGTCCGGTACAACTGGTTTTCTTGTCTTAATGTTCAATAAGGGAATCTATGGATCGATATTTGTCACTAGAATAGACATAGTGCATTTTGAAAGAAAGGGTGTTCAAAGTTGGTTGTGAAGCGTTATGGATGAGATTTGGGGAGGAATTGATTGATTTCAATGGTTATTCATGTTGTTTCGTATTCGGTTTTGGTTTTGATGTAAACAATAGATACTATGTTGCATTTGTGATAGACTAGTATGATTCCAATGATAATCATAATCAAATTTGATTATTGTGGTTTAAGAGTGTGTTTATAAGACATGTGAATCAAACTTAATAACATTGGATGTTGTTAAGCAAAGCAAAACGCTATCGATGCGAGAATAATTGTTGTTTACTGATTTTGTATAACTTGTTCCTCTTCAATGTATTTAGTTGAGTGTTAATGATTAGTTTGATGCACTAATCTGTACTTGTATAATTATGATTGAAATACAATTTGCTGTTATTTACTTGGTTGTACTAACTTGATTTGTCTTCTTTTTAATCGAT
Source organism: Flaveria robusta (assembly GCA_025506415.1). Taxonomy (NCBI): domain Eukaryota; kingdom Viridiplantae; phylum Streptophyta; class Magnoliopsida; order Asterales; family Asteraceae; genus Flaveria; species Flaveria robusta. The sequence goes on along the minus strand of CM046461.1, from coordinate 11,920,962 downwards.
AACACATTTTCTTTTTGTTTTAGGTGTTATTACCTCTGTTCTACAACTTTAATTTGATTCTCGAATCTTGTTAAATGATGACGAGTAGTTTTGCAGTCCTGTACAACCGGTTTTCTTGTCTTGATTGTCAATAAGGGAATCTATGGATCGATATTTGTCATTAGAATGGGCGTAGCGCATTTTGAAAGAAAGAGTGTTCAAAATTGATTGTGAAGCGTTATGGATTAGGTTTGGGGAGGAATGAATTGATTTCAATGGTCATTCGTGTGGTTTCGTATTCGGTTTTGGTTTTGATGTAAACAATAGATACTATGTAGCATTTGTGATTGACTAGTATGATTCCAATGATAATCATAATGAGATTTGATTATTGTGGTTTAAGAGTGTGTTTAGAAGACATATGAATCAAACTTAATAACGTTGGATGTTGTTAAGGAAAGCAAAACGCTATCGATGCGAGAACAATTGTTGTTTACTGTTTTTGTATAACTTGTTTCTCTTCAATGTATTTAGCTGAGTGTTCATGATTAGTTTGATGAACTAAACTGCACTTGCATAATTATAATAGAAATACAATTCACCGTTATTTACTTGGTCGTACTAACTTGATTTGACTTCTTTTTAATCGATTTCACATTCTCTTTTTGATTTAGGTGTTATTACTTCCGTTTCACAACTTTAATTTGATTTTCGAATCCTATTAAATGATGATGAGTAGTTTTGTGGTCCGGTACAATTGGTTTTCTTGTCTTAATGGTCAATAAGGGAATCCATGAATCGATATTTGTCATTAGAATGGACATAGTGCATTTTGAAAGAAAGAGGGTTCAAAATTGGTTGTGCAGCGTTATTGATGAGGTTTTGGGAGGAATGGATTGATTTCGATGGTCATTCATGTGGTTTCGTATTCGGTTTGGGTTTTGATGTAAACAATAGATACATGTAGCATTTGTGATTGACTAGTATGATTCCAATGTTAATCATAATCAGATTTGATTATTGTGGTTTAAGAGTGTGTTTATAAGACATGTGAATCAAACTTAATAACATTGGATGTTGTTAAGCAAAGCAAAACGCTATCGATGCGAGAATAATTGTTGTTTACTGATTTTGTATAACTTGTTCCTCTTCAATGTATTTAGTTGAGTGTTAATGATTAGTTTGATGAACAAAACTGTAGTTGCATAATTATAATTGAAATACAATTGACCGTTATTTACTTGGTTGTACTAACTTCATTTGACTTCTTTCTAATCGATTACATATTTTCTTTTTCCCTTAGGTGTTATTACTTCCGTTCCACAACTTTAATTTGATTTTCGAATCCTGAATGATGATTAGTAGTTTTGTGGTCTCGGACAACTGGTTTTCATGTCTTAATGGTCAATAAGGGAATCTATGGATCGATATTTGTCATTAGAATAGACATAGTTCATTTTGAAAGAAAGAGGGTTCAAAATTGGTTGTGAAGAGTTATGGATGAGGTTTGGGGAGGAATGAATTGATTTCAATGGTCATTCGTGTGGTTTCGTATTCGGTTTTGGTTTTGATGTAAACAATAGATACTATGTAGCATTTGTGATTGACTAGTATAATTCCAATGATAATCATAATTAGATTTGATTATTGTGGTTTAAGAGTGTGTTTAGAAGACATATGAATCAAACTTAATAACGTTGGATGTTGTTAAGGAAAGCAAAACGCTATCGATGCGAGATCAATTGTTGTTTACTGTTTTTGTACAACTTGTTCCTCTTCAATGTATTTAATTGAGCGTTCATGATTAGTTTGATGCACTAATCTGTAGTTGAATAATTATGATTGAAATACAATTCACCGTTATTTGCTTGGTCGTACTAACATGATTTGACTTCTTTTTAATCGATTACACATTTTCTTTTTGATTTAGGTGTTATTACTTCCGTTCCACAACTTTAATTTGATTTTCGACTCCTATTAAATGATGATGAGTAGTTTTGTGGTCCGGTACAATTGGTTTTCTTGTCTTAATGGTCAATAAGGGAATCTATGGATCGATATTTGTCATTAGAATAGACATAGTGCATTTTGAAAGTAAGAGGGCTCAAAATTGGTTGTGAAGCGTTATGGATGAGGTTTTGGGAGGAATGGATTGATTTCGATGGTCATTCATGTGGTTTCGTATTCGGTTTGGGTTTTGATGTAAACAATAGATACATGTACATTTGTGATTGACTAGTATGATTTAAATGTTAATTATAATCAGATTTGATTATTGTGGTTTAAGAGTGTGTTTATAAGACATGTGAATCAAACTTAATAACATTGGATGTTGTTAAGCAAAGTAAAATGCTATCGATGCGAGAATAATTGTTGTTTACTGATTTTGTATAACTTGTTCCTCTTCAATGTATTTAGTTGAGTGTTCATGATTAGTTTGATGAACTAAACTGTAGTTGCATAATTATAATTGAAATACAATTCACCGTTATTTACTTGGTTGTGCTAACTTGATTTGACTTCTTTCTAATTGATTACACATTTTCTTTTTGCTTTAGGTGTTATTACTTCCGTTCCACAACTTTAATTTGATTTTCGAATCCTGAATGATGATGAGTAGTTTTGTGGTCTGGTACAACTGGTTTTCATGTCTTAATGGTCAATAAGGGAATCTATGGATCGATATTTGTCTTTAGAATAGACATAGTGCATTTTGAAAGAAAGAGGGTTCAAAATTGGTTGTGAAGAGTTATGGATGAGGTTTGGGGAGGAATGAATTGATTTCAATGGTCATTCGTGTTGTTTCGTATTCGGTTTTGGTTTTGATGTAAACAATAGATACTATGTAGCATTTGTGATTGACTAGTATGATTCCAATGATAATCATAATCAGATTTGATTATTGTGGTTTAAGAGTGTGTTTAGAAGACATATGAATCAAACTTAATAACGTTGGATGTTGTTAAGTAAAGCAAAACGCTATCGATGCAAGAACAATTGTTGTTTACTGTTTTTGTATAACTTGTTTCTCTTTAATGTATTTAGTTGAGCGTTCATCATTAGTTTGATGCACTAATCTTTAGTTGCATAATTATGATTGAAATACAATTCACCGTTATTTGCTTGGCCTTACTAACTTTGTTTGACTTCTTTTTAATCGATTACACATTTTCTTTTTCTTTCAGGTGTTATTACTTCCGTTCCACAACTTTAATTTGATTCTTGAATCTTGTTAAATATTGACGAGTAGTTTTGTGGTCCTGTACAACTGGTTTTCTTGTCTTGATGGTCAGTAAGGGAATCTATGGATCGATATTTGTCATTAGAATGGACATAGTGCATGTTGAAAGAAAGGGTGTTCAAAATTGGTTGTGAAGCGTTATGGATGAGGTTCTGAGAGGAATGGATTGATTTCAATGTTCATTCGTGTGGTTTCGTATTCGGTTTTGGTTTTGATGTAAACAGTAGATACTATGTAGCATTTGTGATTGACTAGTATGATTCCAATGATAATCATAATCAGATTTGATTATTGTGGTTTAAGAGTGTGTTTAGAAGACATATGAATCAAACTTAATAACATTGGATGTTGTTAAGGAAAGCAAAACGCTATCGATGCGAGAACAATTGTTGTTTACCGTTATTGTATAACTTGTTCCTATTCAATGTATTTAGTTGATCGTTCATTATTAGTTTGATGCACTAATCTGTAGTAGCATAATTATGATTGAAATACAATTCACCGTTATTTACTTGGTCGTAATAACTTCATTTGACTTATTTTTAATCGATTACACATTTTCTTTTTGTTTTAAGTGTCATTACTTCCGTTCCACAACTTTAATTTGATTCTCTAATCTTGTTAAATGATGACGAGTAGTTTTGTGGTCCGGTACAACTGGTTTTGTCGTCTTAATGTTCAATAAGGGAATCTATGGATCGATTTTTGTCACTAAAATAGACATAGTGCATTTTGAAAGAAAGGGTATTCAAAGTTGGTTATGAAGTGTTATGGATGAGGTTTGGGGAGGAATTGATTGATTTCAATGGTCATTCGTGTGGTTTCGTATTCGGTTTTGGTTTTGATGTAAACAATAGATACTATGTAGCATTTGTGATTGACTAGTATGATTTCAATGTTAATCATAATCATATTTGATTATTGTGGTTTAAGAGTGTGTTTATAAGACATGTGAATCAAACTTAATAACATTGGATGTTGTTAAGCAAAGCAAAACGCTATCGATGCGAGAACAATTGTTGTTTATTGATTTTGTATAACTTGTTCCTCTTTAATGTATTTAGTTGAGTGTTCAGGATTAGTTTGATGAACTAAACTGTAGTTGCATAATTATAATTGAAATACAATTCACCGTTATTTACTTGGTCGTACTAACTTGATTTGACTTCTTTTTAAACGATTACACATTTTCTTTTTGCTATAGGTGTTATTACTTCCGTTCCACAACTTTAATTTGATTTACGAATCCTGTTAAATGATGATGAGTAGTTTTGTGGTCCGGTACAATTGGTTTTCTTGTATTAATGGTCAATAAGGGAATCTATGGATCGATATTTGTCATTAGAATGGACATAGTGCATTTTGAAAGAAAGAGGGTTCAAAATTGGTTGTGAAGCGTTATGGATGAGGTTTTGGGAGGAATGGATTGATTTCGATGGTCATTCATGTGGTTTCGTATTCGGTTTGGGTTTTGATGTAAACAATAGATACATGTACATTTGTGATTGACTAGTATGATTCCAATGTTAATTATAATCAGATTTGATTATTGTGGTTTAAGTGTGTGTTTATAAGACATGTGAATCAAACTTAATAACATTGGATGTTGCTAAGCAAAGTAAAACGCTATCGATGCGAGAATAATTGTTGTTTACAGATTTTGTATAACTTGTTCCTCTTCAATGTATTTAGTTGAGTGTTCATGATTAGTTTGATGAACTAAACTATAGTTGCATAATTATAATTGAAATAAAATTCACCGTTATTTACTTGGTTGTACTAACTTGATTTGACTTCTTTCTAATCGATTACACATTTTCTTTTTGCTTTAGGTGTTATTACTTCCGTTCCACAACTTTAATTTGATTTTCGAATCCTGAATGATGATGAGTAGTTTTGTGGTCTGGTACAACTGGTTTTCATGTCTTAATGCTCAATAAGGGAATCTATGGATCGATATTTGTCTTTAGAATAGACATAGTGCATTTTGAAAGAAAGAGGGTTCAAAATTGGTTGTGAAGAGTTATGGATGAGGTTTGGGGAGGAATGAATTGATTTCAATGGTCATTCGTGTTGTTTCGTATTCGGTTTTGGTTTTGATGTAAACAATAGATACTTTGTAGCATTTGTGATTGACTAGTATGATTCCAATGATAATCATAATCAGATTTGATTATTGTGGTTTAAGAGTGTGTTTAGAAGACATATGAATCAAACTTAATAACATTGGATGTTGTTAAGGAAAGCAAAACGCTATTGATGCGAGAACAATTGTTGTTTACTGTTTTTGTACAACTTGTTCCTCTTCAATCTATTTAGTTGAGCGTTCATGATTAGTTTGACGTACAAATCTGCAGTTGCATAATTATGATTGAAATACAATTCACCGTTATTTGCTTGGTCTTACTAACTTGATTTGTTTTTTTTTAATGGATTACATATTTTCTTTTTCTTTTAGGTGTTATTACTTCCGTTCCACAACTTTAATTTGATTCTTGAATCTTGTTAAATGACGACGAGTAGTTTTGTGGTCCGGTACAACTGGTTTTGTTGTCTTGATGGTCAATAAGGGAATCTATGGATAGATATTTGTCATTAGAATGGACATAGTGCATTTAGAAAGCAAGAGGGTTCAAAATTGGTTGTAAAGCGTTATGGATGAGGTTTGTGAGGAATGAATTGATTTCAATGGTCATTCGTTTGGTTTCGTATTCGGTTTTGGTTTTGATGTAAACAATAGATACTATGTAGCATTTGTGATAGACTAGTATGATTCCAATGGTAATCATAATCAGATTTGATTATTGTGGTTTAAGAGTGTGTTTAGAAGACATATGAATCAAACTTAATAACGTTGGATGTTGTTAAGGAAAGCAAAACGCTATCGATGCGAGAACAATTGTTGTTTACCGTTATTGTATAACTTGTTCCTATTCAATGTATTTAGTTGATCGTTCATTATTAGTTTGATGCACTAATCTGTAGTTGCATAATTATGATTGAAATACAATTCACCGTTATTTACTTGGTCATAATAACTTCATTTGACTTATTTTTAATCGATTACACATTTTCTTTTTGTTTTAGGTGTCATTACTTCCGTTCCACAACTTTAATTTGATTCTCTAATCTTGTTAAATGATGACGAGTAGTTTTGTGGTCCGGTACAACTGGTTTTCTTGTCTTAATGTTCAATAAGCGAATCTATGGATCGATTTTTGTCACTAGAATAGACATAGTGCATTTTGAAAGAAAGGGTATTCAAAGTTGGTTATGAAGTTTTATGGATGAGGTTTGGGGAGGAATTGAATGATTTTAATGGTCATTCGTGTGGTTTCGTATTCGGTTTTGGTTTTGATGTAAACAATAGATACTATGTAGCATTTGTGATTGACTAGTATGATTTCAATGTTAATCATAATCACATTTGATTATTGTGGTTTAAGAGTGTGTTTATAAGACATGTGAATCAAACTTAATAACATTGGATGTTGTTATGCAAAGCAAAACGCTATCGATGCGAAAACAATTGTTGTTTACTGATTTTGTATAACTTGTTCCTCTTCAATGTATTTAGTTGAGTGTTCAGGATTAGTTTGATGAACTAAACTGTAGTTGCATAATTATAATTGAAATACAATTCACCGTTATTTACTTAGTCGTACTAACTTGATTTGACTTCCTTTTAAACGATTACATATTTTCTTTTTGCTATAGGTGTTATTACTTCCGTTCCACAACTTTAATTTGATTTTCGAATCCTGTTAAATGATGATGAGTAGTTTTGTGGTTCTGTACAACTGGTTTTCTTGTCTTGATGGTCAATAAGGGAATCTATGGATCGATATTTGTCATTAGAATGGACATAGTGCATTTTGAAAGAAAGGGTGTTCAAAATTGGTTGTGAAGCGTTATGGATGAGGTTCTGGGAGGAATGGATTGATTTCAATGGTCATTCGTATGGTTTCGTCTTCGGTTTTGGTTTGGATGTAAACAATAGATACTATGTAGCATTTGTGATTGACTAGTATGATTCCAATGATAATCATAATCAGATTTGATTATTGTGGTTTAAGAGTGTGTTTAGAAGACATATGAATCAAACTTATTAACATTGGATGTTGTTAAGGAAAGCAAAACGCTATTGATGCGAGAACAATTATTGTTTTCTGTTTTTGTACAACTTGTTCCTCTTCAATCTATTTAGTTGAGCGTTCATGATTAGTTTGACGTACAAATCTGCAGTTGCATAATTATGATTGAAATACAATTCACCGTTATTTGCTTGGTCTTACTAACTTGATTTGACTTCTTTTTAATCGATTACACATTTTCTTTTTCTTTTAGGTGTTATTACTTCCGTTCCACAACTTTAATTTGATTCTTGAATCTTGTTAAATGACGACGAGTAGTTTTGTGGTCCTGTACAACTGGTTTTCTTGTCTTAATGGTCAATAAGGAAATCTATGGATCGATATTTGTCATTAGAATGGACATAGTGCATTTAGAAAGAAAGAGGGTTCAAAATTGGTTGCAAAGCGTTATGGATGAGGTTTGGGAGGAATGAATTGATTTCAATGGTCATTCGTGTGGTTTCGTATTCGGTTTTGGTTTTGACGTAAACAATAGATACCATGTAGCATTTGTGATTGACTAGTATGATTCCAATGATAATCATAATCAGATTTTATTATTGTGGTTTAAGAGTGTGTTTAGAAGACATATGAATCAAACTTGATAACGTTGGATGTTGTTAAGGAAAGCAAAACGCTATCGATGCGAGAACAATTGTTGTTTACTGTTTTTGTATAACTTGTTACTCTTCAATGTTTTTAGTTGAGCGTTCATTATTAGTTTGATGAACTAATCTGTAGTTGCATAATTATGATTGAAATACAATTCACTGTTATTTACTTGGTCGTAATAACTTCATTTGACTTCTTTTTAATCGATTACACATTTTCTTTTTCTTTTAGGTGTTATTACTTCCGTTCCACAACTTTAATTTGATTCTTGAATCTTGTTAAATGATGACGAGTAGTTTTGTGGCCGTGTACAATTGGTTTTCTTGTTTTGATGGTCAATAAGGGAATCTATGGATCGATATTTGTCATTAGAATGGACATAGTGCATTTTGAAAGAAAGGGTTTTCAAAATTGGTTGTGAAGCGTTATGGATGAGGTTCTGGGAGGAATGGATTGATTTCAATGGTCATTCGTCTGGTTTCGTATTCGGTTTTGGTTTTGATATAAACAATAGATGCTATGTGGCATTTGTGATAGATTAGTATGATTCCAATGATAATCATAATCATATTTGATTATTGTGGTTTAAGAGTGTGTTTAAAAGACATATGAATCAAACTTAATAACTTTAGACGTTGTTAAGGAAAGCAAAACGGTATCGATGCGAGAACAATTATTGTTTACTTTTTTTGTATAACTTGTTACTCTTTAATGTTTTTAGTTAAGCGTTCATGATTAGTTTGATACACTAATCTGTAGTTGTATAATTATGATTGAAATACAATTTGCTGTTATTTACTTGGTTGTACTAACTTGATTTGTCTTCTATTTAATCGATAACACATTTTCTTTTTGTTTTAGGTGTTATTACCTCCGTTCCACAACTTTAATTTGATTCTCGAATCTTGTTAAATGATAACGAGTAGTTTTGTGGTCCTGTACAACCGGTTTTCTTGTCTTGATTGTCAATAAGGGAATCTATGGATCGATATTTGTCATTGGAATGGACGTAGCGCATTTTGAAAGAAAGAGTGTTCAAAATAGATTGTGAAGCGTTACGGATGAGGTTTGGGGAGGAATGAATTGATTTCAATGGTCATTCGTGTGGTTTCGTATTCGGTTTTGGTTTTGATGTAAACAATAGATACTATGTAGTATTTGTGATTGACTAGTATGATTCCAATGATAATCATAATCAGATTTGATAATTGTGATTCAAGAGTGTGTTTAGAAGACATATGAATCAAACTTAATAACGTTGGATGTTGTTAAGTAAAGCAAAACGCTATCGATGCGAGAACAATTGTTGTTTACTGTTTTTGTACAACTTGTTCCTCTTCAATGTATTTAGTTGAGCGTTCATGATTACTTTGATGCACTAATCTGTAGTTGCATAATTATGATTGAAATACAATTCACCGTTATTTGCTTGGTCGTACTAACTTGATTTGTCTTCTTTTTAATCGATTACACATTTTCTTTTTGATTTAGGTGTTATTACTTCCGTTCCACAACTTTAATTTGATTTTGGAATCCTATTAAATGATGATGAGTAGTTTTGTGGTCCGGTACAATTGGTTTTCTTGTCTTAATGGTCAATAAGGGAATCTATGGATCGATATTTGTCATTAGAATGAACATAGTGCATTTTGAAAGAAAGAGGGTTCAAAATTGGTTGTGAAGCGTTATGGATGAGGTTTTTGGAGGAATGGATTGATTTCGATGGTCATTCATGTGGTTTCGTATTCGGTTTTGGTTTTGATGTAAACAATAGATACTATGTAGCATTTGTGATTGACTAGTATGATTCTAATGATAATCATAATCAGATTTGATTATTGTGGTTTAAGAGTGTGTTTAGAAGACATATGAATCAAACTGAATAACGTTGGATGTTGTTAAGGAAAGCAAAACGCTATCGATGCGAGAACAATTGTTGTTTACTGTTTTTGTACAACTTGTTTCTCTTCAATGTATTTAGTTGAGCGTTCATGATTAGTTTGATGCACTAATCTGTAGTTGCATAATTATGATTGAAATACAATTCACCGTTATTTGCTTGGCCTTACTAACTTGATTTGACTTCTTTTTAATCGATTACACATTTTCTTTTTCTTTTAGGTGTTATTTCTTCCGTTCCACAACTTTAATTTGATTCTTGAATCTTCTTAAATGATGACGAGTAGTTTTGTGGTCCTATAGAACTAGTTTTCTTTTCTTGATGGTCAATAAGGGAATCTATGGATCGATATTTGTCATTAGAATGGACATAGTGCATTTTGAAAAAAAGGGTGTTCAAAATTGGTTGTGAAGCGTTATGGATGAGGTTCTGGGAGGAATGGATTGATTTCAATGGTCATTCGTGTGGTTTCTTATTCGGTTTTGGTTTCGATGTAAACAATAGATACTATGTAGCATTTGTGATTGACTAGTATGATTCCAATGATAATTATAATCAGATTTGATTATTGTGGTTTAAGAGTGTGTTTAGAAGACATATGAATCAAACTTAATAACGTTGGATGTTGTTAAGGAAAGCAAAACGCTATCGATGCGAGAACAATTGTTGTTTACTGTTTTTATACAACTTGTTCCTCTTCAATGTATTTAGTTGAGCGTTCATCATTAGTTTGATGCACTAATCTGTAGTTGCATAATTATGATTGAAATACAATTCACCGTTATTTGCTTGGCCTTACTAACTTGATTTGACTTCTTTTTAATCGATTACACATTTTCTTTTTCTTTTAGGTGTTATTTCTTCCGTTCCACAACTTTAATTTGATTCTTGAATCTTGTTAAATGATGACGAGTAGTTTTGTGGTCCAGTAGAACTAGTTTTCTTTTTTCTTGATGGTCAATAAGGGAATCTATGGATCGATATTTGTCATTAGAATGGACATAGTGCATTTTGAAAAAAAGGGTGTTCAAAATTGGTTGTGAAGCGTTATGGATGAGGTTCTGGGAGGAATGGATTGATTTCAATGGTCATTCGTGTGGTTTCTTATTCGGTTTTGGTTTTGATGTAAACAATAGATACTATGTAGCATTTGTGATTGACTAGTATGATTCCAATGATAATTATAATCAGATTTGATTATTGTGGTTTAAGAGTGTTTTTAGAAGACATATGAATCAAACTTAATAACGTTGGATGTTGTTAAGGAAAGCAAAACGCTATCGATGCAAGAACAATTGTTGTTTACTGTTTTTGTACAACTTGTTCCTCTTCAATGTATTTAGTTGAGCGTTCATCATTAGTTTGATACACTAATCTATAGTTGCATAATTATGATTGAAATACAATTCACCGTTATTTGCTTGGCCTTACTAACTTGATTTGACTTCTTTTTAATCGATTACACATTTTCTTTTTCTTTAAGGTGTTATTTCTTCCGTTCCACAACTTTAATTTGATTCTTGAATCTTGTTAAATGATGACGAGTAGTTTTGTGGTCCAGTAGAACTAGTTTTCTTTTCTTGATGGTCAATAAGGGAATCTATGGATCGATATTTGTCATTAGAATGGATATAGTGCATTTTGAAAAAAAGGGTGTTCAAAATTGGTTGTGAAGCGTTATGGATGAGGTTCTGGGAGGAATGGATTGATTTCAATGGTCATTCGTGTGGTTTCTTATTTGGTTTTGGTTTTGACGTAAACAATAGATACCATGTAGCATTTGTGATTGACTAGTATGATTCCAATGATAATCATAATCAGATTTGATTATTGTGGTTTAAGAGTGTGTTTAGAAGACATATGAATCAAACTTGATAACGTTGGATGTTGTTAAGGAAAGCAAAACGCTATCGATGCGAGAACAATTGTTGTTTACTGTTTTTGTATAACTTGTTACTCTTCAATGTTTTTAGTTGAGCGTTCATTATTAGTTTGATGAACTAATCTGTAGTTGCATAATTATGATTGAAATACAATTCACTGTTATTTACTTGGTCGTAATAACTTCATTTGACTTCTTTTTAATCGATTACACATTTTCTTTTTCTTTTAGGTATTATTACTTCCGTTCCACAACTTTAATTTGATTCTTGAATCTTGTTAAATGATGACGAGTAGTTTTGTGGTCGTGTACAATTGGTTTTCTTGTCTTGATGGTCAATAAGGGAATCTATGGATCGATATTTGTCATTAGAATGGACATAGTGCATTTTGAAAGAAAGGGTTTTCAAAATTGGTTGTGAAGCGTTATGGATGAGGTTCTGGGAGGAATGGATTGATTTCAATGGTCATTCGTCTGGTTTCGTATTCGGTTTTGGTTTTGATATAAACAATAGATGCTATGTGGCATTTGTGATAGATTAGTATGATTCCAATGATAATCATAATCATATTTGATTATTGTGGTTTAAGAGTGTGTTTAAAAGACATATGAATCAAACTTAATAACTTTAGACGTTGTTAAGGAAAGCAAAACGGTATCGATGCGAGAACAATTATTGTTTACTTTTTTTGTATAACTTGTTACTCTTTAATGTTTTTAGTTAAGCGTTCATGATTAGTTTGATGCACTAATCTGTAGTTGTATAATTATGATTGAAATACAATTTGCTGTTATTTACTTGGTTGTACTAACTTGATTTGTCTTCTATTTAATCGATAACACATTTTCTTTTTGTTTTAGGTGTTATTACCTCCGTTCCACAACTTTAATTTGATTCTTGAATCTTGTTAAATGATGACGAGTAGTTTTGTGGTCCAGTAGAACTAGTTTTCTTTTCTTGATGGTCAATAAGGGAATCTATGGATCGATATTTGTCATTAGAATGGACATAGTGCATTTTGAAAAAAAGGGTGTTCAAAATTGGTTGTGAAGCGTTATGGATGAGGTTCTGGGAGGAATGGATTGATTTCAATGGTCATTCGTGTGGTCCAGTGTATCAAACTATCGATTCATCCAAATTATACTAGTCAATCACAAATGCTACACATCAAAACCAAAATTGAAAACAAAACCACACTAATGACCATTGAAATCAATCCATTCCTTCCCAAACCTCATCCATAAGGCTTCACAACCACCTTTGAACACTCTTTTTTTCAGAATGCACTAAGTAAATTCTAATGACAAATATCGATTCATTGATTCCCTTATTGACCATCAAGATAAGAAAACGAGTTTTACAGGACCATAAAACTACTCTTCATCGTTTAACAAGATTCGAGAATAAAATTAAAGTTGTGGAATGAAAGTAATAAAAAGTAAAACAAAAAGAAAATGCGTAATCGATTAAAAAGAAGTCAAATCAATTTAGTACGACCAAGTAAATGACGGTAAATTGTATTTCAATCATATTTATGCAACTATAGATTAGTAGATCCAACTAATCATGAACACTCAACTAAATACATTGAAAATGAACAAGTTATACAAAAACATTAAACAATAATTGTTCTCGCATCGTTAACATTTTGTTTTCCTTAAAAACATCCAACTTTATTAAGTTTTGATTCTTATGTCTTCTAAACACACTCTTAAACCAATATAATCAAATCTAATTATAATTATCATTTGAATCATAATAGTCAATCACAAATGCTACATAGTAACTATTGTTAACATCAAAACCAAAACCAAATATGAAACCACACGAATGACCATTGAAATCAATCCATTCCTCCCCAAACCTCATCCATAATGCTTCACAACCAACTTTGAACACTCTTTCTTTCAAAATGCACTAAGTCAGTTTTAATGACAAATATCGATTTATAAATTCCCTTATTGACCATTAAGACATAAAAACCAGTTGTACAGGACCACAAAACTACTCGTCATCGTTAACAAGATTCGAGAATCAAATTAAAGTTGTAGGATGGAAGTAATAAAACGTAAAACAAAAATAAAATGCGTAATTGATTCAAATGAAGTCAATTCAATTTAGTACGACCATGTAAATAATGGTTAATTGTATTTCAATCATAATTATTCAATAACAGATTAGTGCATCAAACTAATCATAAATGTTCAACTAAATACATTGAAAAGGAACAAGTTATACAAAAACATTATACAACAATTGCTCTCGCATCGATAGCACTTTTCTTTCCTTAACAACGTCCAACGTTACTAAGTTTTGATTCTTATGTCTTCTAAACACACTCTTAATCCAATATAATCAAATCTGATTATAATTATCATTGGAATCATACTAGTCAATCGCAAATGCTACATGGTATCTATTGTCTACATCAAAACCAAAATTGAAAATAAAACCACACGAATGAGCATTAAAATCAATCCATTCCTTCCCAAACCTCATCCATAAGGCTTCACAACAAACTTTGAACACTCTTTCTTTCAGAATGCACTAAGTCAATTCTAATGGCAAATATCGATTCATAGATTCCATTATTGACCATAAAGACAAGAAAACCAGTTTTACAGGACCACAAAACTACTCTTCATCGTTTAACAAGATTCGAGAATCAAATTAAAGTTGTGGAATGGAAGTAATAACAAGTAAAACAAAAAGAAAATGCGTAATCAATTAAAAAGAAGTCAAATCAATTTAGTACGACCAAGTAAATAACGGTAAATTGTATTTCAATCATATTTATGCAACTATAGATTAATAGATCAAACTAATCATGAACACTCAACTAAATACATTGAAAATGAACAAGTTATACAAAAACATTAAAAAATAATTGTTCTCGCATCGTTAGCCTTTTGTTTTCCTTAAAAACATCCAACTTTATTATGTTTTGATTCTTATGTCTTCTAAACACACTCTTAAACCAATATAATCAAATCTAATTATAATTATCATTTGAATTATAATAGTCAATCACAAATGCTACAAAATATCTATTGTTAACATCAAAACCAAAACCGAATTTGAAACCACACGAATGACCATTGAAATCAATCCACTCCTCCCCAAAACTCATCCATAACGCTTCACAACCAACTTTGAACACTCTTTCTTTCAAAATGCACTAAGTTAATTTTAATGACAAATATCGATTCATAAATTCCTATATTGACCATCAAGACATGAAAACCAGTTGTACAGGACCACAAAACTACTCGTCATCGTTAACAAGATTCAAGAATCAAATTAAAGTTCTTGATGGAAGTAATAACACGTAAAACAAAAAGAAAATGCGTAATCGATTAAAAAGAAGTCAAATCAATTTAGTACGGCCATGTAAATAATGGTTAATTGTATTTCAATCATAATTATTCAACTACAGATTTGTAACACCCGGAAATTTTAAAAGAAGAGAAAAGTGAAGAAAAAGGAAAGAAAAGTAAAATAACCCAGGTTGAGGGGTTAAAGTTGTAATGGGACAAAGTTGGTATTTAATCCGTTCAAAAGGTGGTCATGGCCGCCCATGACCCCTGTACTATCTTTCTGTCGATTTTCTAGAGAGAGAAAGCAGAGAATTCTCTTCGGTTTTAGAGAGAGGAAGAAGAAGAGGCTGAATTCAAGTTAGTTTCCTGATTTTTAGGGTGTTCTTGGCTGATTTTCAGCTTCGGGTGTGTGCTTATGTGCTTGTATGTGTGTTCGGTTTTGGTGTTTTAGGTGTTTGAACTCATAAGCATTCGGGTTTGAAGGAAGTCTTACTCGAAAGTTGCAAGAGGTGAGTTCTAGATCCCCGTTTTTACATGTTTTAACTGATTTTGGGACTGAAAATGCATGCTTAACTGTTTTTATAAAAATTTAGGTGTGTACCCGTATGTATATGTGTGTGCCCTGTTGTGGGAGGGTGTATGTTCGGGATGGTTTATGATTATGCGCATGTTTTATGCTTGTTTGATGCTTAGTATGCTAGAAACTAGGCTAGAACAGGTTAGATTGATAAATTTGAGGTCTGAAAATGATGTTAGTTAGAAAGTAGTTGGCCATGCGCCTGAGATCATGCGCCCAAACAATACCCAAACGCCCAAGGTTCATGCGCACAAACAGTGCCCATGCGCCTAGAATTATGCCCAGGAGCCTAAGTATGCCATGCGTCTAAGTCTGCTAAAACGCCTAAGTGTCCATGCGCCTAAGCCAGGCTCATGCGCCTGCATAGTACCCATGCGTCTAGAAAGTTGTCCAGACGCCCAAGTGTTGGCCGTGCGCCCAAATAGTGCCCATACGCCTGAGTCACCCATGCGCCTAAGTATTCATGCGCCCGCATAGTGCTCGTGCGCCTGCATAGTGCTCGATTTTCGGGGAAAGAAGGACTTTTAGGCTATGACTTGGGATGTTCCCGGGGTTGATATGTGATGATTATATGATGCTTTTATGCATGTTTGTGGTCTGTTTCCTTTATGTTCCTAATATGTATTTTCCGTGGCTTTACGTGGTGTGATTATGATTAACAAACGTAAAGTATATATATAATGAAAGCGGAAGTTAATGTTAATGAAAAAGTGGAACGTAAAGAATGAAAGAAGAGTCTTGCAAGCAAACTTAAGAAGGTTCACACCCAATGAAGGGTGTTAGCTCAACAGTGTGTGGTTTAGCTAACCCAGAAGGATGCACACGGGGGTCTAACCCTTGTGATTGGCCAAACGTATGGTACATTTGTCGCTTGCCTCAGGTACTGGAGTCAGCTTCGTGCACAATGTTAGGAGTCTATTTATAGACTTCAGGCCCAGTAACCAGCTTCGTGCATAATGTCGGGGTATAGCACATGGCATTGGTCCAGATGAAAGTAAAAGATAATGATGAAAGAATGAATGACGTACGATAATGAATGATGATGAAAGATAATGATAAATATTATATGTATGTACGTATGATGTATGACCGCGAATGAAAGTAAAGAAAGGTTTTTTAAACAAAAGTAAGTATTTCTATTATAAAACTAGAACTCACTCAGCAACGCTGACTTTTATGCATTTTTAGTTGGCAGGTAATGGTTGCTGAGGATGGCACAAGGTGGAGCTACTTGGCTAAGATTTTTTACTAGCATCCATTTTATGTAACAATGATGCTTTTGTGTAGAAATGAAACCAGACGATGATTTGTAATGCACTAATGTTGTAAACAGTAACTATTAATATATGAAATAGTTTCGTTAAATTATTCCGCTGCAGTGTTTTTAATAAATTTTCATGAGATTTTGAAACATTATGTGCGATGATTTTCCGACTATGAGTGTTCCGGGAACGGGGCTCTTACAAGATTAGTGCATCAAACTAATCATAAATGCTCAACTAAATACATTAAAAAGGAACAAGTTATACAAAAACATTAAACAACAATTGTTCTCTCATCGATAGCGTTTTGCTTTCCTTAACAACGTCCAACGTTACTAAGTTTTGATTCTTATGTCTTCTAAACACACTCTTAAAACAATATAATCAAATCTGATTATAATTATCATTAGAACCATACTAGTCAATCACAAATGCTACATGGTATCTATTGTTAACATCAAAACCAAAATCGAATACGAAACCACACGAATGACCATTGAAATCAATCCATTCCTCCCCAGACCTCATCCATAAGCCTTCACAACCAACTTAGAACACTCTTTCTTTCAGAATGCACTAAGTCAATTCTAATGACAAATATCGATGCATAGATTCCCTTATTGACCATCAAGACAAGAAAACAAGTTATACAGGACCACAAAACTACTCGTCATCGTTTAACAAGATTCGAGAATCAAATTAAATTTGTGGAATGGAAGTAATAACACGTAAAACAAAAATAAAATGCGTAATTGATTCAAATGAAGTCAATTCAATTTAGTACGACCATGTAAATAATGGTTAATTGTATTTCAATCATAATTATTCAATAACATATTAGTGCATCAAACTAATCAAGAATTGTTAACTAAATACATTGAAAACGAACATGTTATACAAAAACATTAAAGAACAATTGTTCTTCCATCAATAGTGTTTTGCTTTCCTTAACAATGTCCAACGTTACTAAGATTTGATTCTTATGTCTTTTAAACACACTCTTAAGCCAATATAATCAAATCTGATTATAATTATCATTGAAATCATACTAGTCAATCGCAAATGCTACATGGTATCTATTGTCTACATCAAAACCAAAATTGAAAACAAAACCACACGAATGACCATTAAAATCAATCCATTCCTTCCCAAACCTCATCCATAAGGCTTCACAACCAACTTTGAACACTCTTTCTTTCAGAATGCACTAAGTCAATTCTAATGGTAAATATCGATTCATAGATTCCCTTAATGACCATCAAGACACGAAAACCAGTTTTACAGGAGCACAAAACTACTCGTCATCGTTTAACAGGATTCGAGAATCAAATTAAAGTTGGGGAATGGAAGTAATAACAAGTAAAACAAAAAGAAAACGCGTAATCGATTAAAAAGAAGTCAAATCAATTTAGTACGACCAAGTAAATAACGGTAAATTGTATTTCAATCATATTTATACAACTATAGATTAGTAGATTAAACTAATCATTAACACTCAACTAAATATATCAAAAATGAACAAGTTATACAAAAACATTAAACAATAATTGTTCTAGCATCGTTAGCGTTTTGTTTTCCTTAAAAACATCCAACTTTTTTATGTTTTGATTCTTATGTCTTCTAAACACACTCTTAAACCAATATAATCAAATCTAATTATAATTATCATTTGAATTATAATAGTCAATGACAAATGTTACGTAGTATATATTGTTAACATTAAAACCAAAACCGAATATGAAACCATACGAATGACCATTAAAATCAATCCATTCCTCCCCAATCCTCATCCATAATGCTTCACAACCAACTTTGAACACTCTTTCTTTCAAAATGCACTGAGTCAATTTTAATGACAAATACCGATTCATAAATTCCCTTATTGACCATCAAGACATGAAAACTAGTTGTACAGGATCACAAAACTACTCGTCATCGTTAACAAGATTCGAGAATCAAATTAAAGTTGTGGATGGAAGTAATAACACGTAAAACAAAAAGAAAATGCGTAATCGATTAAAAAGAAGTCAAATCAATTTAGTACGACCATGTAAATAATGGTTAATTGTATTTCTATCATAATTATTCAACTACAGATTAGTGCATCAAACTAATCATAAATGCTCAACTAAATACATTGAAAAGGAACTAGTTATACAAAAACATTAAACAACAATTGTTCTCGCATCGGTAGCGTTTTGTCTTCCTTAACAACGTCCAACGTTACTAAGTTTTGATTCTTATGTCTTTTAAACACACTCTTAGACCAATATAATCAAATCTGATTATAATTATCATTGGAATCATACTAGTCAATCACAAATGCTACATGGTATCTATTGTTTACTTCAAAACCAAAATCGAATACGAAACCACACGAATGACCATTGAAATCAATCCATTCCTCCCCAAACCTCATCCATAAGGCTTCATAACCAACTTAGAACACTCTTTCTTTTAGAATGCACTAGGTCAATTCTAATGATAAATATCGATTCATAGATTCCCTTATTGACCATCAAGACAAGAAAACCAGTTGTACAGGACCACAAAACTACTCGTCATCGTTTAACAGGATTCGAGAATCAAATTAAAGTTGTGGAATGGAAGTAATAACAAGTAAAACAAAAAGAAAATGCGTAATCGATTAAAAAAAGTCAAATCAATTTAGTACGACCAAGTAAATAACGGTAAATTGTATTTCAATCATATTTATGCAACTATAGATTAGTAGATCAAACTAATCATGAACACTCAACTAAATACATTGAAAATGAACAAGTTATACAAAAACATTAAACAATAATTGTTCTCGCATCGTTAGCGTTTTGTTTTCCTCAAAAACATCCAACTTTATTATGTTTTAATTCTTATGTCTTCTAAACACACTCTTAAACCAATATAATCAAATTTAAATATAATTATCATTTGAATCATAATAGTCAATCACAAATGCTACATAGTATCTATTGTTAAAATTACAACCAAAACCGAATATGAAACCACACGAATGACCACTGAAATCAATCCATTCCTCCCCAAACCTCGTCCATAATGCTTCACAACCAACTTTGAACACTCTTTCTTTCAAAATGCACTAAGTCAATTTTAATGACAAATATCGATTCATAAATTCCCTTATTGACCATCAAGACATGAAAACTAGTTGTACAGGACCACAAAACTACTCGTCATCGTTAACAATATTCGAGAATCAAATTAAAGTTGTGGATGGAAGTAATAACACGTAAAACAAAAAGAAAATGCGTAATCGATTAAAAAGAAGTTATATCAATTTAGTACGACCATGTAAATAATGGTTAATTGTATTTCAATCATAATTATTCAACTACAGATTAGTGCATCAAACTAATCATAAATGCTCAACTAAATACATTGAAAAGGAACAAGTTATACAAAAACATTAAACAACAATTGTTCTCGCATCGGTAGCGTTTTGTTTTCCTTAACAACGTCCAACGTTACTAAGTTTTGATTCTTATGTCTTTTAAACACACTCTTAGACCAATATAATCAAATCTGATTATAATTATCATTGGAATCATACTAGTCAATCACAAATGCTACATGGTATCTATTGTTTACTTCAAAACCAAAATCGAATACGAAACCACACTAATGACCATTGAAATCAATCCATTCCTCCCCAAACCTCATCCATAAGGCTTCACAACCAACTTTGAACATCCTTTCTTTCAGAATGCACTAAGTCAATTCTAATGGCAAATATCGATTCATAGATTCCCTTATTGACCATCAAGTCAAGAAAACCAGTTTTACAGGACCACAAAACTACTCGTCATCGTTTAACAAGATTCGGAATCAAATTAAAGTTGTCGAATGGAAGTAATAACAAGTAAAACAAAAAGAAAATGCGTAATCGATTTAAAAGAAGTCAAATCAATTTAGTACGACCAAGTAAATAACGGTAAATTATAATTCAATCATATTTATGCAACTATAGATTAGTAGATCAAACTAATCATGAACACTCAACTAAACACATTGAAAATGAACAAGTTATACAAAAACATTAAACAATAATTGTTCTCGCATCGTTAGCGTTTTGTTTTCCTTAAAAACATCCAACTTTATTATGTTTTAATTCTAATGTCTTCTAAACACACTCTTAAACCAATATAATCAAATCAAATTATAATTATCATTTGAATCATAATAGTCAATCACAAATGCTACATAGTATCTATTGTTAACATCAAAACCAAAACCAAATATGCAACCACACGAATGACCATTGAAATAAATCCATTCCTCCCCAAACCTCATCCATAATGCTTCACAACCAACTTTGAATACTCTTTCTTTCAAAATGCACTAAGTCAATTTTAATGACAAATATCGATTCATAAACTCACTTATTGACCATCAAGAAATGAAAACCAAAACAGGACCAAAAAACTACTCGTCATCGTTAACAAGATTCGAGAATCGAATTAAAGTTGTGGATGGAAGTAATAACACGTAAATCAAAAAGAAAATGCGTAATCGATTAAAAAGAAGTCATATCAATTTAGTACGACCATGTTAATAATGGTTAATTGCATTTCAATCATAATTATTCAACTACAGATTAGTGCATCAAACTAATCATAAATGCTTAACTAAATACATTGAAAAGGAACAAGTTATACAAAACCATTAAACAACAATTGTTCTCGCATCGATAGCGTTTGGTTTTCTTTAACAATGTCCAACGTTACTAAGTTTTGATTCTTATGTCTTCTAAACACACTCTTAAACCAATATAATCAAATCTGATTATAATTATCATTAGAATCATACTAGTCAATCACAAATGCTACATGGTATCTATTGTTTATATCAAAACCAAAATCGAATACGAAACCACACGAATGACCATTGAAATCAATCCATTCCTCCCCAAACCTCATCCATAAGGCTTCACAACCAACTTTGAACACTCTTTCTTTCAGAATGCACTAAGTCAATTCTAATGTCAAATATCGATTCATAGATTCCCTTATTGACCATCAAGACAAGAAAACCAGTTTTACAAGACCACAAAACTACTCCTCATCGTTTAACAAGATTCGAGAATCAAATTAAAGTTGTGGAATGGAAGTAATAACAAGTAAAACAAAAAGAAAATGCATAATCTATTAAAAAGAAGTCAAATCAATTTATTACGACCAAGTAATTAAAGGTAAATTGTAATTCAGTCATATTTATGCAACTATAGATTAGTGCATGAAACTTTTCATGAACGCTCAACTAAATACATTGAAAAGGAACAAGTTATACAGAAACATTAAACAACAATTGTTCTCAAATCATTAGCATTTTGTTTTTCTTAAAAACATCCAACTTAATTAAGTTTTGATTCTTATGTCTTCTAAACACATTATTAAACCAATATAATCAAATCTAATTATAATTATCATTGGAATCATAATAGTCAATCATAAATGTTACATAGTATCTATTGTAACATCAAAACCAAAACCGAAAACAAAACCACACGAATGACAATTGAAATCAATCCATTCCTTCCCAAACCACATCCATAAGGCTTCACAACCAACTTTGAACACTCTTTCTTTCAGAATGCACTAAGTCAATTCAAATGACAAATATTGATTCATATATTCCCTTATTGACCATCAAGACAAGAAAACCAATTGTACAGGACCACAAAACTAGTCGTCATCGTTTAACAAGATTCGAGAATCAAATTAAAGTTTTGGATGGAAGTAATAACACGTAAAACAAAAAGAAAATACGTAAATGATTAAAAAGAAGTCAAATCAATTTAGTATGACCACGTAAATAATGGTTAATTATATTTCAATCATAATTATTCAACTACAGATTAGGGTATCAAACTAATCATAAATGCTCAACTAAATACATTGAAATGGAACAAGTTATACAAAAACATTAAACAACAATTGTTCTCGCATCGATAGCGTTTTGCTTTTCTTAACAACATCCAACGTTACTAAGTTTTGATTCTTATGTCATCTAAACACACTCTTAAACGAATATAATCAAATTTGATTATAATTATCATTGGAATCATACTAGTCAATCACAAATGCTACATGGTATCTATTGTTTACATCAAAACCAAAATCGAATACGAAACCACACGAATGACCATTGAAATCCATCCATTCCTCCCCAAACCTCATCCATAAGGCTTCACAACCAACTTAGAACACTCTTTCTTTCAGAATACACTAAGTCAATTCTAATGACAAATATCAATTCATAATTTACCTCATTGACCATCAAGACAAGAAAACCAGTTGTACAGGACCACAAAACTACTCGTCATCGTTTAACAAAATTCGAGAATCAAATTAAATTTGTGGATTGGAAGTAATAACACGTAAAACAAAAATAAAATGCGTAATTGATTCAAATGTAGTCAATTCAATTTAATACGACCATGTAAATAATGGTTAATTGTATTTCAGTCATAATTATTCAACTACGGATTAGTCTATCAAACTAATCATGATTTCTCAACTAAATACATTGAAAAGGAACAAGTTATACAAAAACATTAAACAACAATTTTTCTCGCATCAATAGTGTTTTGCTTTCCTTAACAACGTCCAACGTTACTAAGTTTTGATTCTTATGTCTTTTAAACACTCTCTTAAACCAATATTCAAATCTAATTATAATTATTATTGGAATCATACTAGTCAATCACAAATGCTACATGGTATCTATTGTTTACATCAAAACAAAATTGAAAACAAAACCACATGAATGACCATTGAAATCAATCCGTTCCTTCCCAAACCTCATCCATAAGGCTTCACAACCAACTTTGAACACTCTTTCTTTCAGGATGCACTAAGTCAATTCTAATGGCAAATATCGATTCATAGATTCCCTTATTGACCATCAAGACAAGAAAACCAGTTTTTCAGGACCACAAAACTACTCCTCATCGTTTAACAAGATTCGAGAATCAAATTAAAGTTGCGGAATGAAAGTAATAACAAGTAAAACAAAAAGAAAATGTGTAATCGATTAAAAAAAAGTCAAATCAATTTAGTACGACCAAGTAAATAATGGTAAATTGCATTTCAATCATATTTATGCAACTATAGATTAGTGCATGAAACTAATCATGAACGCTCAACTAAATACTTTGAAAAGGAACAAGTTATACAAAAACATCAAACAACAATTGTTCTCGCATCGTTAGCGTTTTGTTTTTCTTAAAAACATCCAACTTAATTAAGTTTTGATTTTTATGTCTTCCAAACACATTATTAAACCAATATAATAAAATCTAATTATAATTATCATTGGAATCATAATAGTTAATCATAAATGTTACATAGTATCTATTGTTAACATCAAAACCAAAACCGAAAACAAAACCACACGAATGATAATTGAAATCAATCCATTCCTTCCCAAACCACATCCATAAGGCTTCACAACCAACTTCGAACACTCTTTCTTTCCGAATGCACTAAGTCAATTCTAATGACAAATATCGATTCATATATTCCCTTATTGACCATCAAGACAAGAAAATCAGTTGTACAGACCACAAAATTAGTCGTCATCGTTTAACAAGATTCGAGAATCAAATTAAAGTTTTGGATGGAATTAATAACATGTAAATCAAAAAGAAAATACGTAATTGATTAAAAAGAAGTCAAATCAATTTAGTATGACCATGTAAATAATGGTTAATTGTATTTCAATCATAATTATTTAACTACAGATTAGGGTATCAAACTAATCATAAATGTTCAACTAAATACATTGAAATGGAACAAGTTATACAAAAACATTAAACAAGTTGTGTTCGTAGCAAATCCGTAAGAAATTGTTTCCCTACGATTTACCTACAGATATACCGTAGCAAGTTGTGTTCGTAGCAAATCCGTAAGAAATTTTAAGCAAAAATGATAAAATTAATATATTTAAAAACAAATTAATAAAATTCGTAGCAAATCCGTAGTAAAATCAATAATTAAATTTTGAGGAAAAATAATAATAATTAGTCTAGCAAAATCTGTAGCAAAATCTGTAGCAAGAATAAGAAATACATTTTAAAAAAATAATTTAGCAAAATCCGTAGGTAGATCCGTGGCAAAAGTGAAAACATATGTATTTAAAATATCCAAATCGTAGCAAAATGCATAGCAAATCAAGAAAATAAATTTTAAAATAATTTAATTTACACTTATAGCAAAATTCATAGTAGAACGATTAAATAAATATTAAAATAAAATAAAATATGTAATATAATCCTAAGTAAAATTCATGAGAAATCAAAAAGGGTAATTTTGGTAAAAATATACAGAAGTTTTTTTATTACAAGTTCGACAAAACTAATAAAACAAATATCACTACTAGAAAACTGGGAATTGCTACCATAATTTGCGAACAAAAAAACAATAGCAAAATTTGCAACCGTTTTGCGACCGAAATCAAAAAAATAGCAAATTTAGTGACCAAATTTAGTTCGTAATCGATGTCAATAGTTAGTGAAAATTGTTCGTATTGTTTCTTAGTTAGTACTGTAAAAAAATTTGTTGTTTATATTGAGTTATACTTACGGTTTTCATGCTTGAAACAAATTTAGTCAACAAAATTACTCTATAATTGAAAACGAAGGGAAATGAACAGTAATATCCATGAAATATTGCTTTTAGTACAAGTAGTTCATGCTTGGATCGATTAAGCTTCGATTAAGGCTTCGCCACATTAAATTCCTCTATCATTTGATTTGTGTTCATACATCTAATTTTAATTCAAGAGATAAATGTTGAAAAAAATAACTAAAAATAGTTTAGCAACACTCGTAGCAAAATCCATAGCAAGACTAAGGAATAAACATTAAAAAAATAATTTAATAAAATCCGTAGTAAATTTCGTAGCAAAAGTGAAAATATAAGATTTTAAATAATGATAAAATAATATTATGAAAAGAATCCATAGTAAAATCCGTAGCAAAACCTAAATCAAGGAAAATAATACAGTATAAATATTAATACCCGTAGCAAAATCTGTAGCAAAATCCTTAGCAAAATTAAGAAAATAGATATTTATGATAGTTGAAAGTAAATTAGTTAAAATTTATAGAGAAAGCCGTATTAGAATCAAGAAATAAGTTTTAGAAAACTAAATAAGTCACACAATAAAAACCTTGTAAAATTTATTACGAAATCAAGAGATATATACAACTCTAAATAAATAAATAGAATAGTTAATAAAAATTATAGTAAATATATAAGAAAGTGAGTTTTGGTTACCTATTGACATGATTCATCAAACATAATAAATTAATATTAAATATGATCAAGTGAGACTTATCATGACCTTTTAAAAGCTATTATATATAACCCTCAAGTAACAATACGAATCATTAAGGTGCAAGACTCGCTATAAATTATTAAAAAACTTTGCACTCATAGTTAGCCATGCATAACTGTCCAGTTGGTCATTGCTTCTTACCTAATTCCTTTACTTCAAAGCTGGCCAGCTTCGACGTTCCATTGAGTTAGCTAAATGTGAATGTACTTATGGAGAATTAATAATAAATCATTTCGAATCAATTGTGATGAATTAGGGTCAGATAGTACAAATATTATATAGTCAACGAAGGTCAATAATGGTTAATGATAATCAGTTAGGGTAAATAATAGTTAGTGATGATCAATTAGGTCAATGTTCGTCAATAATGGTCAACGATGGTATAATACAGTAACTTAGCTTTGATTTCGGTTAATCATGATTAACTAATGAAAAATTAGTTATAGGGATGTTCATCGAATCGAACCAAATTCAAGTTAATCGAATCGATTAAGTTGAACTTTTAATTTTCCAAACAACATTCGAATTCGATTTGAATTCGCAAAAGATAAGTCGATTTCAAATCGAATCTAATACGAAATTTTCAAACAGAATTTAAATTCAGTTTGTATTCGAAAGAAATTTCATTACTCAATTCATATTTGAAAAAAGAAGCAATTAATCAAATAAGTTGTTTTTTTTTAATTTATTCGAAAAAACAATTTCAAATGATGAAAATAAAATTACAAGCGTAACACACAAATATTTCAAGTGCCTAATAAGGCAAAATGTATCGATTAAAATTATATATTTTTTGAACTTTTGATTTTTAATTTCTTATATACATATTTTGAAATTATATATAAAATAAATAAATGTAAGTGTGTATATTTTTAATTCGAAAATCATAAGGCAAAAAATAGAATTTTGATTCGAATTCGATAATAAGACTTCGAATCAAATCGAATTTGAATTTGAAAATTCAAATCGAAATTCAAATTAGTAATTTTCGACTCAAATCAAATTGAATTTCGAGGTTTTCTAATTCGATTTGAATATTGAACACCCCTAATCAGTTTTATTATATGTAATTAATTAGTGACTCTTATAATTAAATCATGGTAAGTATGTTTAGCTAGGGGCTATTGGCCTGATTTAAAGTGAAATAATGTTAATATAATCAATTAGAGGATATTGTGTGTCGAAATTGGTCACACATGGTCAATTAAGGCTAATTTTGATTAATGATCACCAATTAGTGTCTATTAAGGCAACTAGTGTCAATATTGCCAAGGAAAATCAACAAGGATCGATTGAATAATTAGGGATAATTAGTTGCACTCATGATTAGTTAGTTCCAAGTGGGTGCATATGGTATATTATGATATAGTATAAACCATTATGACTTATAATGAGACTTATAACATAATATGATGTATTAGGTCAAACATAGATGATGCAGCCCAAACTTGGTTAGTCATAATGTTACATGATGAAACACGGTTAAGGTATAATCACCAGTGGTGGTAAATCTTAGTCAACATAGCGATCGATAGTCACGCATGGGTACATATGACCCATTAATACTTGTTATAGACCGTTATGACTTTTAACTACCCCTAATGACGTATTATGACCCATTGTTATACTTATGACATAATACAACATGTTAGGTCATGCATAGTCAATGTAGGTCAAACTTGGTCAATTGACGTAATTAATATACAAACATTGTTAATATTCGTTTAATAATGATCAATCATAAACAATAAGTGCCTAATATAGCGACTTATAGTCAAACATGGGTGCAAATGACTAGTTAAGACTCCTTATCATATATAGATCAACACGTTAATGGCGCATTTAAAATTGGGCATAAATGGGTTTAGTTCGCTTAACCACTTATGACATATTAACACAATAAAGTAACCGTGTTAAACGTGTTATCCGGTAAACACAATTGTTTTATGACAAATAATTACTAAATAATATAATATAAAAAGTTCATATAAGAATAATAACCAATCATCATAATAATAAATACTATCTTGAATGAAATACAAAATAAATATTGAAATTAAAAGTAGGGGAAGGTATTAATTTCAAGTTTCACATGTGACAAAAATAAAGAAGAGTTTCAGGTGGGCTAGGAGGTTTTTTCACCTAATGTAAGTTTTCTCTTGAGGCTAGTATCAAGTTTCGTATTTGAGTAATAGAGATGATCGGGTGAGCCAATGGCGCGTCGGCGATCCAACTAGCCGTTCAATATATATATATAAACATATATATATATATATATATAATTAAAAATATAACAAATAGGATATTCATAAAAGAATTAATTTAAAAACTATTTAAACTAATAAATAAATAATACAAATACAACAAATAATTGATAAATATAATTGATCGTGGATATGGCTGAGAAAGGGTCATACCCATTTTTCTTCAATGTTGAACTCATCTTCCCTCCAAATCCCCCACTATCTACTGGTAACCAACATCCGAAAATTCAGGAAACCGAAGCCTCGTCCCAACCCTCTCTACTCTCGTTTGCAACTTGCTTCGCGTTTCTTCCTCTCTGTTGCTCTCTGCATATGTGAAATCGTCTTACATGAAATAGTAAGTTTATATGTTTGATTTCTTGTAAGTCATGACATGAAATTGATTGAATGAACTTTTTGTTAAGATGAATATTACGAACATGTTTTAAGACTGATTGTGCTTTCAGGTTTTAGGGTTCTTAAGATGAATAATGGTCGATTGCAAAGTTGCTCCACATCCAGCCTTGCCTTGAGGATTTACAGAAACTGAAAGAAAGTATAGTTGTGACTATTTGTAAGTTAGAAAAGATTTTTCCTCCTGGTTTCTTTGACTCAATGGAACACCTTATTATACACTTGACAAATGAGGCTATTCTTGGGGTCCGGTGCAATTCCGATGGATGTATCCGTATGAGAGGTACTCTTTTTTACTCAACGAAATATTCATTTGCATGTTAAATGTTATATATTTACTAACATTTTTTTTCGTTTCAACTTTAGGAAGTTAGGTCGATTGAAAAGAACGATTAGAAATAGAGCAAGGGTTGAAGGTTCTATTGTTGAATCATATCTCGTAGATGAACTTTCTAACTATTGCTCCTTATATTTTGAGCCAACGGTTAAGACACGATTGAATATCGAGCCTCGTAATTTTGCCCCTAATATACCATATTCTTTGAGTACTGATTCTCGGTTAAGTATATTTAAACACCCATCTTGAAGATTATATAATAAAAGTGGAAAAAACATAGTTCTTAGTGAGGAACACAAACACAAGGCTCACACTTATATATTGCTTAATTGTCAAGAGCTTCATGAAGCCGTTATGTCCTTTGATGATTATTTGAGAGCTTCATTCCCAAACTGTGACCAAGCAACACTTGATAAAAAGAAAGACAGTTCATTTGCTAAATGGTTGCAACTTCATGTAAGCATAACACTAAAACAAAATTATATCGTATATAATAAATTTATATTATTATAAAAATGCTAACATAAATATATTAATGTAGGTCATAAATGACCCTGAGAAAATACATTTGAGAGATATAGCACAAGGGCCTCTCACCTATGTTCAATCACATAAGAGCTATTTGGTTAATGGTTACAAATTTCACACACAAACCGCTTACCTAGGGTGGGTCACCCAAAATAGTGGTGTGTGTGTGGAAGGGGCTTCTTATAACGAAAATGAAAGTGACTACTATGGATTGCTCGATGAAATCCTAGAGGTGGAATATCATAGTAACTTAGGAAGTTGTGTTGTTGTTGTGTTCAAATGCACTTGGTTTGATCCCGTGAACGGTGTAAGGGTGGACCAAAAGACTAATATGGTTGATGTTAGGCAATAGGATGTTTTGATGACCCGTTTATCCTAGCATCTCAAGCGCAACAAGTGTATTATACACCATATCCTTCAAAAGAAAAAGGATTGAATGACTGGTGGGCTGTTTGTAAAACAACATCGAGGGGGGTTTATGAACTAGCTGAAGATGCTAATGGAGTAGGTGAAGAAGAAAATGAAGATTATGAGCATGTCTTTCAAGATAATGAAAGGTTAGTATGTACATCAAGTGCAATTGATGATGATTTGCTCCCTGTTACTCATGTACAAGAAGAGATAATCGAAGAAGTCAACGATATAAATGATGATGATGATGATGATTATGATGGTGTAGAAGTTGAGTTTGAAGATACTGATTTAGATGATGACAATGTATAAGAATTTGAAGATTCGGATTCAAATTAGTTGGTTAGTTGTTAGTAATATTTATAAGCTAAAATATAATAATTAATATTTTTTTATTTTTTTATATAATGGTTCTTGTTTATATAATTTTTTTTTACTAATTTCTATATATTAGAGTTGTTATGAATATTAATAACTTTATTTTTGTTGTAGAAATTATGGCACGTGGTTCAACAGGAAGTGGCAGAGGTCGAGGTGGCGGTCGAGGTACTGGTCAATGTAGTGTAGGAAATAATGGAATAACTATGGAGGCATATGAGTCTCTCCACGAGCGTAGCGATGATGATGAGGAGCCGATCACTACTACTAGGTGACGAGGACCGGTAGTCCCAGACCCAGTACCTGCACTAGAAAATCGTGTTCAAATTTGGGTTGAACATGGCGAGTAAGTATTTATTTGTTGATTTTATTTTTTACATGTATATAAAAAATATTTTCTTGATAGTGCTTTAATTGTTTTCATCTTGTAGATTTAATATCCATGATAAGGTTTCCCGAACCATTGGTTCCATATTGCAGTCTATGTGGTCGGGTCCTTGGCTAGGATGGAAAGATGTTCCTTCCTATCATCGAGAACGTTTGTTTGAGCGTTTTGAGGTGTTTACTTATATTTATATATAACAATGCTGATAACTTGATAAAGAATACATACATAATTAATAAGTGTTCTTTTTCTTACAGAAATACTATCAATGGGAGGATGAGTGGAAGCATTTAGTTCGATCTTGCTGGGAAAAATACATAAAGGGAAAGTTTCCTGATTTGTTGAAGAGGGCTCGTAATAAAGCCAAGGACCTTGCAATCAAAGAGGGTATAGAAATTGGGAACGATTTGAGTGTCATTCTTCCATTTAAGCCAATCTGGATTAGTCAAGAGGCTTGGGCAACACTAGTTGAAGTATGGAATAGCGATTCATGGAAATCCAAATCTTCTATAAACAGTGTTAACAGAAAAAAAGCAATAGGCGGTAGACATAAGCTCGGGTCGAAAAGCTTTGTCACGGTCAGAAAAAATTTGGTAAGAATGTCGAGTTGTCATATTTTGATACATAATATTTCACTTCTCACACTCTTGAATGATGCAAAATACATACTAAAAATGACTCATTTTTCAGTCAAAGTGTATCTCTTTCGGTAAAAAATAAGCCTAAAACTTAATAAATATATAAGACACTTTTCTCTTTTAATTTCTTATTAGTACTTAGTTTTCCCGTCATAATGTTGTATACGTTATTACTTTCCAGTTTATCTTGATAAATTCATATATTATATATTGTTCAATCATTGTTCTTGATATGGTTAATGTTCTATATATGTTTCTTTAATAATAATAATTTTCTTCTAATTTGAATATGAATTATTTAGGATAAGATATTAAAGCGACGTGCTATGCTTGATGAATTCTGGATGCAAACCCATGCAAAGAAAGGGTCGAGACCCCTAGATAGATTGACGGGTAGTGGCTCTATAGGAGATGATTTGGGAGAAGCTGGTGATGTGGAAGAGAGCATTCATGAGCATAATGTGAATTGGGTTGACTCGAGGGCTGGTGAAACTATAGTAAGTCTCCTTAACTTTGTAATTATATTTTTTTACTAAAGTATAAAATTTTAGAAAAACATATCATTTTTAGTTGAAAAAATACATTTTTAAAATAAAAAAGATATATTTTTATTTGAGAAAATGAATTTTTTAATAAAATATTAAATATTCTTTTTTGAAAACTAGGTTATGTTAAGAATAATATGTCGTGTTTTTTTAAATCCACCATATAAAAAAATAAATAGTGCATGTTTTCATATACAAACAGGGCATTGTTGGTTTTACAAAAGGCAAGGTTGTAGAATCAAGTTATAGTACCATTTTGAATCGGATTTCTAGCTTGTAATATAGTATGGTTAAAATGTTAGGTTATATTGCTTATTTAGCCGTATTATGTTAACCCGCATGTACTATTGCATCTAAAACTTAGAGGATCTTTTGAAGCCAATGCACTGTTTTTAATTGTTTTGTTCTAGATTGATAAACATATTATATGATTTTCAAGCATGTGTAAGTGTGTATTTTGTATTATTTCCCAACATGTAAACTTTAAACGCTTGTACTTATTTATATATGCAAACTATAAAATATTTACGCACTAATTTTTTCTTATTTCAGAATAAACATAAGGAGTGTGTTGTTGAGAGGTATGGAGAGGATGATACCTTACACCCCAAACTTGATGTGGAATTGTGGTCACAAACTAGCGAGGGAAATAAAAAAAGTAGATTGTACGGGACTGGCAACACTTGTGACCCGTATGTGGTGCTGACCGGTACACCATCAATGCCTAGCAGTAATCCACCTGGGAGAAGTGATGAGGTTTGTATTCTCTTTTAGTGATAGAAATTCAATGTATTTTAATAACGATAAAAATATATTTATTGTGATATCAATCATTCATCCTAGTAGAAAGTAAGTATTTACACAAATTAAATTGTTGCATGGAAAGATGATTGCTTGCATGACTTAGTAACAACTAGATGTGATAATCCTAACCTATTTGTTTTTAGTTGGGTTGATGTGAACATTATTTACATGGATATGGGTAGACTTGACACAACAAAACCACTCGTTATGTTTTGAGTCATTATGGGGCTAATTCTAACAACTTAGGTTAGTTTGGGCAAAGTACTTTTTTAATTGGTATTAATTGGTCAAGATGGGTAATAGAAAATATATAACTGGGTGAAGATGAATCATCTTGCACAAGCACACAATTTACTTGAAAAAAGTGCTTGATAGTAAGTTTTATTTGTTTGCAATTTGTTAAAAAAATAAGAGTTCTTAATGTATTTGGTATTAATGTGTTATGAGGGTGATGCGCTAATTTATTTATTATAGGTGCAAAGGTTGAAAGAACAAGTACCGGAGTTAGAACGTGATAAAGCAGAGAAGAATGCAATGATGGAGAAAATTGAAGAAAATACAAGATTATATGCTGAAATGAGTGAGAAACTTCGATTGCTATCACAAAACTTACCACAAAACATTCCATCAAGTTAAGGAAAGAGTTTATGCTAGTAACCACTATGATTTCTACATTAATGTTTTTGGATGATTTGGATATTTTATACTATTTGGTTTGGATTAGCTGTGATGTTTTTGGATGTTTAATGTATTACAATTGGATGTTTTATGCTTTTTGGTTTTGGTTAACCTTTAATTACAATTGTATATATTATAAAAATTGTGGAATATATCACTTACAGGAAAAAGTTCGATAACATTATAACAAAGAAATCCTTCGAAAATTTAGACAAAATTCATAGCTAAATCCGTAGTAATAATTTTATAAAATCCGTAGCAAAAAATTGCAAACCCATAGCAAGATTGGTAGCAAAAGTATAACAAAACTCATAGCAAAATTCGTAGCCAATTCCATAGCCAAAATGTAACAAATCTATAGCTAAATTTCATAGCAAATATGTAGCAAAATCCTAGATAAATCATCCATAGCAAAACCGTGGCTAAAATCCATAGCAAAACCGTGGCTAAAATCCATAGCAAAACCGTAGCAAACTTTTCCATAGCAAAAATTTCATAGCTAAAATCAAACAAAACTCCGTAGCAAACTCCATGCAAATATTCTTAGCTAAATGCATAGCTAAATTAGCGACGCCAATTTTTATAGCTAAACCCGTTGCAAATATTGGTCCGTAGCAAAAATCCATAGCAAGACAAATTAGCGACGAAAGTATCATCTACAAACCAAATCCGTAGCAAATTCGTAGCAAACACTCATTTAGCTATGGATTCGTTACTGAT
Source organism: Flaveria robusta (assembly GCA_025506415.1). NCBI lineage: Eukaryota > Viridiplantae > Streptophyta > Magnoliopsida > Asterales > Asteraceae > Flaveria > Flaveria robusta. Next base: position 11,886,620 of record CM046461.1, on the reverse strand, counting down.
TTGACCGTAGCAAATACCTTTTTCTGTAGTAGTATACATTGAAAAGGAACAAGTTATACAAAAACATTAAACAACAATTGTTCCGCATCAATAGCGTTTTGCTTTCCTTAACAACGTCCAACGTTGCTAAGTTTTGATTCTTTTGTCTTTTAAACACACTCTTAAACCAATATTCAAATCTGATTATAATTATCATTGGAATCATACTAGTCATTCACAAATGCTACATGGTATCTATTGTTTACATCAAAACAAAATTGAAAACAAAACCACACGAATAACCATTGAAATCAATCCGTTCCTTCCCAAACCTCATCCATAAGGCTTCACAAGCAACTTTGAACACTCTTTCTTTCAGAATGCACTAAGTCAATTCTAATGGCAAATATCGATTCATAGATTCCCTTATTGACCATCAAAACAAGAAAACGAGTTTTACACGACCACAAAACTACTCGTCATCGTTTAACAAGATTCGAGAATCAAATTAAAGTTGTGAATGGAAGTAATAACAAGTAAAACAAAAAGAAAATGCGTAATCGATTAAAAAAAAGTCAAATTAATTTAGTACGACCAAGTAAATAACGGTAAATTGTATTTCAATCATATTTATGCAACTATAGACTAGTGCATGAAACTAATCATGAACGCTCAATTAAATACATTGAAAAGGAACAAGTTATACAAAAACATCAAACAACAATTGTTCTCACATCGTTAGCTTTTTGTTTTTCTTAAAAACATCCAACTTAATTAAGTTTTGATTTCTTATGTCTTCTAAACACATTATTAAACCAATATAATCAAATCTAATTATAATTATCATTGGAATCATAATAGTCAATCATAAATGCTACATAGTATCTATTGTTAACATCAAAACCAAAACCGAAAACAAAACCACACGAATGACAATTGAAATCGATCCATTCCTTCCCAAACCTCATCCATAAGGCTTCACAACCAACTTTGAACACTCTTTCTTTCAGAACGCACTAAGTCAATTCTAATAAGAAATATCGATTCATATATTTCCTTATTGACCATCAAGACAAGAAAACCAGTGATACAGGACCACAAAACTAGTCGTCATCGTTTAACAAGATTCGAGAATCAAATTAAAGTTTTGGATGGAAGTAATAACATGTAAAAGAAGAAGAAAATGAGTAATTGATTAAAAAGAAGTCAAATCAATTTAGTATGACCATGTAAATAATGGTTAATTGTATTTCAATCATAATTATTCAACTACAGATTAGTGCATCAAACTAATCATAAATGCTCAACTAAATACATTGAAAACAACAATTGTTCTCGCATCGATAGCATTCTGTTTTCCTTATAAACATCCAACGTTATTAGGTTTTGATTCCTATGTCTTCTAAACACACTAGTCGATCACAACATAATCAAATCTAATTATAATTATCATTGGAATCATACTAGTCGATCACAAGTGCTACATATTATCTATTGTTAACATCAAAACCAAAACCGAATATAAAACCACACGAATGACCATTGAAATCAATCCATTCCTCCCCAAACCTCATCCATAATGCCTCACAACCAACTTTGAACACTCCTTCTTTCAAAATGCACTAAGTCAATTATAATGACAAATATTGATTCATAGATTTCCTTATGGACCATCAAGACAAGAAAACCAGTTTTACAAGACCACAAAACTACTCGTCATTGTTTAACAAGATTCGAGAATCAAATTAAAGTTGTGTAATGGAATTAATAACACGTAAAACAAAAAGAAAATGCGTAATTGATTAAAAGGAAGTCAAATCAATTTAGTATAACTATGTAAATAATGGTTAATTGTATTTCAATCATAATTATTCAACTACAGATTAATGCATCAAACTAATCATTAATGCTTAACTAAATACATTGAAAAGCAACTTGTTATACAAAAACATTAAACAACAATTGTTCTCGCATCGATAGCGTTTTGCTTTCCTTAACAACATCCAATGTTATTAAGTTTTGATTCTTCTGTCTTCTTAACACACTTTTAAACCAATAGAATTAAATCTAATTATAATTATCATTGGAATCATACTAGTCAATCACAAATGCTACATCGTATCTATTGTTTACATCAAAACCAAAACCGAATACGAAACCACACTAATGACCCTTGAAATCAATCCAATCCTCCCCAAACCTAATCTATAACGCTTCACAACCTACTTTGAACACTCTTTCTTTCAAAATACACTAAGTCAATTCTAATGACAAATATCGATTCATATATTCCCTTATTGACCATCAAGACAAGAAAACCAGTTGTACAGGAGCACAAAACTACTCGTCATCGTTTAACAAGTTTCGAGAATCAAATTAAATTTGTGAAATGGAAGTAATAAGACGTAAAACAAAAATAAAATGCGTAATTGATTCAAATGAAGTCAAATAAATTTAGTACGACCATGTAAATAATGGTTAATTGTATTTCAATCATAATTATTCAATTACAGATTAGTGCATCAAACTAGTCATGAATTCTCAACTAAATACATTGAAAAGGAACAAGTTATTCAAAAACATTAAACAACAATTGTTCTCGCATCAATAGCGTTTTGCTTTCCTTAACAACGTCCAACGTTACTAAGTTTTTTGATTCTTATGTCTTTTAAACACACTCCTAAACCAATATAATCAAATCTGATTATAATTATCATTGGAATCATACTAGTCAATCACCAATGCTACATGGTAACTATTGTTTACATCAAAACCAAAACCAAAAACAAAACCACACGAATGACCATTGAAATCAATCTATTCCTTCCCAAACCTCATCCATAAGGCTTCACAACCAACTTTGAACACTCTTTCTTACAGAATGCACTAAGTCAATTCTAATGGCAAATATCGTTTCATAGATTCCCTTATTGACCATCAAGATAAGAAAACCAGACCACAAAACTACTTGTCATCGTTTAACAAGATTCGAGAATTAAATTAAAGTTGTGGATGGAAGTAATAACACGTAAAACAAAAAAAAATGCGTAATTGATTCAAATGAAGTCAAATCAATTTAGTACGACCAAGTAAATAATGGTTATTTGTATTTCAATCATAATTATTCAATTACAGATTAGTGAATCAAACTAATCATGAATTCTTAACTAAATACATTGAAAAGGAACAAGTTATACAAAAACATTAAACAACAATTGTTCTCGCATCAATAGCGTTTTGGTTTCCTTAACAACATCCAACGCTACTAAGTTCTTTGATTCTTATGTCTTGTAAACACACTCTTAAACCTATACAATCAAATCTAATTATAATTATCATTGGAATCATACTAGTCAATCACAAATGCTACATGGTATTTATTGTTTACATCAAAACCAAAACCAAAAACAAAACCACACGAATGACCACTGAAATCAATCCATTCCTTCCTAAACCTCATCCATAAGGCTTCACAACCAACTTTGAACACTCTTTCTTTCAGAATGCACTAAGTCAATTCTAATGGCAAATATCGATTCGTAGATTCTCTTATTGACCATCAAGACAAGAAAATCAGTTTTACAGGACCACAAAACTACTCGTCATCGTTTAACAAGATTCGAGAATCAAATTAAAGTTGTATAATGAAAGTAATAACACGTAAAACAAAAAGAAAACGTGTAATCGATTAAAAAGAAGTCAAATCAATTTAGTACGACCAAGTAAATAAGGGTAAATTGTATTTCAATCATATTTATGCAAGTACAGAATAGTGCATCAAACTAATCATGAACGCTCAACAAAATACATTGAAAAGGAACAAGTTTTAAACAACAATTGTTCTCGCATCGATAGCGTTTTGTTTTCCTTAAAAACATCCAACGTTATTATGTTTTGATTCTTATGTATTCTAAACACACTCTTAAAACAATATAATCAAATCTGATTAAAATTATCATTAGAATAATACTAGTCAATAACAAATGCTACATAGTATCTATTGTTTACATCAAAACCAAAACCGAATACGAAACCACGCGAATGACCATTGAAATCAATCCAATCCTCCCCAAACCTCATCTATAATGCTTCACAACTTACTTTGAACACTCTTTCTTTCAAAATACTCTAATTCAATTCTAATGACAAATATCGATTCATATATTCCCTTATTGACCATCAAGACAAGAAAACCAGTTGTACAGGAGACAAAAGTACTCATCATCGTTTAACAAGATTCGAGAATTAAATTAAATTTGTGGAATGAAAGTAAGAACACGTAAAACAAAAATAAAATGCCTAATTGATTCAAATGAAGTCAAATCAATTTAGTACGACTAAGTAAATAATGGTTAATTGTATTTCAATCATAATTATTCAATTACAGATTAGTGAATCAAACTAATCATGAATTCTTAACTAAACACATTGAAAAGGAACAAGTTATACAAAAACATTAAACAACAATTGTTCTCGCATCAATAGCGTTTTGCTTTCCTTAACAACATCCAACGCTACTAAGTTCTTTGATTCTTATGTCTTGTAAACACACTCCTAAACCTATATAATCAAATCTAATTATAATTATCATTGGAATCATACTAGTCAATCACAAATGCTACATGGTATTTATTGTTTACATCAAAACCAAAACCGAAAACAAAACCACACGAATGACCACTGAAATCAATCCATTCCTTCCCAAACCTCATCATAAGGCTTCACAACCAACTTTGAACACTCTTTCTTTCAGAATGCACTAAGTCAATTCTAATGGCAAATATCGATTCGTAGATTCTCTTATTGACCATCAAGACAAGAAAACCAGTTTTATAGGACCCCAAAACTACTCGTCATCGTTTAGCAAGATTAGAGAATTAAATTAAAGTTGTGTAATGGAAGTAGTAACATGTAAAACAAAAAGAAAATGCGTAATTGATTCAAATGAAGTCAAATCAATTTACTACGACTTTGTAAATAATGGTTAATTGTATTTCAATCATAATTATTCAACTATAGATTAGTGCATCAAACTAATCATGAATTCTCAACTAAATACATTGAAAAGGAACAAGTTATACAAAAACATTAAACAACAATTGTTCTCGCATCGATAGCGTTTTGCTTTACTTAACAACGTCCAACGTTACTAAGTTTTGATTCTTGTGTCTTCGAGACACACTCTTAAACCAATATAATCAAATCTGATTATAATTATCATTGGAATAGTACTAGTCAGTCACAAATGCTACATGGCATCTATTTTTTACATCAAAACCAAAATCGAAGACGAAACCACACGAATAACCATTGAAATCAATCCATTCCACGCCAAACCTCATCCATAAGGCTTCACAACCAACTTAGAACACTCTTTCTTTCAAAATCCACTAAGGCAATTCTAATGACAAATACCGATTCATGGGTTCCCTTATGGACCATCAAGACAAGAAAACCAGTTTTACAGGACCACAAAACTACTCGTCATCGTTTAACAAGATTCGAGAATCAAATTAAAGTTGTGTAATGGAATTAATAACACGTAAAACAAAAAGAAAATGCGTAATTGATTAAAAGGAAGTCAAATCAATTTAGTATAACTATGTAAATAATGGTTAATTGTATTTCAATCATAATTATTCAACTACAGATTAATGCATCAAACTAATCATTAATGCTCAACTAAATACATTGAAAAGCAACTTGTTATACAAAAACATTAAACAACAATTGTTCTCGCATCGATAGCGTTTTGCTTTCCTTAACAACATCCAACGTTATTAAGTTTTGATTCTTCTGTCTTCTTAACATACGTTTAAACCAATATAATTAAATCTGATTATAATTATCATTGGAATCATACTAGTCAATCACAAAAGCTACATCGTATCTATTGTTTACATCAAAACCAAAACCGAATACGGAACCACACGAATGACCCTTGAAATCAATCCAATCCTCCCCAAACCTAATCTATAAGGCTTCACAACCTACTTTGAACACTCTTTCTTTCAAAATACACTAAGTCAATTCTAATGACAAATATCGATTCATATATTCCCTTATTGACCATCAAGACAAGAAAACCAGTTGTACAACACCACAAAACTACTCGTCATCGTTTAACAAGTTTCGAGAATCAAATTAAATTTGTGAAATGGAAGTAATAACACGTAAAACAAAAAAAAATGCGTAATTGATTCAAATGAAGTCAAATCAATTTAGTACGACCAAGTAAATAATGGTTATTTGTATTTCAATCATAATTATTCATTTACAGATTAGTGAATCAAACTAATCATGAATTCTTAACTAAATACATTGAAAAGGAACAAGTTATACAAAAACATTAAACAACAATTGTTCTCGCATCAATAGCGTTTTGCTTTCCTTAACAACATCCAACGCTACTAAGTTCTTTGATTCTTATGTCTTGTAAACACACTCTTAAACCTATACAATCAAATCTAATTATAATTATCATCGGAATCATACTAGTCAATCACAAATGCTACATGGTATTTATTGTTTACATCAAAACCAAAACCGAAAACAAAACCACACGAATGACTAGTGAAATCAATCCATTCCTTCCCAAACCTCCTCCATAAGGCTTCACAACCAACTTTGAACATACTTTCTTTTAGAATGCACTAAGTCAATTCTAATGGCAAATATCGATTCGTAGATTCACTTATTGACTATCAAGATAAGAAAACCAGTTTTGCAGTACCACAAAACTACTCGTCATCGTTTAGCAAGATTCGAGAATCAAATTAAAGTTGTGTAATGGAAGTAATAACACGTAAAACAAAAAGAAAACGCGTAATTGATTCAAATGAACTCAAATCAATTTAGTACGACCATGTAAATAATAGTTAATTGTATTTCAATCATAATTATTCAACTACAGATTAGTGCATCAAACTAATCATGAATTCTTAACTAAATACATTGGAAAGGAACAAGTTATACAAAAACATTAAACAACAATTGTTCTCGCATCGATAGCGTTTTGTTTTCCTTAAAAACATCCAACGTTATTATGTTTTGATTCTTATGTATTCTAAACACACTCTTAAAACATTATAATCAAATCTGATTAAAATTATCATTAGAATAATACTAGTCAATAACAAATGCTACATCGTATCTATTGTTTACATCAAAATCAAAACCAAATACGAAACCACGCGAATGACCATTGAAATCAATCCAATCCTCCCCAAACCTCATCTATAACGCTTCACAACTTACTTTGAACACTCTTTCTTTCAAAATACTCTAATTCAATTCTAATGACAAATATCGATTCATATATTCTCTTATTGACCATCAAGACAAGAAAACCAGTTGTACAGGACACAAAAGTACTCATAATCATTTAACAAGATTCGAGAATCAAATTAAATTTGTGGAATGGAAGGAATAACACGTAAAACAAAAATAAAATACGTAATTGATTCAAATGAAGTCAAATCAATTTAGTACTACCAAGTAAATAATGGTTAATTGTATTTCATTCATAATTATTCAATTACAGATTACTGAATCAAACTAATCATGAATTCTTAACTAAATACATTGAAAAGGAACAAGTTATACAAAAACATTAAACAACAATTGTTCTCGCATCAATAGCGTTTTGCTTTCCTTAACAACATCCAACGCTACTAAGTTCTTTGATTCTTATGTCTTGTAAACACACTCCTAAACCTATATAATCAAATCTAATTATAATTATCACTGGAATCATACTAGTCAATCACAAATGCTACATGGTATTTATTGTTTACAACAAAACCAAAACCGAAAACAAAACCACATGAATGACCATTGAAATCAATCCATTCCTTCCCAAACCTCATCCATAAGGCTTCACAACCAACTTTGAACACTCTTTCTTTCAGAATGCACTAATTCAATTCTAATGGCAAATATCGATTCGTAGATTCACTTATTGACCATCAAGACTAGAAAACCAGTTTTACAGGACCACAAAACTACTCGTCATCGTTAACAAGATTCGAGAATCAAATTAATGTTGTGCATGGAAGTAATAACACGTAAAACAAAAATAAAATGCGTAACTGATTCAAATGAAGTCAAATAAATTTAGTACGGCCATGTAAATAATGGTTAATTGTATTTCAATCATAATTATTCAACTACAGATTAGTGAATCAAACTAATCATGAATTCTCAACTAAATACATTGAAAAGGAACAAGTTATACAAAAACATTAAATAACAATTGTTCTCGCATCAATAGCGTTTTGCTTTCCTTAACAACGTCCAACGTTACTAAGTTTTTTGATTCTTAAGTCTTTTAAACACACTCCTAAACCAATATAATCAAATCCGATTATAATTATCATTGGAATCATACTAGTCAATCACAAATGCTACATCGTATCTATTGTTTACATAAAAACCAAAACCGAATACGAAACCACACGAATGACCCTTGAAATCAATCCAATCCTCCCCAAACCTGATCTATAACGCTTCACAACCTACTTTGAACATTTTTTCTTTCAAAATACACTAAGTCAATTCTAATGACAAATATCTATTCATATATTCCCTTATTGACCATCAAGACAAGAATACCAGTTGTACAGGACCATAAAACTACTCGTCATTGTTTAACAAGTTTAGAGAATCAATATAATCAAATCCGATTATAATTATCATTGGAATCATACTAGTCAATCACAAATGCTACATGGTATCTATTGTTTACATCAAAACCAAAACCGAAAACAAAACCACACAAATGACCATTGAAATCAATCCATTCCTTCCCAAACCACATCCATAAGGCTTCACGAACACTCTTTCTTACAGAATGCACTAAGTCAATTCTAATGGCAAATATCGATTCATAGATTCTCTTATTGACCATCAAGATAAGAAAACCAGTTTTATAGGACCACAAAACTACTCGTCATCGTTTAACAAGATTCTAGAATCAAATTAAAGTTGTGGAATGGAAGTAATAACACGTAAAACGAAAAGAAAATACGTAATTGATTAAAAAGAAGTCAAATCAATTTAGTACAACCAAGTAAATAACGTTAAATTGTATTTCAATCATATTTATGCAACTATAGATTAGTAGATCAAACTAATCATGAACACTCAACTAAATATATTAAAAAGGAACAAGTTATACAAAAACATTAAACAACAATTGTTCTCGTATCGTTGGCGTTTTGTTTTCCTTAAAAACATCCAACTTTATTAAGTTTTAATTCTTATGTCTTCTAAACACACTCTTAAACCAATATAATAAAATCTAATTATAATTATCTTTGGAATCATAATAGTCAATCACAAATGCTACATAGTATCTATTGTTAACATCAAAACAAAAACCGAATATGAAACCACACGAATGACCATTGAAATCAATCCATTCCTCCTCAAACCTCATCCATAATGCCTCACAACCAACTTTGAACACTCTTTCTTTCAAAATGCACTAAGTCAATTCTAATGACAAATATCGATTCATAGATTCTCTTATTGACCATCAAGACGATAAAACCAATTATACAGGACCACAAAACTACTCGTTATCATTTAACAAGATTCGAAAATCATATTAAAATTGTGGAATTGAAGTAATAACACGTAAAACAAAAAGAAAACGTGTAATCGATTAAAAAGAAGTCAAATCAATTTAGTACGCCCAAGTAAATAACAGAAAATTGTATTTCAATCAGATTTATGCAACTACAGATTAGTGCATCAAACTAATCATGAACGCTCAACTAAAAACATTGAAAAGGAACAATTTATACAAAAACATTAAACAACAATCATACTAGTCAATCACAAATGCTACATGGTATCTATTGTTTACATCAAAACCAAAACCGAAAACAAAACCACACAAATGACCATTGAAATCAATCCATTCCTTCCCAAACCACATCCATAAGGCTTCACGAACACTCTTTCTTTCAAAATGCACCAAGTCAATTCTAATGACAAATATCGATTCATAGATTATCTTATTGACCTTCAAGACAAGAAAACCAATTGTACAGGACCACAAAACTACTCGTCATCATTTAACAAGATTCGAGAATCAATTTAAAGTTGTGGAATGGAAGTAATAACATGTAAAAGAAAAAGAAAACGTGTAATCGATTAAAAAGAAGTCAAATCAATTTAGTACGACTAAGTAAATAACGTTTAATTGTATTTCAATTATAATTATGCAACTACAGATTAGTGCATCAAACTAATCATGAATTCTCAACTAAATACATTGAAAAGAAACTAGTTATACAAAAACATTATACAACAATTGTTCTCGCAACGATATCAATTTGCTTTTCTTAACAACATCCAACGTTATTAAGTTTTGATTCTTATGTCTTCTAAACATACTCTTCAACCAATATAATCAAATCTGATTATAATTATCATTGGAATAATACTAGTCAATCACAAATTCTACATAGTTTTATTGTTTACATCAAAACCAAAACTAAATACAAATACACACGAATGACTATTGAAATCAATCCATTCATCCCCAAACCTCATCCATAACGCTTCACAACCAACGTTGAACTCTCTTTATTTCAAAATGCACTAAGTTCATTCTACTGACAAATATAGATCCATAGATTCCCTTATTGACCATCAAGACAAGAAAACTAGTTGTACAAGACCACAAAACTACTCTTCATCATTTAACAAGATTCGAGAATCAAATTAAAGTTGTGGAATGGAAGTAATAACATGTAAAACAAAAAGAAAGTACGTAATCGATTAAAAAGATGTCAAATCAGTTTAGTACGACCAAATATCGGTAAATTGTATTTTAATCATATTTATGCAACTACAGAATAATGCATCAAACTAATCATGAACGCTCAACTAAATACATCGAAAAGGAACAAGTTATACAAAAACATTAAACAATAATTGTTCTCGCATCGATAGCGTTTTGTTTTCTTTAAAAACATCCAACGTTATTAAGTTTTGATTCTTATGTATTCTGAACACACTCTTAAACCAATATAATCAAATCTGATTATGATTATCATTGGAATAATACAAGTCAATCATAAATGCTACATAGTATCTACTGTTAACATCAAAACCAAAACCAAATATGAAACCACACGAATGACCATTGAAATCAATCCATTCCTCCCCAAGCCTCATCCATAATGCCTTTCTTTCAAAATGCACTAAGTCAATTCTAATGATAAATATCAATTCATATGTTCCCTTATTGACTATCAAGACAAGAAAACCAATTGTACAGGACCACAAAACTACTCGTCATCATTTAACAAATTCGAGAATCAAATTAAAATTGTGAAATGGAAGTAATAACACGTAAAACAAAAAGAAAACGTGTAATCGATTAAAAAAAAGTCAAATCAATTTAGTACGCCCAAGTAAATAACGGTAAATTGTATTTCAATCATATTTATGCAACTATAGGTTAGTGCATCAAAGTAATCATGAACGCTCAACTAAATACATTGAATAGGAACAAGTTATACAAAAACAATAAACAACAATTGTTCTCGCATCTATAGCCTTTTGCTTTCCTTAACAACGTCCAACGTTACTATGTTTTGATTCTTATGTCTTCTAAACACACTCATAAACCAATATAATCCATTCTGATTATAATTATCATTGTAATCATACTAGTCAAACAAAAACAATAAACAACAATTGTTCTCGCATCGATAGCATTTTGCTTTCCTTAACAACCTCCAACGTTATTAAGTTTTGATTCTTATGTCTTCTAAACACTCTATTAAACCAATATAATCAAATGTGATTATAAATATCATTGGAATCCTACTAGTCAATCACAAATGCTACATATTATCTATTGTTTACATCAAAACCAAAACCAAAAAGGAAACCACACGAATCACCATTGAAATCAATCCATTCCTCCGCAAACCTCATCACATAAAACTTCACAACCAACTTTGAACACTCTTTCTTTCACAATGCACCAAGTCAATTCTAATGATAAATATCTATTTATTGATTCTCTAATCGACCATCAAGACATGAAAACCAGTTGTACAGGACTACAAAAGTACTCGTCATCATTTAACAAGATTAGAGAATCAAATTAAAGTTGTGGAATGGAAGTAATAACATGTAAAATAAAAAGAAAATGTGTAATCAAATAAAAAAAGTCAAATGAATTTAGTACGACCATGTAAATAATGAAAAATTATATTTCAATCATAATTATTCAACTACAGATTAGTGCATCAAACTAATTTTAAATGTTCAACTAAATATTTTAAAAAGGAACTAGTTATACAAAAACATTAAACAACAATTGTTCTCGCATCGATAGCGTTTTGCTTTCTTTAACAACATCCAACGTTATTAACTTTTGATTCTTATGTCTTCTAAACACACTCTTAAACCAATATAATCAAATCTGATTATAATTATCATTGGTATCATACTAGTCAATCACAAATGCTACATAGTATCTATTGTTTACATAAAAACCATAACCGAATACGAAACCACACGAATGACCATTGAAATTGTAAGGCCCCGTTCCCAGGACACTCACAGTTGGACAATCATCGCACATACTATTTCAAAATCACATAAAATCTATTAAACATTTGCAGCGGAAAAATTTAACGAAACCATTTCATATATTAATAATTACTGTTTACAACATTATTACATTACAAATCATCGTTTGGTTTTGTCACTACACAAAACATCATTGTTACACCAAAATGGATGCCAGTCAAAAATCTTAGCCAAGTAGCTTCACCCCGTGCTATCCTCAGCAACCATTACCTCCCAACTGAAAATGCATAAAAGTCAGCGTTGCTGAGTGAGTTCTAGTTTTATAAAAATATATTACTTTTCATTCGTTATAACCTTTTCATACTTTCGTACATTATCATATATCATACATACATCAAGGTAATATTTATTATCTTCCGTCATCGTTCATTTCGATCATATCGCACGTTTCGTACATTTCGCACGGTACATTATCTTTCACTTCTATCTAAGTGTTGTCATATACTAAACCCCCCTCTTGGGCACGAAGCCAACTAATCTAGGGTTTAGTGACAAGGACCCCGTTTCGCACGTATGGAACAGTCACCAAGACTGATCCCCTGTGTGTGAATCCCTCATGGGGCAGCCAAGATCGCACGCTGTATGACACACAGTTGAGCTGACAACTCTCAAGGAGTTATGAACCTCCTTACATTTTGCTTGCAAGACTTTCATTCGTTCATTCATTATGTTCCACTTTCATTATCTTAGATCTTTCTCTTCGTTAAGATAATACTTTACGTTCATTAACATAATCACACCACGTAAAGTCACGGAGTAATACATAATAAGGAACATAAAGAAAACACGCCATAAACATGTATAACATCATCATATAATCATCACATATCATGCCCGGAAACATCCGAAGTCGTAGCCTAAAAGTGTCTCTTTCCTGAAAATTTCAGAAAATTTTCTAAGTCATTAGGCGAATGATCACTATGCAGGCGCATGGGCATTATGCGGGCGCATGAATACTTAGGCGCATGGGCAACACAGGCGCATGGGTACCATTGGGGCGCATGAGCCTTACTTAGGCGCACGGGCAGATTTCTGGGCTTATGGGTACTATGCAGGCGCATGAGCCTGGTTTAGGCGCATGGGCACTATTTGTGCGCATGAACCTTGGGCGTTTGGGTACGGTTTGGGCGCATGATCCTAGGCGCATGGGCACTTAGGCGCATGGCCAACTGATTTCTTACTAACCTCATATTCAGGCCTCAATTCGTCAATCTAACCTGTTCTAGCCTAGTTTCTAACATATTAAGCATTTAACGAGCATAAAGTCATGAACACTACCAAAAATCATCCCGAACATACACCCACCCACAACCAAGCATACACATATACATAAAGGTACACACCCAAATTTATAAAAGCGTTAAAACATGTATTTCCATTCCAAAAATCGGTTAAAACATTTAAAAACGGGGATCTAGAACTCAACTCTTCCAACTTTCGAGTAAGACTTTCTTCAAACCCGAATGCTTGTGAGTTCAAACACCTAAAACACCAAAACACACAACCGAACACACATGCAAGAACATATGCACATACCCAAAGCTGAAATGCATCCAAGAACACCCCAAAAATCAGAAAACTAACTTGAATTCAGCTTCCTCTTCTTCCTCTCTTAAAAACCGAGAGAATTCTACTCTTTCTCTCTCTAGAAATCTGATGGAAAGAATAGTACAGGGGTCATGGGCGGCCATGACCACCTTTTGAACAAATTAAAATCAAACTTTGTTCGTTGTACAACTTTAACCCCTTCAACTAGGGTTATTTTGTTTTTCTTTCTTTTTTTTTTTGTTTTTTCCCTTCTTTTAAAATTTCTGGGTGTTATAAGTCCACCCCCTTTATATAGGTTTCGTCCCCGAAACCTATCACTCCTCGAATAGCTGAGGATAATGTTGTCTCATCTCCTCCTCAGGTTCCCATGTAGACTCGGATCCCCTTCTATGCTTCCACTGTACTTGTACGAGCAGAACCACTTTATTCCTTAGCCTCTTCTCTTTCCTGTCAATGATAGCCACTGGTTGCTCCACATAATTGAGCCGTTCGTCAACCTCAATGTCTTCCAGTGGTATCACTATGTCTTTATCAGCTAAGCACTTCCTCAGATGAGGTACATGAAATGTCGGGTGAATTCCACTTAACTTAACGGGCAACTCCAATCTATAGGCCACCTCTCCTACTCGAGCAATGATTCGAAAAGGCCCTATGTACCTCGGGCTCAACTTGCCCCGCTTTCTAAATCGAATGATACCCTTCCAAGGTGAAACGTTCAACATAACTCTATCACCCACCTTGAACTCAATCGGTCTATGTCTCTTATCGGCATACGACTTCTGTCTATCTTTGGCTGCCTTCATAAAGGCTTTGATCTTTTCCAGTTTCTCGGTCGTAGCCTCGATCACTTCCATGCTTCCTAACTCCTTTTTACTGATATCACCCCAACATACGGGCGTCCTACACCTCCTACCGTACAGCATCTCATAGGGTGGCATACCAATGCTTACATGATAACTGTTGTTGTATGAGAATTCAGCTAACGGTAAGTGTTCGTCCCAACTTCCTCCAAAGTCAATGACGCATGCCCGAAGCATATCCTCAAGCGTCTGAATAGTTCTTTCTGATTGACCATCCATTTGAGGAAGATAAGCCGTACTAATATGTAACCTTGTCCCCATCGCATCATGAAATCTCTTCCAAAACTTGGATGTAAACCGAGTGTCACGGTCAGACACAATAGACACCGGTACACCATGACGAGTCACAATCTCCTTGATGAACAGATCTGCTAACCTCTCGGATGAATACATTTCACGGATTGGTAAGAAGTGAGCGCTCTTCGTCAAACGGTCGACTATCACCCATATGGCATCATACCCTCTTGTCGTTCGCGGCAGCTTCGTAATAAAATCCATGGTGATATGCTCCCACTTCCACTCGGGTATATCAAAAGGTTGGATCTTTCCGTATGGTTTCTGATGCTCCGCCTTCACTTGCAAACAAGTAAGGCACTTACTCACGTACTCCGTCACGTCGCGCTTCATACCCGGCCACAAATAATCTTTCTTCATATCATGATACATCTTTGTGGCACCGGGATGAATGGAGTATCGAGTCTTATGAGCCTCATCCATGATCTTTCCACCTAAATCTCCATAACGAGGAATCCACATTCGCCCAAATCGGGTTCTAACACCGAAAGTGTTTTCACCCAATTTCGCGACTAGACCTCTCATCCTTTCGGAGTTATGGCGATCTTCTTTCAACGCCTCGTCTTGAAACTCCTTGACCTGCTTCATCACGTCGGAGGTCATAATCAATTGATAAGCCTTCACCTGGATCGGTTCAGGTCTCTCCTTTCGGCTAAGGGCGTCCGCCACTACGTTGGCTTTGCCCGGATGGTAATGGATCTCACAATCATAATCCTTAATGAGCTCCAACCATCGCCTCTGCCTCATATTTAAATCTTTCTGCTCGAAGAAGTACTTCAAGCTCTTGTAGTCGGTGAAGATAGGGCACTTCGTCCCATATAAGTAGTGCCTCCAAATCTTCAATGCGAAGACCACAGCCGCCAACTCCAAGTCATGAGTAGGGTAATTAACCTCATGAACTTTAGCTGTCGGGATGCGTAGGCTATAACCTTCCCTCGCTGCATCAACATGCAACCCAACCCCAAATAAGAAGCATCTGAATAAACCACCAAATCTTGGCTTCCTTCGGGTAATGACAAGACTGGAGCTTGCGTTAACCTCGCTTTCAACTCTTCAAAAGCCTTTTTTTGCTCTTGACCCCATACAAATTTCACGTCCTTATGGGTCAACTTAGTCAACGGAGAAGCTATCTTGGACAAGTCTTGGATGAATCTCCTATAATAGCCTGCCAATCCCAGGAAACTACGGATCTCGGATGGCGTCTTTGGAGACTTCCATCGCATCACAGCTTCTACTTTTGTTGGGTCGACCATGATTCCTTCGGGATTCACCACGTGACCCATAAGCTGAACTTCGCGCAACCAGAACGCGCACTTGGAGAACTTGGCTTACAATTTCTCCCTTCTAAGCGTCTCCAACACTTCCCGAATGTGACCAGCATGCTCCTCCTCACTCCTTGAATAAATCAGGATATCATCGATAAACACAATCAATGATTTATCCAACATCGGCCGGCACACTCGATTCATCAAATCCATAAAAGCAGCTGGCGCGTTGGTTAAACAAAAAGACATAACGAGAAACTCGTAGTGTCCATAACGCATGCGAAAAGCTGTTTTAGGAATATCCTTCTCCTTCACCTTCAGCTAATGATAACCCGATCGAAGATCGATTCTCAAAAACCAACTGGCACCTTGGAGCTGATCAAACAAGTCATCGATTCTTGGTAAAGGATATCGGTTCTTCACCGTCAACTTGTTCAACTCACGGTAGTCGATGCACATCCTCATGCTACCGTCCTTCTTCTTTACAAACAAGACTGGAGCACCCCAGGGAGAGATACTCGGTCGAATAAACCCTTTATCCAACAGTTCTTGCAATTGAACCATCAGTTCCTTCATCTCTGTTGGAGCCAATCAATACGGTGCCTTAGTGACAGGTTGAGCACCGGGTATCAAATCAATCTGGAACTCGATCTCACGGTCCGGTGGCACGCCTGGTAAATCTTCTAGAAACACATCAGGAAAGTCACACACCACTGGTACGTCCGATAGTTGTGGTGTTAACTTGTCCACATACTTCACATAAGCCAGGTAGGCACTACATCCACGCCTCATGCACTTCTCCGCCACCGGCATCGATATTACCTTCGGAACCGTAGTAACTCGATCATCGTAGATCGTTACCGAACTCCCGTCAGGCGCTGTCAGACGGATCATCTTCTTGCGGCACATGATATTTGCCTCATAGGCCACTAACCAGTCCATCCCTAGGACTACATCAAACCCGCCTAAGGTCATCACAAATAGTCTAGCAGGAAACCTATGACTTTCTAGTTCTATGTCACAACCTTCTATCAGATCAGAGAACCTGGTAGACTTACCTATGGCAGTTTCTACATCGAAGGGCTCATCAATACTCCTATTCTTAACGGGCAAATTAGCACAGAAAGCAGCAGAAATAAAACTCCTACTAGCACCAGAATCAAATAACACAGAAGCAAGAGTTTGGTTTACTAGAAACATACCTGACACAACGTCGGGGTCCGTCCTAGCCTCCTCCCTGGTCATCGTGAAAGCTTTAGCGCTTGCCTTCTGCCCTTCACTCCCAGCCTTCTTCTTTGCCCCGGAATTCTCAGCCTTCTGCTTCTTGCAGTCCCTACTCAGGTGGCCCTCTTCACCACAGTTATAACATCTTGCGATCCCACACTCCCTTGCCATGTGACCGGGCTTCCCACTCTTGAAGCAGACGTTCGATCCCCATCTGCACTCCCCCGTATGCTCCCTTCCATATTTACCACACCTCCTTGTCCCCGCACCAGAGGAGGTCACTCGCCGGTCATCCACCCTTGCAACCTTGTTGTTTGGAGCGACACCACCACGTCCAAACCGCTTCCCGTTCTAGTTTCGATCACCACCACCACCCTTCTTGCTCACTTCAACCACTGCCACCTCCCGTTCATCATACAACCTTCCCGCCAGATCAACCACCGACCTAAACGTGCTTGGCCGGGCGGCGATCATGTGCCTGCGAAT
The DNA here is from genome assembly GCA_025506415.1 of Flaveria robusta. NCBI lineage: Eukaryota > Viridiplantae > Streptophyta > Magnoliopsida > Asterales > Asteraceae > Flaveria > Flaveria robusta. The sequence goes on along the minus strand of CM046461.1, from coordinate 11,868,343 downwards.
ATCCGCCGGTAAACCCTGGATGTACCTCTTTATCTTTCGTGACACGGGTGTCACCTGATCTGGCACCAGTCGCGCCATCTCGTTAAACTTAGTGGTGTACTGTTGGTGCATCATGGTTCCCGCCTCCAGCTGCAGGAAATCCCTCTCAATCTTATCAAGTTCCCTATGAGGACAGAACTCCTCAATCACCAGCTTCTTCAGTTCATCCCACTTCATTCTTCCAATTGCCCTGCTACCCTCGGCCTGGACAATATTGTCCCACCAGCACAAAGCCGAGTCCATAAATGAGTGGGTAGCAAACTTCACCTTTTGATCCTCTCTACACTCGCTGATATCAAGTACAACTTCCATCTCTCTCACCCATCGATGAGCAGCAGCAGCGTTACCATTGCCATCAAAAGTCGGGGGTTTGCATCTTTGGAATGCCCCATAAGTGCAGCCCCGAGCTATCCCTGGCACTTCTTCTTCCTCCTCCTCATCACTTGGGACAACCGTCTTAGTCTCCCGCTGCCCCGCTTCTTCCACGGTCTTCTCTTTCTCCTTCTTCTCGTCCTCCCTTATAGCTCTAATCACTTCGACCACCAAAGACGGCAGGATCGTCTGCATTTCCTGGTGGACTTCCTCAACAATAGCCTCTTTCACCGAGGCCCTTAAATTAGCACTCTCATCACTACCTTTCTCGTGATGAGTCTCGGGCTCTTCAGGTGCCCTTTCTGCAGCCTTATCACCACCTCTTGTGGCACGCGGTTTAGCACCACGTCCACCACGACCTCCACCTCTAGAAGCTTTCGAAGATCTACCACCAGCCATCCTCTAACACACTATAAGATTCAAACACCAACACGGTCATTAAAGGTAATAGCTCAGTTTATGTCAAGTATAGTAAGTCCTAATTACAGTGGCCAGTTGTGATTAGCCACTTACTTTACTCTTCTTACCGCAAGCATTTCCTATCCTGACTACATAAGTACCCAAATCTACTAAAAACACATAATTCAAATAACATGCGCACATAATACCGGTTAACATTAAAGAAAATACCTGATGGCACGTAGCTACTTGGGCTGGCATCCTTCCCTTTGTCCCATTCTCAGTTGAAGTTTAGGTTTATGAAAATATTTACCCATTTCTCTTAAACTTTGGCTCTGATACCAACTTGTAAGGCCCCGTTCCCGGGACACTCACAGTTGGACAATCATCGTACATACTATTTCAAAATCACATAAAATCTATTAAACATTTGCAGCGGAAAAATTTAACGAAACCATTTCATATATTAATATTTACTGTTTACAATATTATTACATTACGAATCATCGTTTGGTTTCATCACTACACAAAACATCATTGTTACACCAAAATGGATGCCATTCAAAAATCTTAGCCAAGTAGCTTCACCCCGTTCTATCCTCAGCAACCATTACCTGCCAACTAAAAATGCATAAAAGTCAGCGTTGCTGAGTGAGTTCTAGTTTTATAAAAATATATTACTTTTCATTCGTTATAACCTTTTCATACTTTCATACATGATCATACATCATACATACATCAAGGTAATACTTATTATCTTCCGTCATTGTTCATTTCGATCATATCGCACGTTTCATACATTTCGCACGTTACATTATCTTTCACTTCTATCTAGGTGTTGTCATATACTAAACCCCCCTCTTGGGCATGAAGCCAACTAATCTAGGGTTTAGTGACAAGGACCCCGTTTCGCACGTATGGAACAGTCACCAAGACTGATCCCCCAATGTGTGAATCCCTCATGGGGCAGCCAAGATCGCACGCTATATGACACACAGTTGAGCTGACAACTCTCAAGGAGTTGTGAACCACCTTACATTTTGCTTGCAAGACTTTCATTCATTCATTCATTATGTTCCACTTTCATTATCTTAGATCTTTCGCTTTGTTAAGATAATACTTTACGTTCATTAACATAATCACACCACGTAAAGCCACGGAGTAATACATAATAAGGAACATAAAGAAAATAGGCCATAAACATGCATAACATCATCATATAATCATCACATATCATCCCCGGAAACATCCAAGTCATAGCCTAAAAGTCCCTCTTTCCCAAAAATTTCAGAACATTTTCTAAGTCATTAGGCACATGAGCACTATGCAGGCGCTTGGGCACTATGCGGGCGCATGAACACTTAGGCGCATGGGCGACACAGGCGCATGGGTACTATTGTGGCGCACGAGCTTTACTTAGGCGCACGGGCAGATTTCTGGGCGCATGGGTACTATGCAGGCGCATGAGCCTGGTTTAGGCGCATGGGCACTATTTGTGCGCATGAACCTTGGGCGTTTGGGTACTGTTTGGGCGCATGATCCTAGGCGCATGGGCACTTAGGCGCATGGCCAACTGATTTCTAACTAACCTCATATTGAGGCCTTAATTCGTCAATCTAACCTGTTCTAGCCTAGTTTTTAACATACTAAGCATTTAACGAGCATAAAATCATGAACACAACCAAAAATCATCCCGAACATACACCCACCCACAACCGGGCACACACATATACATACGGGTACACACCCAAATTTATAAAAACGTTAAAACATGCATTTCCAGCCCAAAAATCGGTTAAAACATTTAAAAACGGGGATCTAGAACTCACCTCTTGTAACTTTCGAGTAAGACTTTGTTCAAACCCGAATGCTAGTGAGTTCAAACACCTAAAACACCAAAACACACAACCGAACATGCATACAAGCACATAAGCACATACCCGAAGCTGAAATGCAGCCAATAACACCCCAAAAATCAAAAAACTTACCTGAATTCAGCTTCCTCTTCTTCCTCTCTCAAAAACCGAGAGAATTCTACTCTTTCTCTTTCTAGAAATCCGATGGTAAGAATAGTACAGGGGTCATGAGCGGCCATGACCACCTTTTGAACAAATTAATATCAAACTTTATCCGTTGTACAACTTTAACCCCTTCAACTTGGGTTATTTTGTTTTTCTTTCTTTTTCTTTGCTTTTTCTCTTCTTTTAAAATTTCCGGGTGTTACAAGTCCACCCCCCTTATATAGGTTTCGTCCCCGAAACCTGTCACTCCTCGAATAGCTGAGGATAATGCTGTCTCATCTCCTCCTCAGGTTCCCATGTAGACTCGGATCCCCTTTATGCTTCCACTGTACTCATACGAGCGGAACCACTTTATTCCTTAGCCTCTTCTCTTTCCTGTCAATGATAGCCACTTGTTGCTCCACATAATTGAGCCGTTCGTCAACCTCAATGTCTTCCAGTGGTATCACTATGTCTTCATCAGCTAAGCACTTCCTCAGATGAGATACATGGAATGTCGGGTGAATTCCACTTAACTCATCGGGCAACTCCAATCTATAGGCCACCTCTCCTACTCGAGCAATGATTCGGAAAGGCCCTATGTACCTCGGGCTCAACTTGCCCCGCTTTTTAAACCGAATGATACCCTTCCAAGGTGAAACCTTCAACATAACTCTATCACCCACCTTGAACTCAATCGGTCTATGTTTCTTATGGGCATACGACTTCTGTCTTTCTTTGGCTGCCTTCATAAAGGGTTTGATCTTTTCCAGTTTCTCGGTCGTAGCCTCGATCACTTCGATGCTTCCTAACTCCTTTTGACTGATATCACCCCAACATAAGGGCGTCCGACACCTCCTACCGTATAGCATCTCATAGGGTGGCATACCAACGCTGGCATGATAACTGTTGTTGTATGAGAATTCAGCTAACGGTAAGTGTTCGTCCCAACTTTCTCCAAAGTCAATGACACATGCCCGAAGCATATCCTCAAGCGTCTGAATAGTTCTTTCTAATTGACCATCCGTTTGAGGATGATAAGCCGTACTAATTGTTCTCGTATCGATAGAGTTTTGCTTTCCTTAACAACATCCAACGCTATTAAGTTTTGATTCTTATGTCTTCTAAACACACTCTTAAACCAATATAATCAAATCTAATTATAATTATCATTTAAATCATACTAGTTAATCACAAATGCTACATAGTATCTATTGTTTACATCAAAACCCAAACCGAATACGAAACCACACGAATAACCAATAAAATTAATCCAGTCCTCTCCAAACCTCATCCATAATGCTTCACAACCAACTTTGAACACTCTTTCTTACAAAATGCACTAAGTCAATTCTAATGACAAATATCGATTCATAGATTCCCTTATTGACCATCAAGACAAGAAAACCAGTTGTACAGGACCACATAACAACTCGTCATTGTTTAACAAGATCCGAGAATCAAATTAAAGTTGTGGAATGGAAGTAATAACATGTCAATTTAGTACGACCAAGTAAATAACGGTTAATTGTATTTCAATTATAATTATGCAACTTTAGATTAGTGCATCAATCTAATTATGAATTCTCATCTAAATACATTGAAAAGAAACTAGTTATAAAAAAACATTAAATAACAATTGTTCTCGCATCGATAGTGTTTTGCTTTCCTTAACAACGTCCAACATTATTAAATTTTGATTCTTATGTCTTCTAAACGCACTTTTAAACCAATATAATCAAATCTGATTATAATTATCTTTGGAATCATACTAGTAAATCACAAATGCTACATGGTATCTATTGCTTACATCAAAACCAAAACCGAATACAAAACCACACAAATGACCATTGAAATCAATCCATTCCTCCCCAAACCTCATGTATAACGATTCACAACCAACTTTGAACAATCTTTCTTTCAAAATGAACTAAGTCCATTCTAATGACAAATATCGATTCATAGATTCACTTATTGACCACCAAGACATGAAAACTTATTGTACAAGACCACAAAACTACTCGTTATCGTTTAACAAGATTCGAGAATCAAATTAAAGTTGTGGAATGGAAGTAATAACACATAAAACAAAAAGAAAATGCGTAATTGATTAAAAAGAAGTCAAATCAATTTAGTATGACTATGTAAATAATGGTTAATTGTATCTCATTTATAATTATTCAACTACAGATTAGTGCATCAAACTAATCATAAATGCACAGCTAAATACATTGAAAAGGTACTAGTTATACAAAAACATTAAACAACAATTGTTCTCGTATTGATAGGGTTTTGCTTTCCTTAACAACATCCAACGTTATTAAGTTTTGATTCTTATGTCTTCTAAACAAACTCTTAAACCAATATAATCAAATTTGATTATAGTTATCATTGAAATCATTCTAGTCAATCACAAACGCTACATTGTATATATTGTTTACATCAAAACCAAAACCGAAAACGAATCCACACGAATGACCATTGAAATCAATCCATTTCTCCCCAAACGTCATCCAAAACGCTTCACAACCAACTTTGAACACTTTTTCTTTCAAAATGCACTAAGTTCATTCTAATGACAAATATCGATCCATATATTCCCTTATTGACCATCAAGACAAGAAAACTAGTTGTACAGGATCACAAAACAACTCGTCATTGTTTAACAAGATGCGAGAATCAAATTAAAGTTGTGGAATGAAAGTGATAACACGTAAAACAAAAAGAAAACGTGTAATCGATTAGAAAGAAGTCAAATCAATTTAGTACGACCAAGTAAATAATGATTAATTGTATTTCAATTATAATTATGCAACTACATATTAGTACATCAAACTAATCATGAATTCTCAACTAAATATATTGAAAAGACACTAGTTATACAACAACATTAAAAAACAATTGTTCTCGCATCGATAACATTTTGCTTTCCTTAACAACGTCCAACGTTATTAAGTTTTGATTCTTATGTCTTCTAAACACACTCTTAAACCAATATAATCAAATCTGATTATAATTATCATTGAAATCATACTTGTCAATCACAAATGCTACATAGTATCTATTGTTTACATTAAAATGAAAACCGAATACGAAACCACACGAATGACCATTGAAATCAATCCAGTCCTCTCCAAACCTCATCCATAATGCTTCACAACCAACTTTGAACACACTTTCTTTCAAATTGCACTAAGTCAATTCTAATGACAAATATCAATTCATAGATTCCCTTATTGACCATCAAGACAAGAAAACCAGTTGTACGGGACCACAAAACAACTCGTCATTGTTTAACAAGATGCGAGAATCAAATTAAAGTTGTGGAATGGAAGTAATAACATGTAAAATAAAAAGAAAACGTGTAATCGATTAAAAAGAAGTCAAATCAATTTTGTACAACCAAGTAAATAATGGTAAATTGTATTTTAATCATATTTATGCAACCACAGATTAGTGCATCAAACTAATCATGAATGCGCAACTACATACATTGAAAAGGAACAAGTTATACAAAAACATTAAACAACAATTGTTCTCGTATCGATAGGGTTTTGCTTTCCTTAACAACATCCAACGTTATTAAGTTTTGATTCTTATGTCTTCTAAACACACTCTTAAACCAATATAAGCAAATCTGATTATAGTAATCACAGAATTCATACAAGTCAATCCTAAATACTACATAGTATCTATTGTTTACATCAAAACCAAAAACGAATACGAAACCACACGAATGACCATTGAAATCAATCCAGTCCTCTCCAAACCTCATCCATAATGCTTCACAACCAAATTTGAACACTCTTTCTTTCAAATTGCACTAAGTCAATTCTAATGACAAATATCGATACACAGATTCCCTTATTAACCATCAAGACAAGAAAACCAGTTGTACACGACCACAAATCAACTCGTCATTGTTTAACAAGATGCGAGAATCAAATTAAAGTTGTGGAATGGACTAAAAACACGTAAAACAAAAAGAAAACGTGTAATCGATTAAAAAGTAGTCAAATCAATTTTGTACGGCCAAGTAAATAACGGTAAATGGTATTTCAATCATATTTATGCAACTACAGATTAGTGCATCAAACTAGTCATGAATGCGTAACTACATACATTGAATAGGAACAAGTTATACAAAAACATTAAACAACAATTGTTCTCGTATCGATAGGGCTTTGCTTTCCTTAAAAACATCCAACGTTATTAAGTTTTGATTCTTATGTTTTCAAAACACACTCTTAAACCAATATAACTAAATCTGAGTATAGTTATCATTGAAATCATACTACTTAATCACAAATGCTACATAGTATCTATTGTTTACATCAAAACCAAAACTGAATGCGAAACCACATGAATGACCATTGAAATCAATCCATTCCTGACCAAACCTCATCCATAATGCTTCACAACCAACTTTGAACACTCTTTCTTTCAAAATACACTATGTCAATTCTAAAGACAAATATCGATCCATAGATTCCCTTATTCACAATCAAGACAAAAAAAAGCAGTTGTACAAGACCACAAAACTACTCGTCATCATTTAACAAGATTCGAGAATCAAGTTAAAGTTGGGAAATAGAAGTAATAACACGTAAAACAAAAATAAAATGTAATCAATTAAAAAGAAGTCAAATCAATTGAGTACGATCAAGTAAATAACGGTAAATTGTATTTCAATCATATTTATGCAAATACAGATTAGTGCATCAAACTAATCATGAACACTCAACTAAATACAATGAAAAGAAACTAGTTATACAAAAACATTAACCAACAATTGTTCTCGTATCGATAGGGTTTTGCTTTCCTTAACAACATCCAACTTTATTAAATTTTGACTCTTATGTCTTATAACACACTCTTAAACCAATATAAACAAATCTGATTTTAGTTATCACTGAATTCATACTAGTCAATCACAAATGCTTAATAGTATCTATTGTTTACATCAAAACCAAAACCAAATACGAAACCACACAAAAGACACTGAAATCAATCCAGTCCTCTCCAAAACTCATCCATAATGCTTCACAACCAACTTTGAACACTCTTTTTTTCAAATTGCACTAAGTCAATTCTAATGACAAATATCGATTCATAGATTCGCATATTGAGCATTAAGGCAAATAAACCAGTTGTATAGGATCACAAAACAACTTGTGATTGTTTAACAAGATGCGAGAATTAAATTAAAGTTATGGAAGGGAAGTATTAAGATGTAAAACAAAAAGAAAATGTGTAATCGATTAAAAAGAAGTCAAAACAATTTTGTATGACCAAGTAAATAACGGTAAATTGTATTTCAATCATATTTATGCAACTACAGATTAGTGTATCAAACTAATCATGAATGCGTAGCTCCATGCATTGAAAAGGAACAAGTTATACAAAAACATTAAACAACAATTGTTCTAGTGTCGATAGGGTTTTGCTTTCCTTAACAACATCCAACGTTATTAAGTTTTGATTTTTATGCCTTCTAAACACACTCTTAAACCAATATAAGCAAATCTGATTATAGTAATCACAAAATTCATACTAGTCAATCACAAATGCTATATAGTATCTATTGTTTACATCAAAATCAAAACCATATACGAAACCACATGAATGACCATTGAAATCAATCCAGTCCTCTCCAAACCTCGTCCATAATGCTTCACAACCAACTTTGAACACACTTTCTTTTAAATTGCACTAAATCAATTCTAATGACAAATATCGATTCATAGATTCCCTTATTGACCATCAAGACAAGAAAACCAGTTGTACAGGACCACAAAACAACTCGTCATTGTTTAACAAGATGCGAGAATCAAATTAATGTTGTGGAATGGAAGTAATAACATGTAAAACAAAAAGAAAACATGTAATCGATTAAAAAGAAGTCAAATCAACTTCGTACGACAAAGTAAATAATGGGAAATTGTATTTCAATCATATCTATGCAACTACAAATTAGTGCATCAAACTAATCATGAATGCGCAACTACATACATTGAAAAGGAACAAGTTATACAAAAACATTAAACAACAATTATTCTCATATCGATAGGGTTTTGCTTTCCTTAACAACATCCAACGTTATTAAGTTTTGATTCTTATGTCTTCAGAACACACTCTTAAACCAATAAAATCAAATCTGACTATAGTTATCATTTAAATCATACTAGTCAATCACAAATGCTACATAGTATCTATTGTTTACATCAAAACCAAAACGGAATACGAAACCACACAAATGACCATTGAAATCAATCCATTCCGGCCCAAACCTCATCCATAATGCTTCACAACCAACTTTGAACACACTTTCTTTCAAAATGCACTATGTCAATTCTAATGACAAATATCGATCCATAGATTCCCTTATTGACTATCAAGACAAGAAAACCAGTTGTACCGGACCACAAAACAACTCGTCATTGTTTAACAAGATGCGAGAATCAATTTAAAGTTGTGGAATGGAAGTAATAACATGTAAAACAAAAAGAAAACGTGTAATCGATTAAAAAGAAGTCAAATCAATTTTGTACGACCAAGTAAGTAATGGTAATTGTATTTCAATCATATTTATGCAACTACAGATTAGTGCATCAAACTAATCATGAATGCGCAACTACATACATTGAAAAGAAACAAGTTATACAAAAATATTAAACAACAATTGTTCTAGTATCGATAGGGTTTTGCTTTCCTTAACAACATCCAACGTTATTAAGTTTTGATTCTTATGTCCTCAAAACACACTCTTAAACCAATATAATCAAATCTGATTAAAGTTATCATTGAAATCATACTAGTCAATCACAAATTCTACATAGTATCTATTGTTTACATCAAAACCAAAACTGAATACGAAACCACACGAATGACACTCTTTCTTTCAAAATGCACTATGTCAATTCTAATGACAAATATCGATCCATACATTCCCTTATTGACCATCAAGACAAAAAAAAACAAGTTGTACAAGACCACAAAACAACTCGTCATCATTTAACAAGATTCGAGAATCAAATTAAAGTTGTGAAATGGAAGAAATAACATGTAAAACAAAAATAAAACGTGTAATCGATTAAAAAGAAGTCAAATCAAATTAGTACGACCAAGTAAATAACGGTAAATGGTATTTCAATCATATTTATGCAACTGCAGATTAGTGCATCAAACTAATCATGAATGCGCAACTACATACACTAAAAAGGAACAAGTTATACAAAACCATTAAACAACAATTGTTCTCGTATCGATAGGGTTTTGCTTTCCTTAACAACATCCAACGTTATTAAGTTTTAATTCTTATGTCTTCTAAACACACTCTCAAACCAATATAATCAAATCTGATTATAGTTATCATTGGAATCATACTAGTCAATCACAAATGCTAGATAGGATCAATTGTTTACATCAAAACCAAAGCGGAATACGAAACCACACGAATGACCATTGAAATCAATCCAGTCCTTCCCAAACCTCATCCATAATGCTTCGCAACCAACTTTGAACACTCTTTCACTCAAAATGCACTAAGTCAATTCTAATGATAAATATAAATTCATAGATTCCCTTATTGACCATCAAGACAAGAAAACCAGTTGTACAGGACCACAAAACAACTCGTCATTGTTTAACAAGATGCGAGAATCAAATTAAAGTTGTGGAATGGAAGTAATAACATGTAAACCAAAAAGAAAACGTGTAATCGATTAAAAAGAAGTCAAATCAATTTTGTACGACCAAGTAAATAACAGTAAATTGTATTCCAATCATATTTATGCAAATACATATTAGTGCATCAATGTAATCATGAACAATCAACTAAATACATTGAAAAGTAACACGTTATACAAAAACATTAAACAAAAATTGTTCTCGCATCGATAGCGTTTTGCATTCCTTAACAACATCCAATGTTATTAAGTTTTGATTCTTATGTCTTCTAAACACACTCTTAAACCAATATAATCAAATCTGATTATAATTATCATTGGAATCATACTAGTCAATCACAAATGCTAGATAGTATCAATTGTTTATATCAAAACCAAAACGGAATAAGAAACCACACGAATGACAACTGAAATCAATCCAATCCTCCCCAAACCTCATCCATAATGCTTCGCAACCAACTTTGAACACTTTTTCTTTCATAAAGCACTTAGTTAATTCTAATGACAAATATCGATTCATAGATTTACTTATTGACCATCAAGACAAGAAGACCAGTTTTACAGTTTTACAGGACCACGAAACTACTCGTCATCATTTAACAATATTTGAGAATCAAATTCAAGTTGTCGAATAGAAGTAATAACTAGTAAAACAAAAAGAAAATGCGTAATCGATTAAAAAGAAGTCAAATCAATTTAATACAACCAAGTAAATAATGGTAAATTGTATTTCAAACATATTTATGCAACTAAAGATTAGTGCATCAAACTAATCATGAACGCTAAACTAAATACATTGAAAAGGAACAAGTTATACAAAAACAATAAACAACAATTGTTATCGCATCAATAGCGTTTTGCATTCCTTAACAACATCCAACATCATTAAGTTTTGATTCTTATGTCTTCTAAACACACTCTTAAACCAATACAATCAATTCTGATTATAAATATCATTGGAATCATACTAGTCAATTGCAAATGCTAGATAGTATCAATTGTTTATATCAAAACCAAAACGGAATACGAAACCACACGAATGACCATTGAAATCAATCCAGTCCTTCCCAAACCTCATCCATAATGCTTCGCAACCAACTTGGAACACTCTTTCTCTCAAAATGCACTAAGTCAATTCTAATGATAAATATAAATTCATAGATTCCTTTATTGACTATCAAGACCAGAAAACCAGTTGTACAGGACCACAAAACAACTCGTCATTGTTTAACAATATGCGAGAATCAAATTAAAGTTGTGAAATGGAAGTAATAACATGTAAAACAAAAAGAAAACGTGTAATCGATTAAAAAGAAGTCAAATCAATTTTGTACGACCAAGTAAATAACGGTAAATTGTATTTCAATCATATTTATGCAACTACAGATTAGTGCATCAAACAAATCATGAATGCGCAACTACATACATTAAAAAGGAACAAGTTATACAAAACCATTAAACAACAATTGTTCTCGTATCGATAGGGTTTTGCTTTCCTTAACAACATCCAGCGTTATTAAGTTTTGATTCTTATGTCTTCTAAAAACACTCGTAAACCAATATAATCAAATCTGATTATAATTATCATTGGAATCATACTAGTCAATCACAAATGCTACATAGTATCTATTGTTTACATCAAAACCAAAACGGAATACGAAACCACACGAATGACCATTGAAATCAATATAATCCTCCCCAAACCTCATCCATAATGCTTCGCAACCTACTTTGACCACTCTTTCTTTCAAAATGCACTAAGTCAATTCTAATAACACATATCGATTCATAGATTCCATTATTAACTATCAAGACAAGAAAACCAATTGTACAGGACAACAAAACTACTCATCATCATTTAACAAGATTCGAGAATCAAATTAAAGTTATGGAATGAAAGTAATAACACGTAAAACAAAAAGAAACATGTAATCGATTAAAAAGAAGTCAAATCAATTTAGTACGACCATGTAAATAATGGTTAATTGTATTACAAACATATTTATGCAACCACAGATTAGTGCATCAAACTAATCATGAATGCTAAACTAAATACATTGAAAAGGAACAAGTTATACAAAAACAATAAACAACAATTGTTATCGCATCAATAGCGTTTTGCATTCCTTAACAACATCCAACTTCATTAAGTTTTGATTCTTATGTCTTCTAAACACACTCTTAAACCAATACAATCAATTCTGATTATAATTATCATTGGAATCGTACTAGTCAATCACAAATGCTAGATAGTATCAATTGTTTACATCAAAACCAAAACGGAATACGAAACCACACGAATGAGCATTGAAATCAATCCAGTCCTTCCCAAACCTCATCCATAATGCTTCGCAACCAACTTGGAACACTCTTTCTCTCAAAATGCACTAAGTCAATTCTAATGATAAATATAAATTCATAGATTCCCTTTTTGACCATCAAGACCAGAAAACCAGTTGTACAGGACCACAAAACAACTCGTCATTGTTTAACAAGATGCGAGAATCAAATTAAAGTTGTGGAATGGAAGTAATAACATGTAAAACAAAAAGAAAACGTGTAATCGATTAAAAAGAAGTCAAATCAATTTCGTAGGACCAAGTAAATAACGGTAAATTGTATTTCAATCATATTTATGCAACTACAGAATAGTGCATCAAACAAATCTTGAATGCGCAACTACATACATTAAAAAGGAACAAGTTATACAAAACCATTAAACAACAATTGTTCTCGTATCGATAGGGTTTTGCTTTCCTTAACAACATCCAACGTTTTTAAGTTTTGAATTTTATGTCTTCTAAACACACTCGTAAACCAATATAATAAAATCTGATTATAATTATCATTGCAATCATACTAGTCAATCACAAATGCTACATAGTATCTATTGTTTACATCAAAACCAAAATGGAATACGAAACCACACGAATGACCATTGAAATCAATCTAATCCTCCCCAAACCTCATCCATAATGCTTCGCAACCTACTTTGACCACTCTTTCTTTCAAAATGCACTAAGTCAATTCTAATGACAAGTATCGATTCATAGATTCCATTATTAACCATCAAGACAAGAAAACCAATTGTACAGGACAACAAAACTACTCATCATCATTTAACAAGATTCGAGAATAAAATTAAAGTTATGGAATGAAAGTAATAACACGTAAAACAAAAAGAAACGTGTAATCGATTAAAAAGAAGTCAAATCAATTTAGTACGACCATGTAAATAATGGTTAATTGTATTTCAAACATATTTATGCAACTACAGATTAGTGCATCAAACTAATCATAAGCGCACAACTAAATACATTGAAAAGTAACACGTTATACAAAAACATTAAACAAAAATTGTTCTCGCATCCATAGCGTTTTGCATTTCTTAACAACATCCAACGTTATTAAGTTTTGATTCTTATGTCTTCTAAACACACTCTTAAACCAATATAATCAAATCTGATTATAATTATCATTGAAATAGTACTAGTCAATCCCAAATGATATATAGTATCTATTGTTTACATCAAAACCAAAACGGAATACGAAACCACACGAATGACCACTAAAATCAATCCAATCCTCCCCAAACCTCATCCATAATGCTTCGCAACCAACTTTGAACACTTTTTCTTTAAAAATGCACTTAGTTAATTCTAATGACAAATATCGATTCATAGATTCAATTATTTACCATCAAGACAAGAAGACTAGTTTTACAAGACCACGAAACTACTCATCATCATTTAACAAGATTTGAGAATCAAATTCAAGTTGTCGAATAGAAGTAGTAACAAGTAAAACAAAAAGAAAATGCATAATCGATTAAAAAGAAGTCAAATCAATTTAGTACGACCAAGTAAATAATGGTAAATTGTATTTCAAACATATTTATGCAACTAAAGATTAGTGCATCAAACTAATTATGAACGCTAAACTAAATACATTGAAAAGGAACAAGTTATACAAAAACAATAAACAACAATTCTTATCGCATCAATAGCGTTTTGCATTCCTTAACAACATCCAACATTATTAAGTTTTGATTCTTATGTCTTCTAAACACACTCTTAAACAAATACAATCAAATCTAATTATAATTATCATTGGAATCATACTAGTCAATCACAAATGCTAGATAGGATCAATTGTTTACATCAAAACCAAAACGGAATACGAAACCACACGAATGACCATTGAAATCAATCCAGTCCTTCCCAAACCTCATCCATAATGCTTCGCAACCAACTTTGAACACTCTTTCACTCAAAATGCACTAAGTCAATTCTAATGATAAATATAAATTCATAGATTCTCTTATTGACCATCAAGACAAGAAAACCAGTTGTACAGGACCACAAAACAACTCGTCATTGTTTAACAAGATGCGAGAATCAAATTAAAGTTGTGGAATGGAAGTAATAACATGTAAACCAAAAAGAAAACGTGTAATCGATTAAAAAGAAGTCAAATCAATTTTGTATGACCAAGTAAATAATGATAAATTGTATTTCAATCATATTTATGCAACTACAGATTAGTGCATCAAACTAATCATGAATGCGCAACTACATACATTGAAAAGAAACAAGTTATACAAAAACATTAAACAACAATTGTTCTCGTGTCGATAGGGTTTTGCTTTCCTTAACAACATCCAATGATATTAAGTTTTGATTATTATGCCTTCTAAACACACTCTTAAACCAATATAAGCAAATCTAATTATAGTAATCACAAAATTCATACTAGTCAATCACAAATGCTATATAGTATCTATTGTTTACTTCAAAATCAAAACCGAATACGAAACCAAACGAATGACCATTGAAATCAATCCAGTCCTCTCCAAACCTCATCCATAATGCTTCACAACCAACTTTGAACACTCTTTCTTTCAAAATGCACTATATCAATTCTAATGACAAATATCAATCCATAGATTCCCTTATTGACCATCAGACAAAAAAACCAGTTGTACAAGACCACAAAACTACTCGTCATCATTTAACAATATTCGAGAATCAAATTAAAGTTGTGAAATGGAAGTAATAACATGTAAAACAAAAAAAAAACATGTAATCGATTAAAAAGAAGTCAAATCAATTTAGTACGACCAAGTAAATAACGGTAAATTGTATTTCAATCATATTTATGCAAATACAGATTAGTGCATCAAACTAATCATGAACGCTCAACTAAATACATTGAAAAGGAACTAGTTATACAAAAACATTAAACAACAATTGTTCTTGTATCGATAAGGTTTTGCTTTCCTTAACAACATCCAACTTTATTAAGTTTTGATTCTTACGTCTTCTAAACACACTCTTAAACCAATATAATCAAATCTGATTATAGTTATCATTGGAATCATACTAGTCAATCACAAATGCTACATAGTATCTATTGCTAACATCAAAACCAAAACCGAATACGAAACCACACGAATGACCATGGAAATCAATCCAGTCCTCCCCAAACCTCATCCATAACGTTTCACAACCAACTTTGAACACTCTTTCTTTCAAATTGCACTAAGTCAATTCTAATGACAAATATCGATTCATAGATTCCCTTATTGACTATCAAGACAAGAAAACCAGTTGTACAGGACCACAAAACTACTTGTCATTATTTAACAAGATTCGAATCAAATTAAAGTTGTGGAATGGAAGTAATAACATGCAAAACAAAAAGAGAATGCGTAATCCAGTAAAAAAGTCAATCAATTTAGAACGACCCTGTAAATGGTGGTTAATTGTATTTCAGTCATAATTATTCAACTACAGATTAGTGCATCAAACTTATTGTAAATGTTCAACTAAATACATTGAAAAAGAACTAGTTATACAAAAACATTAAACAACAAGGGTTCTCGCATCGATAGCGTTTTGCTTTCTTTAACAACATCCAACGTTATTAAGTTTTGATTCTTATGCCTTCTAAACACACTCTTAAACCAATATAATCAAATCTGATTATAATTATCACTGGAATCATACTAGTCAATCACAAATGCTACATAGTATCTGTTGTTTACATCAAAACCAAAACCGAATACAAAACCACACGAATGACCATTGAAATCAATCCAGTCCTCTCCAAACCTCATCCACAATGCTTCACAACCAACTTTAAACACTCTTTCTTTCAAATTGCACTAAGTCAATTCTAATGACAAATATCGATTCATAGATTCCCTTATTGACCATCAATACAAGTAAACCAATTGTACAAGACCGCAAAACAACTCGTCATTGTTTAACAAGATGCAAGAATCAAATTAAAGTTGTGGAATGGAAGTAATAACACGAAAAACAAAAAGAAAACGTGTAATCGATTAAAAGAAAGTCAAATCAATTTTGTACGACCAAGTAAATAACGGTAAATTGTATTTCAATCATGTTTATGCAACTACGGATTAGTGCATCAAACTAATCATGAATTCGCAACTATATACATTGAAAAGGAAGAAGTTATACAAAAACTTTAAACAACAATTATTCTCGTATCGATATAGTTTTGCTTTCCTTAACAACATCCAACGTTATTAAGTTTTGATTCTTACTATACACACTCTTAAACCACTATAATCAAATCTGATTATAGTTATCATTGGAATCATAGTAGTCAATCACAAATGCTACATAGTATCTATTGCTAACATCAAAACCAAAACCGAATATGAAACCACACGAATGACCATTGAAATCAAGCCATTCTTCCCCAAACCTCATCCATAACACTTCACAACCAACTTTGAAAACTCTTTCTTTCAAATTGCACTAAGTCAATTCTAATGACAAATATCGATTCATAGATTCCGTTATTGACTATCAAGACAAGAAAACCAGTCGTACAGGAACACATAACAACTCATCATTGTTTAACAAGATGCGAGAATGAAATTAAAGTTGTGGAATGGAAGTAATAACACGTAAAACAAAAAGAAAACGTGTAATCGATTAAAAAGAAGTTAAATCAATTTCGTACGACCAAGTAAATAACGGTAAATTGTATTCCAATCATATTTATGCAAATACAGATTAGTGCATCGAAGTAATCATGAATGCTCAACTACATACATTGAAAAGGAACAAGTTATACAAAAACATTAAACAACAATTGTTCTCGTATCGATAGAGTTTTGCTTTCCTTAACAACATCCAACGTTATTAAGTTTCGATTCTTATGTCTTCTAATAACACTCTTAAACCAATATAATCAAATCTGATTATAGTTATCATTAAAATCAAACTAGTCAATCACAACTGCTACATAGTATCTATTCTTTACATCAAAACCAAAACCGAATACGAAACCACATGAATGACCATTGAAATCAATCTATTCCTGCCCAAACCTCATCCATAATGCTTCACAATCAACTTTGAACACTCTTTCTTTCAAAATGCACTAAGTCAATTCTAATGACAAATATCGATCCATAGATTCTCTTATTGACCTTCAAGACAAAAAAACAGTTGTACAAGACCACAAAACTACTCGTCATCATTTAACAAGATTCGAGAATCAAATTAAAGTTGTGGAAAAGAAGTAATAACACGTAAAACAAAAAGAAAACATGCAATCGACTAAAAAGAAGTCAAATCAATTTAGTACAAGTAAATAACGGTAAATTGTATTTCCATCATATTTATGCAACGAGAGGTTAGTGCATCAAATTAATCATGAACGCTCAACTAAATACATTGAATAGGAACAAGTTATACAAAAACATTAAACAACAATTGTTCTCGCATTGATAGCATTTTGTTTTCCTTAAAAACATCCAACGTTAGTAAGTTTTGATTCTTATGTTTTCTAAACACACGCTTAAACCAATATAATCAAATCTGATTATAATTATCATTGGAATAATACTAGTAAATCACGAATGCTACATAGTATCTATTGTTAACATCAAAACCAAAACCGAATATGAAACCACACCAATGACCATTGAAATCAATCCATTCCTCCCCAAACCTCATAATGCTTCACAACCAACTTTGAACACTCTTTCTTTCAAAATGCACTTAGTCAATTTTAATGACAAATAACGATTCATACATTCCCTTGTTGACCACCAAGACATGAAAACCAGTTGTACAGGACCACAAAACTACTCGTCATCGTTAACAAGATTAGAGAATCAAATTAAAGGTGTGGAATGGAAGTAATAACATGTAAAACAAAAAAGAAAATGCGTAATCGAGTAAAAAAAAGTCAAATCAATTTAGTACGACCATGTAAATAATGATTAATTGTATTTCAATCATAATTATTCAACTACAGATAATCTTTAAATTAATTATAAATGTTCAACTAAATACATTGAAAAGAAACTAGTTATACAAAAACATTAAACAACAAGTGTTCTCGCATCGATAGCGTTTTGCATTCTTTAACAACATCCAAGGCTATTAAGATTTGATTCTTATGTCTTCTAAACACACTCTTAAACCAATATAATCAAATCTGATTATAATTGTTATTGAAATCATACTTGTCAATCACAAATGTCACATAGTCTCTATTGTTTACATTAAAACCAAAACCGAATATGAAACCACACGAATGACCATTGAATCAATCCATTCCTCCCAAATCTCATCCATAAGGCTTCACAACCAACTTTGAACACTCTTTCTTTCAAAATGCACTAAGTCCATTCTAATGACAAAAATCAATTCATAGATTTCCTTATTGACTATCAAGGCAAGAAAACCAGTTGTACAGGACCACAAAACTACTAGTCATCGTTTAACAAGATTCGGAATTAAATTAAAGTTGTGGAATGGAAGTAATAACATGTAAAACAAAAAGAAAATGCGTAATTGATTGAAAAGAAGTCAAATGAATTTAGTACGACCAAGTAAATAACGGTAAATTGTATTTCAATCACATTTATGCAACTACAGAATAGTGCATCAAACTAATCATGAATGCTCAACTAAATACATTGAAAAGGAACAAGTTATACAAAAACATTAAACAACAATTGTTCTCGCATCGATAGCGTTTTGTTTTCCTTAAAAACATCCAAGGTTAGTAAGTTTTGATTCTTATGTATTCTAAACACACGCTTAAACCAATATAATCAAATCTGATTATAATTGTCATTGGAATAATACTAGTCAATCACAAATGCTACATAGTCTCAATTGTTAACATCAAAACCAAAATCGAATATGAAACCACACGAATGACCATTGAAATCAATCCATTCCTCCCCAAACCTCATAATGCTTCACAACCAACTTTGAACACTCTTTCTTTGAAAATGCACTAAGTAAAATTTAATGACAAATAACGATTCATACATTCCCTTATTGACCATCAAGACATGAAAACCAGTTGTACAGGACCACAAAACTACTCGCCATCATTAATAGGATTAGAGAATCAAATTAAAGGTGTGGAATGGATGTAATAACTTGTAAAAGAAAAAGAAAATGCTTAATCGAGTAAAAAAAGTTAAATCAATTTAGTACGACCATGTAAATAATGGTTAATTGTATTTTAATCATAATTATTCAACTACAGATTAGTGAATTAAATTAACTATAAATGTTCAACTAAATACATTGAAAAGGAACTAGTTATACAAAAACATTAAACAACAAGTGTTCTCGCATCGATAGCGTTTTGCATTCTTTAACAACATCCAAGGCTATTAAGATTTGATTCTTATATCTTCTAAACACACTCTTAAACCAATAAAATCAAATCTGATTCTAGTTATCATTGAAATCATACTAGTCAATCAAGAATGATAAATAGTATCTATTGTTAACATCGAAACCAAACCGAATACGAAACCACACGAGGGCTTCACAACCTACTTTAAACACTCTTTCTTTTAAAATGCACTAAGTCAATTCTAATGACAAATATCGATTTATATATTCCCTTATTGACTATCAAGACAAAAAAACCAGTTGTACAGTACCACAAAACAACCCGTCATCATTTAACAAGATTCGAGAATCAAATTAAAGTTGTGGAATGGAAGTAATAACAAGTAAAACAAAAAGAAAATGAGTAAGCGATTAAAAAGAAGTCAAATTAATTTAGTACGACCAAGTAAATAACAGTAAATTGTATTTCAATCATATTTATTCAACTACAGATTAGTGCATAAAACTAATCATGAACGCTCAACTAAATACATTGAAATTGAACAAGTTATACAAAAACATTAAACAATAATTTTTCTCGCATCGATAGCGTTTTGCTTTGCTTAACAACATCCATCGTTATTAAGTTTTGATTCTTATGTCTTCTAAACACACTCTTAAACCAATATAATCAAATCTGATTATAATTGTCTTTGGAATCATACTAGTCAATCACAAATGATACATAGTATCTATTGTTTACATCAAAACCAAAACCGAATACGAAACCACACGAATGACAACCTACTTTGAACACTCTTTCTTTCAAAATGCACTAAGTCAATTCTAATGACAAATATCGATTCATATATTCCCATATGAAACATCAAGACAAGAAAACAAGTTGTACAGGACCACAAAACTACTCATCATCATTTAACAAGATTCGAATCAAATTAAAGTTGTGGAATGGAAGTAATAACATGTAAAACAAAAAGAGAACGCGTAATCCAGTAAAAAAAGTCAAATCAATTTAGAACGACCCTGTAAATGGTGGTTAATTGTAATTCAGTCATAATTATTCAACTACAGATTAGTGCATCAAACTTATTGTAAATGTTCAACTAAATACATTGAAAAGAAACTGGTTATACAAAAACATTAAACAACAAGTGTTCTCGAATCGATAGCGTTTTGCTTTCTTTAACAACATCCAACGTTATTAAGTTTTGATTCTTATGTCTTCTAAACACACTCTTAAACCAATATAATCAAATCTGATTATAATTGTCCTTGGAATCATACTAGTCAATCACAAATGATACATAGTATCTATTGATATCATCAAAACCAAAATCGAATACGAAACCACATGAATGACCATTAAAATCAATCTAATCCTCCCCAAACCTCATCCATAAGGCTTCACAACCTACTTTGAACACTCTTTCTCTCAAAATGCACTAAGTCAATTCTAATGACAAATATTGATTCATATATTCCCTTATTGACCATCAAGACAGGAAACCAGTTGTACGGGACCACAAAACTACTCGTCATCATTTAACAACATTCGAGAGTCAAATTAAAGTTGTGGAATGGAAGTAATAACAAGTAAAACAAAAAGAAAATGCATAAGTGATTAAAAAGAAGTCAAAACAATTTAGTACGACCAAGTAAATAACAGTAAATTGTATTTCAATCATATTTATTCAACTACAGATTAGTGCATAAAACTAATCATGAACGCTCAACTAAATACATTGAAAATGAACAAGTTATACAAAAACATTAAACAATAATTTTTCTCGCATCGATAGCGTTTTGCTTTGCTTAACAACATCCATCGTTATTAAGTTTTGATTCTTATATCTTCTAAACACACTCTTAAACCAATATAATCAAATCTGATTATAATTGTCTTTGGAATCATACTAGTCAATCACAAATGATACATAGTATCTATTGTTTACATCAAAACCAAAACCGAATACGAAACCACACGAATGACCATCAAACTTAATCTAATCCTCCCCAAACCTCATCCATAAGGCTTCACAACCTACTTTGAACACTCTTTCTTTCAAAATGCACTAAGTCAATTCTAATGACAAATATCGATTCATATATTCCCATATTAAACATCAAGACAAGAAAACTAGTTGTACAGGACCACAAAACTACTCGTCATCATTTAAAAAGATTCGAATCAAATTAAAGTTGTGGAATGGAAGCAATAACATGTAAAACAAAAAAAGAATATGTAATCCAGTAAAAAAAGTCAAATCAATTTAGAACGAATCTGTAAATGGTGGTTAATTGTATTTCAGTCATAATTATTCAAACTACAGATTAGTGCATCAAACTTATTGTAAATGTTCAACTAAATACATTGAAAAGAAACTAGTTATACAAAAACATTAAACAACAAGTGTTCTCGCATCGATAGCGTTTTCCTTTCTTTAACAACATCCAACGATATTAAGTTTTGATTCTTATGTCTTCTAAACACACTCTTAAACCAATAAAATCAAATCTGATTATAATTATTATTGGAATCATACTAGTCAATCACAAATGATACAAAGTATCTATTGATAACATCAAAACCAAAACCGAATACGAAACCACATGAAAGACCATTAAAATCAATCTAATCCTCCCCAAACCTCATCCATAAGGCTTCACAACCTACTTTGAACACTCTTTCTCTCAAAATGCACTAAGTCAATTCGAATGACAAATATCGATTCATATATTCCCTTATTGACCATCAAGACAAGAAAACCAGTTGTACGGGACCACAAAACTACTCGTCATCTTTTAACAACATTCGAGAATCAAATTAAAGTTATGGAATGGAAGTAATAACAAGTAAAACAAAAAGAAAATACGTCAGCGATTAAAAAGAAGTCAAATCAATTTAGTACGACCAAGTAAATAACGGTAAATTGTATTTCAATCATATTTATGCAACTACAGATTAGTGCATAAAACTAATCATGAACGCTCAACTAAATACATTAAAAAGGAACAAGTTATCCAAAAACATTGAACAACAATTTTTCTCGCATCGATAGCGTTTTGCTTTGCTTAACAACATCTAACGTTATTAATTTTTGATTCTTATGTCTTCTAAAGACACTCTTAAACCAATATAATCAAATCTGATTATAATTATCACCGGAATCATATACTAGTCAATCACAAATGCTACATAGTATCTATTGTTTACTTCAAAACCAAAACGGAATACGAAACCACACGAATAACCATTGAAATCAATCCAATCCTTCCCAAACCTCATCCATAATGTTTCGCAACCACCTTTGAACACTCTTTCTTTCAAAATGAACTAAGTCAATTCTAATTACAAATATCGAGTCATAGATTCCCTTATTGACCATCAAGACATGAAAACCAGTTGTACTGGACCATAAAACTACTCGTCATCCTTTATCAAGATTCAAGAATCCAAGTAAAGTTGTGGAATGGAATTAATAACATGTGAAACAAAAAGAAAATGCGTATTCGAGTAAAAAAAGTCAAATCAATTTAGTACGACCATGTAAATAATGGTTAATTGTGACATCCGGTTATTTTCCGTTACCAAACTCCGTTTGTTCCGTTAGGTCTTGCATACACGTGTCGTGAGCACACACTAGTTGTCATTGAATGTTGGTGACTTAATAACAATTATCTATGATAAACAGATGATAATCTAATTAATAATGTTGATTATTAGTTGTGGTCATGTGATTATGTGAATTAAGATGTTGAGCATCATTTTATGTGTTACGTCTAACAATGTGACTATATGCAATGCGTGATCTTATGGATGGTATATTATCAATTGGCTTTCATGATCTTATGTTAGTTAATAAACATCATGTATCATAAGATGAAAAAGTATTTAAAAGATTAAAAAGATTGGTTTTACAATTTATAAAACAAAAAGGGGATTTTTGTCAAATTATTACCCTATTTAAACCACCAAAACCCAACCCTAGCCCCATTCCCCACCTTGCGGCCGTAACCCCCCTCCTAACACCCATTCTTTGCGATTTTGATCAAGAACAAGCAAGAGCAATTTGATTTTGAGTAGTTCCAAGTGTTAGCAAGTGTTAATCATCATCCCTACACGTTTAAAGATGAGTTTTATCAAGTTTTTCATGGTTTTTGTTTCTTGATGAACCCTAATTCGAAATTGATGAAGAAAATTTGAAATTGATGATTGTTTGATGATGATATGTTGTTAGTTAGGTTGTATGAATGTTGGGTTATGTTGATTATGCAAGAATTCCATGGTTTGATCATATTGTTCATACATTGCCTAAAGAGGAAACTTGTCTTCATGGAAATTCATGGATTGATGATTAGTATGTGTTAGATGATTGTTATGGACTTGATTAAGTATATATTTGATGAATTCATGAATGAATTGAGTGTTAGATGGATTTTGGATGTTACTTTCCCAAAAGGGAAACTTTATTGATGTGGAACATTGGATTTTATGAATTGGGCATGTTTATGATACTAGGATCATGCTAGAATGCTTATTGATGATTTCTAAGGTGTTAGAATGTGTAAATTGAATCATGTGAATGTTGGATGAGTTGCTTGAG
Organism: Flaveria robusta; assembly: GCA_025506415.1. Taxonomy (NCBI): domain Eukaryota; kingdom Viridiplantae; phylum Streptophyta; class Magnoliopsida; order Asterales; family Asteraceae; genus Flaveria; species Flaveria robusta. The sequence goes on along the minus strand of CM046461.1, from coordinate 11,843,591 downwards.
AAATCTAGGATCCATAGGATATGTTGAGATGTTGGTTTAGGGTAGGGAATTAGGAATCATGTATGAGATTGTAATAGATCATTATGATGTATGTTAATTGGTATGAATTGTGTTGGTTAATGTGATAATGATCGTCATACACGCGTGCAAATCTGAGGCCCCTACTTGTAGGATTGGCAGGGTTTAGGATGTGAAGTCGTGAGTGGCTTCACATGGCATGTAGTGCATGATTAGATTCAATGTATGAATTGCTAGTTGTGAAGTAATTATGTTTGTGTTCAACATGATGTTGGGTTTAGATTTGCAAGTGTTGTATGATAAAATATGCTATATGATGATCTATGTTGGTATGATGATGTTGATAGAAGCTAAGATTGATGATGTGATCTATGTGAAAAGTTTACATGGTAATAATGTGTTATGAGTTGCTAAACTTGATCAAACAAGAATTTGAGTAACAAGTCACCAACAGGTCAAATGAGTCAACTAAGTCAAATGTGTCATTTTGGTTTCAAAACCCTAGGGTTGATGTGTTGATGAGCACTTAGGGTTGTTATGTTTCTCTGGTTGCACGTACTTATGTAGTCACATGTTCTAGGTAACCTTTGACGGTTTGTCTTTCCTCTCATTGCAAACTTTGCACTTATTGTTGATGTGCACATCAGGTGAGTTCATGCCCCGCTTTAAAACACTCTCTTTTGGGGGAGATAGCACACTTGTTTTGCACTTATTGTTGATTTGCGCATCAAGTGAGTTCATGCCCCGCTTTTAAACACTCTCTTTTGGGGGAGATAGCATACTTGTTTACAAATGCTTTACGATTATGAAATATGCATAGTTTAACATAGTGTTGTATACCATTAAAAAACCTCACACTTTTGGATCGTTAATTAAGGAATCTAGCAGGAAATCTTGGGTAGTACTACGGGGTCTGACAAGCCCCACCCGTAAGACTGGAGGTCAAGCGGGTGCAATATTGTCCTAAACAACTAATAGCGTCACGACCTGGTATGTCGTGGCGGGAGGCAAACAGACAAACACAATCAGCTTCGATCGCGAAATCACTATGGTTATTACTTATGAATATAGACTAGCTATCTATTTCAATGCATGATTTCTATGTTTTATAACTGTCACTGATTATGTTAAACGCAAACTCTTGAACTCACCAACCATTGTGTTGACTCTTTTAGTATGCTATTCTCAGGTCATTAGCTTCGGTTGCAAGTAAGAGCACTTCACGAGTCCAGCATGCATCTCAATCAAGCATATTTAACATAACATTTGGTTTTGAATTTATTTACTATAAACAATGGTTTGGCGCGTGTTTTGCCAATGTTACACTTTGAGTACCTTGGGCTTGACTTATTTACAAAACGCTTTCGCACAGTTTTAAAGTTTTAAACTCTGAAATATTTTAATGTTACATATAGTGCCGTTCTGAGTAACTAATGAATTGGATCCTGGTTTGTTCACACGCCTCGCGGTTAAAACCCGCACGTGGATTTTGGGGGTGTGACATTAATTGTATTTCAATCATAATTATTCAACTACAGATAAATGCATCAAACTAATTATGAATGTTCAACTAAATACATTGAAAAGGAACTAGTTATACAAAAACGTTAAACAACAAGTGTTCTCGCATCGATAGCATTTTGCTTTCTTTAACAACATCCAACATTATTAAGTTATGATTCTTATTTCTTCTAAACACACTCTTAAACCAATATAATCAAATCTGATTATAATTATCATTGGAATCATACTAGTCAATCACAAATGATACATAGTATCTATTGTTTACATCAGAACCAAAACCGAATACGAAACCACACGAATGACCATTGAAATCAATCTAATCCACCCCAAACCTCATCCATAAGGCTTCACAACCTACTTTGAACACTCTTTCTTTAAAAATGCACTAAGTCAATTCTAATGACAAATATCGATTCATATATTCCCTTATTGACCATCAAGACAAGAAAACCACAAAATTACTCTTCATAATTTAACAAGATTCGAGAATCAAATTAAAGTTGTGGTATGGAAGTAATAACACGCAAAACAAAAAGAAAATGCGTAATTGATCCAAATGAATTCAAATCAATTTAGTACGACCATGTAAGTAATGGTTAATTGTATTTCAATCATAATTATTCAACTACAGATTAGTGCATCAAACTAATCATCAAATCTCAACTAAATACATTGAAAAGGAACACCTTATACAAAAACATAAAACAACAATTGTTCTCGCATCGATAGCATTTTGCTTTCCTTAACAACGTCCAACGTTACTAAGTTTTGATTCTTATGTCTTCTAAACACACTCTTAAACCAATATAATCAAATCTGATTATTATTATCATTGGATCATACTAGTCAATCACAAATGCAACATGGTATCTATTGTTTACATCAAAACCAAAACCAAAACCGAATACGAAACCACACGAATGACCATTAAAATCAATCCATTCCTCCCCACACCTCATCCATAACGCTTCACAACTAACTTTGAACACTCTATCTTTCAAAATGCACTAAGTCAATTCTAATGACAAATATCGATTCATAGATTCCATTATTGACCATCAAGACAAGAAAACCAGTTGTATAGGACCACAAAACTACTCGTCATCATTTAACAAGATTCGAGAATCAAATTAAAGTTGTGGAATGGAAGTAACAACACGTAAAACAAAAAGAAAACGTGTAATCGATTAAAAAGAAGTCAAATCAATTTAGTACGACCAAGTAAATAACGATAAATTGTATTTCAATCATATTTATGCAACTACAGATTAGTGCATCAAACTAATCATGAACGCTCAACTAAATACATTGAAAAGGAACAAGTTATAAAAAAAAATTAAACAATAATTGTTTTCGAATCGATAGCATTTTACTTTCCTTAACAACATCCAACGTTATTAAGTTTTGATTCTTATATCTTCTAAACACACTCTTAAACCAATATAATAAAATCTGAATATAATTATCATTGGAATCATACTAGTCAATCACAAATGCTACATAGTATCTATTGTTTACATCAAAACTGAAACGGAACACGAAACCACACGAATGACCATTGAAATCAATCCATTCTTCCCCAAACCTCATCCATAATGCTTCGCAACCAACCTTGAACACTCTTTCTTTCAAAATGCACTAAGTCAATTCTACTGACAAATATCAATTCATAAATTACCGTATTGACCATCAAGACATGAAAACCGGTTGTACAGGACCATAAAACTACTCGTCATCATTTAACAAGATTCGAGAATCAAATTCAAGTTGTGGAATGGAAGTAATAACAAGTAAAACAAAAAGAAACGCGTAATCGATTAAAAAGAAGTCAAATCAATTTAGTACGACCATGTAAATAATGGTTAATTGTATTTCAAACATATTTATGCAAGTACAAATTGGTGCATCAAACTAATCATGAACGCTAAACTAAATACATTGAAACGAAACAAGTTATACAAAAATATTAAACAACAATTGTTATCGCATCGATAGCGTTTTGCATTCCTTAACAACATCCAACGTTATTAAGTTTTGATTCTTATGTCTTTTAAACACACTCTTAAACCAATATAATCAAATCTGATTATAATTATCATTGGAATCATACTAGTCAATCACAAATGCTACATAGTATCAATTGTTTACATCAAAACCAAAACAGAATATGAAACCACACGAATGACCATTGAAATCAATCCAGTTCTTCCCAAACCTCATCCATAATGCTTCACAACCATCTTTGAACACTCTTTCTCTAAAAATGAACTAAGTCAATTCTAATGATAAATATAAATTCGTAGATTCCCTTATTGACCATCAAGACATGAAAACTAGTTGTACAAGACCATAAAACTACTCGTCATCGTTTATCATGATTCGAGAATCAAATTAAAGTTGTGGAATGGAAGTAATAACATGTAAAACAAAACAAAAATGCGTAATCCAGTAAAAAAAAGTCAAATCAAATTAGTACAACCATGTAAATAGTGGTTAATTGTATTTCAATCATAATTATTCAACTACAGATTAGTGCATTAAACTAATTGTAAATATTCAACTAAATACATTGAAAAGAAACTAGTTATATAATAACATTAAACAACAATTGTTCTCACATCGATAGCGTTTTGCTTTCCTTAACAACGTCCAACATTATTGAGTTTTGATTCTTATGTCTTCTAAACACACTTTTAACCTAATATAATCAAATCTGATTATAATTATCATTGGATCATACTAGTCAATCACAAATGCTACATGGTATCTATTGTTTACATCAAAACCAAAACCGAACACGAAACCACACGAATGACCATTGAAATCAGTCCATTCCTCTCGAAACCTCATCCATAACGCTTCACAACCAACTTTGAACACTCTTTCTTTCAAAATGCACTAAGTCCATTCTAATGACAAATATCGATTCATAGATTCCCTTATTGACTATCAAGACAAGAAGACCAGTTTTACACGACCACGAAACTACTCGTCGTCATTTAACAAGATTTGAGAATCAAATTCAAGTTGTGGAATAGGAGTAATAACAAGTAAAACAAAAAGAAAATACGTAATCAATTAAAAAGAAGTCAAATCAATTTACTACGACCAAGTAAATAATGGTAAATTGTATTTCAAACATATTTATGCAACTAAAGATTATGTAACACCCGAAAATTTTAAAAGAAGAGAAAAAGTGAAGAAAAAGGAAGAAAAGCAAAATAATCCAAGTTGAAAGGTTAAAGTTATGCAAGGGGCAAACTTTATTATTAATTTGTTCAAAAAGGTGGCATGGCCGCCCACCCCTATTGCACATCATTTTCCTGTCGATTTTTTTTAGTGAGTGAAAGAGCAGAATTCTCTTCGGTTCTAGAGAGAGGAAGAAGAAAAAGTCAGAATTCAGGTTAGTTTTCTGATTATTGGGGTGTTCTTGGCTGCATTTCAGCTTTGGGTATGTGCTTATGTGCCTGTATGTGTGTTCGGTTGTGTGTTTTGGTGTTTTTAGGTGTTTGAACTCATAAGCATTCGGGTTTGAAGAAGTCTTACTCGGAAGTTGCAAGAGCTGAGTTCTAGATCCCCGTTTTTAAATGTTTTAACTGATTTTGGGGCTGGAAATGCATGTTTAAACATTTTATTAAAAATTTGAGTGTATACCCGTATGTATATGTGTGTGCCCTGTTGTGGGTGGATGGATGTTCGGGATGATGTATGATTATGTTCCTGGTTTCATGTTTGTTTGATGCTTAGTATGTTAGAACTAGACTAGAACAGGTTCGATTGATGATTTTGGGTCTGAAAATGATGGTAGTTAGAAAAGTAGTTGGCCATGCGCCTAAGTGCCCATGCGCCTGAGATCATGCGCCCAAACAGTACCCAAACGCCCAAGGTCCATGCGCACAAATAGTGCCAATGCGCCTAGGATTATGCACAAGAGCCTAAGTATGCCATGCGTCTAAGTCTGCTAGAACGTCTAAGTGCCCATGCGCCTAAACCAGGCTCATGCGCCTGCATAGTACCCATGCGCCTAGAAAGTTGTCCAGGCGCTTAAGTGTTGGTCGTGCGCCCAAATAGTGCCCATGCGCCTGAGTCGCCCATGCGCCTAAGTATTCATGCGCCCGCATAGTGCTCGTGCGCCTGCATAGTGCTCATGCGCCTAAGACTTAGAAAATTTTCTGAAATTTTTGGGGAAGAAGGACTTTTAGGCTATGACTTGGGATGCTCCCGGGGATGATATGTGATGATTATATGAAGATGTTATGCATGTTTATGGCGTGTTTTCTTTATGTTCCTATTATGTATTACTCCGTGGCTTTGTGTGGTGTGATTATATTAATGGATGAAAAGTATTATCTTAACGAAGCGAAAGATCTAAGATAATGAAAATGGAACATAATGAATGAACGAATGAAAGTCTTGCAAGCAAATGTAAGGAGGTTCACAACTCCTTGAGAGTTGTCAGCTCAACTATGTGTCATACAGCGTGTGATCTTGGCTGCCCCATGAGGGATTCACACACAGGGGAATTAGTCTTGGTGACTGTTCCATACGTGCGAAACGGGGTCCTTGTCGCTAAACCCTAGATTAGTTGGCTTCGTGCCCAAGAAGGGGGTTTAGTATATGACAGGACCTAGATAGAAGTGAAAGATAATGTAACGTGCGAAATGTACGAAACGTGCGATAAGTACGAAAAGAACGATGACGTAAGATAATAATGCTATTATCTATGTGTATGTATAATGTGTGATCACGTGCGAAAGTATGAAAATGTTTTAACGAATGGAAGGTAATATAAATGTTTTCATAAAACTAGAACTCACTCAGCAACGCTAACTTTTATGCATTTTCAGTTGGCAGGTAATGGTTGCTGAGGATGGCACGGGGTGAAGCTACTTGGCAAAGATTTTTGACTGGCATCCATTTTGTGCAACAATGATGTTTTGTGTAGTGACGAAACCAAACGATGATTTGTAATGTAATGATGTTGTAAACAGTAATTATTAATATATGAAATGGTTTCAATAAATTTTTTCCGCTGCAAATGTTGAATAGATTTTATGTGATTTTGAAATATTTTGTGCGATGATTGTCCAACTGTGAGTGTCCCGGGAACGGGGCCTTACAGATTAGTGCATCAAACTAATCATGAACGCTAAACTAAATACATTGAAAAGGAAAAAGTTATACAAAAACATTAAACAACAATTATTATCGCATCGATAGCATTTTGCATTCCTTAACAACATCCAACGATATTAAGTTTTGATTCTTATGTCTTCTAAACACACTCTTAAACCAATATAATCAAATCGGATTATAATTATCATTGGAATCATACTAGTCAATCACAAATGCTACATAGTATCAATTGGTTACATCAAAACCAAAACAGAACACGAAACCACACGAATAACCATTGAAATCAATCCAATCCTTCCCAAACCTCATCCATAATGCTTCGCAACCAACTTTGAACACTCTTTCTCTCAAAATGCACTAAGTCAATTCTAATGATAAATATAAATTCATAGATTCCCTTATTGACCATCAAGACATGAAAACCAGTTGTACAAGACCATAAAACTACTCGTCATCGTTTATCAAGATTCGAGAATCAAATTAAAGTTGTGGAATGGAAGTAATAACATGTAAAACAAAAAGAAAATGCGTAATTCATTAAAAAAAGTCAAATCAATTTAGTACGACTATGTAAATAGTGGTTAATTGTATTTCAATCTTAATTATTCAACTACAGATTAGTGCATTAAACTAATTATAAATATTCAACTAAATACATTGAAAAGAAACTAATTATACAATAACATTAAATAACAATTGTTCTCACATCGATAGCGTTTTGCTTTCCTTAACAATGTCCAACATTACTAAGTTTTGATTCTTATGTCTTCTAAACACACTTTTAAACCAATATAATCAAATCTGATTATAATTATCATTGAAATCATACTAGTCAATCACAAATGCTACATGGTATCTACTGTTTACATCAAAACCAAAACCGAACACGAAACCACTCGAACGACTATTGAATCAATCCATTCCTCTCCAAACCTCATCCATAACGCTTCACAACCAATTTTGAGCACTCTTTCTTTCAAAATGCACTAAGTCCATTCTAATGACAAATATCGATTCATATATTCTCTTATTGACCATCAAGACAAGAAAACCAGTTGTACAGGACCACAAAACTACTCGTCATCATTTAACAAAATTCGAGAATCAAATTAAAGTTGTGGATTGGTAGTAATTACACGTAAAACAAAAAGAAAACGCGTAATCGATTAAAAAATATCAAATCTATTTAGTACGACCAGTAAACAACGGTAAATTGTATTTCAATCATATTTATGCAACTACAGATTAGTGCATCAAAATAATCATGAACGCTCAACTAAATAAATTGAAAAGGAACAAGTTATACAAAAACATTAAACAACAATTGTTCTCGCATCGATAGCGTTTTGCTTTCCTTAACAACGTCCAACGTTACTAAGTTTTAATTCTTATGTCTTCTAAACACACTCTTAAACCAATATAATCAAATCTTATTATAATTATCATTGGAATCATTCTAGTCAATCACAAATGCTACATGGTATCTATTGTTTACATCAAAACCAAAACCAAATATGAAACCACACGAATGACCATTGAAATCAATCCATTCCTCTCCAAACCTCATCCATAACGCTTCACAACCAACTTTGAACACTCTTTCTTTCAAAATGCACTAAGTCAATTCACAACCAACTTCGTCACATAGACTATGAAAGCTGAGCATCCCTTCATGAGACTCTTGGTAGCCTTTAGGTGGGATATCATTGGATATAGCGTGTTACTTCTTTCACCATGAACAACTAATGTTTTCCCATCGCTTAAAGGTATTTTAAGTAAACGTTCATCACACATGATTTCAGCTCTATTTTTGGCTAACCAATCCATCCTAACAACTACATCAAAGCCTCCTAGCGTTATAGGCATCAAGTCTATCTTAAATAAATTACCCTCTAGCTCCATTGAGCAACCTTTGATGATTTCATTAGTTTCTATTATATTACCGTCCGCTAACTCTACAGTATAGGCATCACATAAGGTGCAAGCTTTCAAATCAATCAAAGGCCTAAAGGTAGTAGAAACAAAACTACATGTCGCTCTAGTATCAAATAGAATAGTAGCAGGATGGTGGTTTATGATAAACGCACCATTGACCACATCGGGTTCCTTACGAGCACCGTTCGGATCCATCACGAACGCTCTTCCCTTGGGTTTGTTGGGTCTGTCATCCTTATCCCTTGCTAATTTTAGGCACTTGTTCCTCATATGTCCTGGATATCCACACTCATAGCATTGCTTACCCGGTTCATACGTACAATCTTTAATCAAATGACCAGTTCGTTTACACCTGAAACAAGGCGTTTACACCTGAAACAAGGCATTGGGTTGCAATGTCCTTGGTGGTGTAGTTTGCACTTGTTGCAAAAGGGGCATGTACCTAAGAAAAGTTTCCGAGCCCTTCCACCATGATCATCACACCTTGCTCCTTCACCGGTTCTCTTGCTGGAACTACCACTGTTACCTATCGTCTTCTTAACATCAAACTACTTCCTTTTCTCACCCATTACCTTCTTTTTGTCTTCTACCTTCACATGCTCTGTCCATCCAGCTCTAACCAAGTCATCTGTCAAGCTACTGGTGAAATCAACTGCAGCTTGTAGGGTTGTGGGCTTGGAAGATCGAACCATGCCTCTAACCCTGGGATGTAATCCCCAGATGAAACGGGCTACACCTTTGGCTTCCGCTGTCACTAGATGTGGCACGAGTCGAGACAGAGCCAGAAAACGGTTGATGTACTCCGTATAGTTTGGGCCTTTCATTTCTAAGCTCAGAAATTCAGATTCTAGCTTCTCAAGCTGATTGATTGGACAGTATTTGTTGGTCATTAGCTCTATGAATTCGGACCAGTTCATTCTTCCAACAGCATTCCTTCCACGAGGCTGAACGATAGTTCTCCACCACTCTAGTGCTGATCCTTTGAGTGATTGAGAAGCAAACCTTACCATGTGCTCGATTTTGCACTCACTGATGTCCAACACAGCTTCCATCTCATCCAGCCACCGGTAGGTCTCAATCGCACCCTTAGTGCCATAGAAGTCCTTTGGTTTGCATGCCATAAAGGTTTTGTAGGAACACCCATTCCTTATCTCCTCAGTATCATCATTGTTGACTTCATCATTCCCGGGTCCACCGTTCCCGGTTGCATTACCCCGATCAGCGTTGATCTGGGCAATGATGGTTGGAATGGCATTTGGTGTCATCGTAGATAAACTTGTTTAGCATCTCATAATTTGGTTTCAAGTATCTCATAACAACCGATTTTACTCCTAAAAGCCACTATACCAAGGACATAAGGATTTTTAAAACACATTTCATGACATTAATAGATGCTTTATTCAGTTAATGGGATGAATCTTTTATCACAAGACAACAAAAATTAATTCATGTCACATCACATCGCATAATTTCATCCTGCAAAAGTTAGTATCATAAGCAAAAGTTCATAAATAGATAAATGTAACCACAACCAAACATAATAATAAAAGTATCATAGTTTCACAAATTGAAAGGTGTCATCACCCCCATAATAATAATAGTGTCTGAAATAGATAAAATAGTTTTTCAAATAGTTCAATAGTTTCTTGCACACAATCAGATGTTTCCCACGTCATCATTGACATTTCTTCTTTAGCCATCCAAACAAACCTGAACTTTTCTTCTTCTACTCCTGCTCCAAACGCTGAACACCATGAGACGCCATCATGACCTGGAACTGTGCAGACTGGGAGGTTCGAGTAGCATGCTGCAAGGTTACCTCGTGACGCTGAATAGTCTGGAGTATCTCTCCAAGAGTAGGGTCGGAAGGACCAAAAGGGTGTAGGGATCTCTGGCAAGGGCACTCGGGCCGTCAAACATGCTTCGCCTCAGCGGCATCCAATACTCTTCATGTGGGTGGCGCCTAGGCGGGTCAATCGCTGGAGGTGTTGGTGCTGGCGCCATTGCAGGAGGAGGTGGAGGGGGCGGCATCTTGAAAGAAACAGATGCTCCCGGCCTGGCACTCTTTCGGGGACGGGTGACGACACGTGTACCACTACTCCTAATAGGCGGCATAGGAGAGAGGGTAGGCGCGGTGACATGGGGAGAGTGGGATCGTGTTCTGCTTCTGGCCGGGGATGATGATACAGAGTCTTCTAAGGGCTCAGTGTCCTCAGAGGTCACTGAAATCCATCTAGGGTGTCCACACCTTCGCAGGTACTCCTCGTATTCAGTCTAAGGCGTTGACCTCCTAACACTTCCCACAGGGGCAGTCTCATCAACAGGGTATGCGGGCGCCTTTCCTTTATCAGCCATATCCTAGAAATCCTGTAATATTTTCATGAGTAAATTGCTTTTGCATAGCTCATGATAATAATAATAATAGTAATAATAGTAGTATCTATAGCAGTGATGGTAGTAGTATCGATAATCAGTAGTATCAATAATCAGGAGTATCTTGATATAACAGGCATGAGAGTCACTTCTAAAATTTAGACCACACAAAATAAATTTTCTTGAATCGTCAACCCAAAAATTACAGAGTTTAACATCACCTAGGGGTCCATGCGGGAACTCACGCTTCCGGTAAATTCATGATTACGTTGATCAAGTGTAATCATCAATTTACCCAACCCGCTTACTCCGACACGTTCCAAACAAGGACAGTCCTAAGGAATCAGGGTTGTAGCCTAGGGTCTACTAAGGTATTCCCAATTTCTGTACAACCTTTGGCTCTGATACCAATCTGTCACACCCCGGGCCCAAGTAGGGTGGAACGTCACACACTGGAAACATATATGGCAGCGAAAACTAACCATCAAAAGAGCACGCAAGGAGAGAAATCACATGGCATTATATAAAATCTCTAACAACCCAATTACAATGGTCAAAGCCGGGTCATAACAGAATTAATCCAAATTAAAGTAAGTCCACAAGTTTAACAAGCATCGAAACAAATTTTCCAATGATGGATTCAACTAATTAATGCAATGTGGTGGTCACGGAACTAGGTCATCCAAAAGGGGTTATCCAACTAATCCAAGCTTCCATCAGAGATTACCAGAAACATGCTCAAAAGAATTTTGTGTCAACTAAAAAGTTGGTGAATTCAAGTGCTTAAAGTTTAAAGACAAAAGGATTCCTTAGAAACCATAAGTAAGTTTTAGAACCATAAGTATCACTGTTGTAGGGACACAATCAACCCTGCACTCAGTCCTGGCTAGCCTTTTCTAAATTTGTGTTAATACCGGTTAACCCATAGGGATAACTGAGCCTCAGATAGTGAACCATACCTGCTGGATGGTCCACCTTAGTATCTTATAATACCTGTCACATGACACAAATGACCTCGCAGGATCTCAGTGCGGTACCCTTCCATTAAGTCATTGGGTCATGACGAAAGGCACTGTGTGTGGGGGATTCCCCAAGTAGATCTACCCATATAGAACAAGCGGTTCACACAAGAATTAATAATTGTGATACAATTAAGAGCAAGTTCAATATTAACCACAACATACAAGTATCATAGCACATAAACGATTTCAAAGTAAGCATAGCATGTTTCATCCCAAAACAGTAGTGAAAAGGGAACACTAGAACTCACCTCAGAAAGCAGTAAAATAGATCACGCGAAAGGGAAATGACTCGATCCTATCACCCTAAACAATAAGATTCCAGCAATAAGCTATATGCTCAAAGGTCATTACAGATGTTCCATAGGCTTTGATTCAACAACGTTCAAGTTAAAAGTTTCCTTTCTAGGAAAGTTTGTGTGTTTCTAAATTAGAATGGCAGGTTTTTATGATTATAATTAGTTTTTTAAAGTAATAATAAGTTTATCAAGTATTTTCAGTTAAAAGGGTCGAGATTTTGGTGAATTTGTAGAATTTACATTTTAGCCCCCTTAAGTTTCAAAGTTTACAGTTTATACCCCAAAGTTTGTTTTCTTCTAATTTTTCACCAAAATAGCATCTTGGGGATTCTAAACTACTGAAATAATGAAATTTTTATAGGTTTTTAGGCCTCTCATTTTAATTTTTAACATTTTATCTAAAAATCTCCCGGTTTAGGCTCGTTTTTCATGTAAACCATGATTTAACCCAATTACTCAAATCCGACTTTTATTACTAGAACATTTATTTTAGAGCCTGGAATTACTTTTAAAATTTTCAAGTCTCTAAGTTTTCTTATTTTTTTAGGGTTTTACCACTTTTCGGGTCCCGGATAAGTTCATTATTACCACAATCCGGTCATTACCATATTCCCAGCCATCAATACCCAAAATTACATCATTTATATCCCAACGTTCATTGGATTTTAGTCTTAGTCCACGGGTGGAACATACAAGTTATAGGTATTGATTTTGGTGGTCGATTTATCCTATTAACACTCGTGTAATTATCATAGATTGAACATAAACATTTCCAAATCATTTTGTAACTTTTGAGCTAGATCATTATGGTGTTTATAATTGGTTTTTAAGTAGGTTCTTAACTTTGGTTGGGAGAGTGTTAAGGACAAGCGGATATATGGTGCATAATCACCTGAAAAGTGGGTTTTCAAGGTGACATATTGTGCACCGAGTCTAGATCATCTATCATTCAAGAAAGTTTACCTCAAATGAAGATCGGAAGTCCCACAAGGACGAGAACTCGGCAACAAGTTTTTGTTTGAACAATAAGAGCATGGTTTGAGGTGGGATAAAGGTGATTACTCTAGGATTTTGGACATAGGAGTACGTAGATACTTACACTTTAGATAGTTAACGGTTTGAGAGAGTAAGAAGGTTAGTTAAGCAAATGACTCCTTCGAACAAGCTAGAATCTCTGAACTTAGCCAATAACCGTGCACGAAAAGCTCACCCACACTCTTTTTCATGTTTGCCTCGGTTTGGTTGATGGTGGAAATGATGATCTTCGGGAGTTCTTGCTAGAGGGAAGAGATAATGCCGAAATGTGTGAGTGTTCGGTTGAGAGAATCCGAAGGGAGAGGGAGAGAGAGAGGTTGAAAGTTGATAATATTTGCATGTATGAAAAGAAGGGAGGAGTGTGTAAGTGGTTTTGTGGAATCTAGGTGGTGAGGGATTGGTGGAAAGGGGCGGCCGATGAGAGTGGTGAGAATGGCTTTTAATTGGTTAATTATATTCTATAATTTGTCGTAAATGTGTGCATATTTATACGTGCATGTATACACACCGATAAAAGGTTGTTTGAGTTAGAAGAATTAACAAGTCCGAGATGAAATACGGTAGAGCTATTCGCATTAACAAGAAGAAATGCGGCTGAAGGTTTTGTTCACCGCATTACTAAATGAGGGCGAAACAAGGGAAATGCGGCTTCACAAGAAGAAATGCGGGTGAAGACCCAAACTTCCGCATTAACAAATGCGGGTGAACCCGGCAAGTTCCGAGTTATATGTTCCGTGTGTAAGTGTAGGTAAGTTTTTCTTTTGACCCGAGCACATAAGCTAGATTGCATTCGAAAAACAGTCGAATAAACTTAATAGAATTGCTAACAATTCTAAAATAAGGCCGGACAAGATGATTAAAACATGTATTAGAAATAATCATACAAAAGACAGATTGGATTAAAGTAGATGAAGAAATAAATCAAAAGTTGATTATGCAATTAATTACACAAGTAAGGATTCTAGGCGCATGACGACTGCTTGGGCGCATGACCACTGCTTGGGCACTCGAGGCTTAGGGGCATGGGCACACTTAGCCATTTTTCAGCAGTAATCCCCAAGCGCTTGGGCACTGACCAAGCGCATGACTTAGACAACGCCCACCATTTAATACACATTGGTTCCAGGGGGCGGGGGGGGGGGGGGGTTGTTACATTACAGGACCACAAAACTACTCGTCATCATTTAACAAGATTTGAGAATCAAATTCAAGTTGTGGAATAGAAGTAATAACAAGTAAAACAAAAAAAAATGCGTAATCGATTAAAAAGAAGTCAAATCAATTTAGTACGACCAAGTAAGTAAATAATGGTAAATTGTATTTCAAATATATTTATGCAACTAAAGATTAGTGCATCAAACTAATCATGAACGCTCAACTAAATACATTGAAAATGAACAAGTTATACAAAAACATTAAACAACAATTGTTCTCGCATCGATAGCATTTTCCATTACTTAACAGCATCTAACGTTATTAAGTTTTGATTCTTATGTCTTCTAAACACACTCTTAAACCAATATAATCAAATCAGATTATAATTATCATTGGAATCATACTAGTCAATCACAAATGCTACATAGTATCAATTGTTTACATCAAAACCAAAATGGAATACGAAACCACACGAATGACCATTGAAATCAATCCAATCATTCCCAAACCTCATCCATAATGCTTCGCAAACAACTTTGAACACTCTTTCTTTCAAAATAATTCTAATGATAAATATTGATTCATAAATTCCCTTATTGACCATCAAGACATGAAAACCAGTTGTACAGGACCATAAAACTACTCGTCATCGTTTATCTAGATTCGAGAATCAAATTAAAGTTGTGGAATGGAAGTAATAACAAGTAAAACAAAAAGAAAATGCGTAATCCAGTAAAAAAAAGTCAAATCAATTTTGTAGGACCATGTAAATAGTGGTTAATTGTATTTCAATCATAATTATTATTCAACTACAGATTAGTGCATTAAACTAATTATAAATATTCAACTAAATACATTGAAAAGAAACTAGTTATACAAAAACATTAAACAATAATTGTTCTCACATCGATAGCGTTTTGCTTTCCTTAACAACGTCCAACATTACTAAGTTTTGATTCTTATGTATTCTAAACACACTTTTAAACCAATATAATCAAATCTGATTATAATTATCATTGGAATCATACTAGTCAATCACAAATGCTACATGGTATATATTGTTTACATGAAAACCAAAATCGAATACGAAACCACACGAATGACCAATAAAATCAATCCATTCCTCTCCAAACCTCATCCATAACGCTTCACAACCAACTTTGAACACTCTTTCTTTCAAAATGCACTAAGTCAATTCTAATGACAAGTATCGATTCATAGATTCCATTATTGACCATCAAGACAAGAAAACCAATTGTACAAGACCACAAAACTACTCTTTATCATTTAACAAGATTCGAGAATCAAATTAAAGTTGTGGAATGAAGCTAATAACACGTAAAACAAAAAGAAAACGCGTAATCGATTAAAAAGAAGTCAAATCAATTTAGTACGACCATGTAAATAATGGTTAATTGTATTTCAAACATATTTATGCAACTACAGATTAGTGCATCAAACTAATCACGAATGCTCAACTAAGTACATTGAAAAGAAACAAGTTATACAAAAACATTAAACAACAATTGTTCTCGCATCGATAGTGTTTTGCATTCCTAAACAACATCCAACGTTATTAAGTTTTGATTCTTATGTCTTCTAAACACACTCTTAAACCAATATAAACAAATCTGATTATAATTATCATTGGAATCATACTAGTCAATCACAAATGCAACATAGTATCTATTGTTTACATCAAAATCAAAACGAAATACGAAACCACATGAATGACCATTGAAATCAATCTAATCCTTCCCAAACCTCATCCATAATTCTTCGCAACCAACTTTGAACACTCTTTCTTTCAAAATGCACTAAGTCAATTCTAATGATAAATATCGATTCATAGATTCCCTTATTGACCATCAAGACTTGCAAACCAGTTGTACAGGACCATAAAACTACTCGTCATCGTTTATCAAGATTCGAGAATCAAATTAAAGTTATGGAATGGAAGTAATAACAAGTAAGACAAAAAGAAAATGCGTAATCCAGTAAAAAAAAGTCAAATCAATTTAGTACGACCATATAAATAGTGGTTAATTGTATTTCAATAATAATTATTCAACTACAGATTAGTGCATTTAACTAATTATAAATATTCAACTATATACATTGAAAAGGAACTAGTTTTACAAAAACATTAAACAATAATTGTTCTCACATCGATAGCGTTTTGCTTTTCTTAAGAACGTCCAACATTACTAAGTTTTGATTTTTATGTATTCTAAACATACTTTTAAACCAATATAATAAAATATGATTATAATTATCATTGGAATCATACTAGTCCATCACAAATGCTACATGGCATATATTGTTTACATCAAAACCAAAATCGAATACGAAACCACACGAATGACCATTGAAATCAATCCATTCCTCTCCAAACCTCATCCATAATGCTTCACAACCAACTTTGAACACTCTTTCTTTCAAAATGCACTAAGTTAATTCTAATGGCAAGTATCGATTCATAGATTCCATTATTGACCATCAAGACAAGAAAACCAATTGTACAGGACCACAAAACTTCTCGTCATCATTTAACAAGATTCGAGAATCAAATTAAAGTTGTGGAATGAAAGTAATAACACGTAAAACAAAAAGAAAACGCGTAATAGATTAAAAAGAAGTGAAATCAATTTAGTACGACCATGTAAATAATGGTTACTTGTATTTCAAATATATTTATGCAACTACAGATTAGTGCATCAAACTAATCACAAACGCTTAACTAAATACATTGAAAAGAAACAAGTTATACAAAAACATTAAACAACAATTGTTCTCGCATCGATAGTGTTTTGCATTCTTAAACAACATCCAACGTTATTACGTTTTGATTCTTATGTCTTCTAAACACACTCTTAAACCAATATAAACAAATCTGATTATAATTATCATTGGAATCATACTAGTCAATCGCAATTGCAACATAGTATCTATTGTTTACATCAAAACCAAAACGGAATACGAAACCACACGAATGACCATTGAAATAAATCTAATCCTTCCCAAACCTCGTCCATAATGCTTCACAACCAACTTTGAACACTCTTTCTTTCAAAATGCACTAAGTCAATTCTAATGATAAATATCTATTCATAGATTCCCTTATTGACCATCAAGACATGAAAACCAGTTGTACAGGACCATAAAACTACTCGTCATCGTTTATCAAGATTCGAGAATCAAATTAAAGTTGTGTAATGGAAGTAATAACAAGTAAGACAAAAAGAAAATGCGTAATCTAGTAAAAAAAAGTCAAATCAATTTAGTACGACCATATAAATAGTGGTTAATTGTATTTCAATAATAATTATTCAACTACAGATTAGTGCATTAAAGTAATTATAAATATTCAACTAAATACATTAAAAAGAAACTAGTTATACAAAAACATTAAACAATAATTGTTCTCACATCGATAGCGTTTTGCTTTCCTTAACAACGTCCAACATTACTAAGTTTTGATTCTTATGTATTCTAAACACCCTTTTAAACCAATATAATAAAATATGATTACAATTAGCATTGGAATCATACTTTGTCCATCACAAATGCTACATGGTATATATTGTTTACATCAAAACCAAAATCGAATACGAAACCACACGAATGACCATTGAAATCAATCCATTCCTCTCCAAACCTCATCCATAATGCTTCACAACCAACTTTAAACACTCTTTCTTTCAAAATGCACCAAGTTAATTCTAATGGCAAGTATCGATTCATAGATCCCATTATTGACCATCAAGACAAGAAAACCAATTGTACAGGACCACAAAACTACTCGTCATCATTTAACAAAATTCAAGAATCAAATTAAAGTTGTGGAATGAAAGTAATAACACGTAAAACAAAAAGAAAAGGCGTAATCGATTAAAAAAAGTCAAATCTATTTAGTACGACCAAGTAAATAACGGTAAATGGTATATCAATCATATTTATGCAACTACAGATTAGTGAATCAAATTAATCATGAACGCTCAACTAAATACAGTGAAAAGAAACAAGTTATACAAAAACATTAAACAACAATTGTTCTCGCATCGATAGCGTTTTGCATTCCTAAACAACATCCAACGTTATTAAGTTTTGATTCTTATGTCTACTAAACACTCTCTTAAACCAATATAAACAAATCTGATTATAATTATCATTGGAATCATACTAGTCAATCACAAATGCTACATAGCATCTATTGTTTACATCAAAACCAAAACGGAATACGAAACCACACGAATGACCATTGAAATCAATCTAATCCTTCCCAAACCTCATCCATAATGCCTCACAACCAACTTTGAACACATTTTCTTTCAAAATGCACTAAGTCAATTCTAATGATAAATATCGATTCATAGATTCCTTTATTGACCATCAAGACATGAAAACCGGTTGTACAGGACCATAAAACTACTCGTCATCATTTATCAAGATTCGAGAATCAAATTGAAGTTGTAGAATTGAAGTAATAACATGTAAAACAAAAAGAAAATACGTAATCTAGTGAAAAAAGTCAAATCAATTTAGTACGACTATGTAAATAGTGGTTAATTGTATTTCAATCATAATTATTCAACTACAGATTAGTGCATTAAACTAATTATAAATATTCAACTAAATACATTTAAAAGGAACTAGTTATACAAAAACATTAAACAACAAGTGTTCTCGCATCGATAGCGTTTTGCTTTCCTTAACAACGTCCAACGTTACTAAGTTTTAATTCTTATGTCTTCTAAACACACTTTTAAAACAATATAATCAAATCTGAATATAATTATTATTAGAATAATACTAGTCAATCAGAAATGCTACATGGTATCTATTGTTTACATCAAAACCAAAACCGAATACGAAACCACACGAATGACCATTGAAATCAATCCATTCCTCTCCAAACCTCATCCATAACGCTTCACAACAACCTTTGAACACTCTTTCTTTCAAAATGCACTAAGTCAATTCTAATGACAAATATCGATTTATAGATTCCATTATTAACCATCAAGACAAGAAAACCAATTGTACAAGACCACA
Organism: Flaveria robusta; assembly: GCA_025506415.1. Classification (NCBI taxonomy): domain Eukaryota; kingdom Viridiplantae; phylum Streptophyta; class Magnoliopsida; order Asterales; family Asteraceae; genus Flaveria; species Flaveria robusta. Next base: position 11,824,042 of record CM046461.1, on the reverse strand, counting down.
AAACTACTCGTCATCATTTAACAAGATTCGAAAATCATATTAAAGTTGTGGAATGAAAGTAATAACACGTAAAACAAAAAGAAACGAGTAATCGATTAAAAAAGAAGTCAAATCTATTTAGTAGGACCATGTAAATAATGGTTAATTGTATTTCAAACATATTTATGCAACTACAGATTAGTGCATCAAACTAATCATGAACGCTCAACTAAATAATTGAAAAGTAACAATTTATACAAAAACATTAAACAACAATTGTTCTCGCATCGATAGCGTTTTGCATTCCTTAACAACATCCAACGTTATTAAGTTTTGATTCTTATTTCTTCTAAACACACTCTTAAACCAATATAATCAAATCTGATTATAATTATAATTGAAATCGTACTAGTCAATCACAAATGATACATAGTATCTATTGTTTACATCAAAACAAAAACGGAATACGAAACCACACGAATGACCACTGAAATCAATCCAATCCTCCCCAAACCTCATCCATAATGCTTCGCAACCAACTTTGAACACTTTTTCTTCCAAAATGCACTTAGTCAATTCTAATGACAAATATCGATTCACAGATTCCCTTATTGACAATCAAGACAAGAAAACCAGTTGTACAAGACTAGAAAACTACTCGTCATCATTTAACAAAATTCGAGAATCAAATTATAGTTGTGGAATGGAAGTAATAACACGTAAAACAAAAAGAAAACGCATAATCGATTAGAAAAATTCAAATCTATTTAGTACGACGAAGTAAATAACGGTAAATTGTATTTCAATCATATTTAAGCAACTACAGATTAGTGCATCAAACTAATCATGAATGCTCAACTAAATACATTGAAAAGGAACAAGTTATACAAAACAATAAACAAAAATTGTTCTCGCATCGATAGCGTTTTCCTTTCCTTAACAACATCCAACGTTACTAAGTTTTGATTCTTATGTCTTCTAAACACACTCTTAAACCAATATAATCAAATCTGATTAAAATTATCATTGGAATCATACTTGTGAATCACAAATGCTACATGGTATCTATTGTTTACATACCAAAACCGATTACGAAACCACACGAATGACCATTGAAATCAATCCATTCCTCTCCAAACCTCATCCATAACGCTTCACAACCAACTTTGAACACCTTTTCTTTCAAAATGCACTAAGTCAATTCTAATGACAAGTATCGATTCATATATTTCATTATTAACCATCAAGACAAGAAAACCAATTATACAGTACCACAAAACTACTTGTCATCATTTAACAAGATTCGAGAATCAAATTAAAGTTGTGGAATGAAAGTAATAACACGTAAAACAAAAAGAAACGTGTAATCGATTAAAAAGAAGTCAAATCAATTTAGTACGACCATGTAAATAATGGTTAATTGTATTTCGAACATATTTATGCAACTACAGATTAGTGTATCAAACTAATCATGAACGCTCAATTAAATACATTGAAAAGTAACAAGTTTTATAAAAACATTAAACAACAATTGTTCTCGCATCGATAGCGTTTTGCATTCCTTAACAACATCCAACATTATTAAGTTTTGATTCTTATGTCTTCTAAACACACTCTTAAACCAATATAATCAAATCTGATTATAATTATCATTGAAATCGTACAAGTCAATTACAAAATGATACATAGTATCTATTTACATCAAAACCAATACAAAATACGAAACCACACGAATGACCACTAAAATCAATCCAATCCTCCCCAAACCTCATCCATAATGCTTTGCAACCAACTTTGAACACTTTTTCTTTCAAAATGCACTTAGTCAATTCTAATGACAAATATAGATTCATAGATTCCCTTATTGACCATCAAAACAAGAAAATCAGTTGTACAGGTCCATAAAACTACTCGTCTTCATTTAACAAAATTCGAGAATCAAATTAAAGTTGTGGATTGTAAGTAATAACACGTAAAACAAAAAGAAAACGTAATCGATTAAAAAAATTCAAATCTATTTAGTACGGCCAAGTAAATAATGGTAAATTGTATTTCAATCATATTTATGCAACTACAGATTAGTGCATCAAACTAATCATGAATGCTCAACTAAATACATTAAAAAGGAATAAGTTATACAAAAACATTAAACAACAATTGTTCTCGCATCGATAGCGTTTTGTTTTCCGTAACAACATCCAACGTTACTAAGTTTTGATTCTTATGTCTTCTAAACACACTCTTAAACCAATACAATCAAATCTGATTAAAATTATCATTGGAATCATACTTGTCAATCACAAATGCTACATGGTATCTATTGTTTACATCAAAACCAAAACCGATTACGAAACCACACGAATGACCATTGAAATCAATCCATTCCTCTCCAAACCTCATCCATAACGCTTCACAACCAACTTTGAACACTCTTTCTTTCAAAATGCACTAAGTCAATTCTAATGACAAGTATCGATTCATATATTCCATTATTAACCATCAAGAGAAGAAAACCAATTATACAGGACCACAAAACTACTCGTCATCATTTAAAAAGATTCGAGAATCAAATTAAAGTTGTGGAATGAAAGTAATAACACGTAAAACAAAAAGAAACATGTAATCGATTAAAAAGAAGTCAAATCAATTTAGTACGACCATGTAAATAATAGTTAATTGTATTTCAAACTTATTTATGCAACTACATATTAGTGTATCAAACTAATCATGAACGCTCAACTAAATACATTGAAAAGTAACAAGTTTTACAAAAACATTAAACAACAATTGTTCTCGCATCGATAGCATTTTGCATTCCTTAACAACATCCAACGTTATTAAGCTTTGATTCTTATGTCTTCTAAACACACTCTTAAACCAATATAATCAAATCTGATTTTAATTATCATTGAAATCGTACAAGTCAATCACAAAATGATACATAGTATCTATTTACATCAAAACCAAAACAGAATACGAAACCACACGAATGACCACTGAAATCAATCCAATCCTCCCCAAACCTCATCCATAATGCTTCGCAAACAACTTTGAACACTTTTTCTTTTAAAATGCACTTAGTCAATTCTAATGACAAATATAGATTCATAGATTCCCTTATTGACTATCAAAACAAGAAAACCAGTTGTACAAGTCCACAAAACTACTCGTCTTCATTTAACAAAATTCGAGAATCAAATTAAAGTTGTGGATTGTAAGTAATAACACGTAAAACAAAAAGAAACATGTAATCGATTAAAAAGAAGTGAAATCAATTTAGTACGACCATGTAAATAATGGTTAATTGTATTTCAAACATATTTATGCAACTACAAATTAGTGTATCAAACTAATCATGAACACTTAACTAAATATATTGAAAAGTAACAAGTTTTACAAAAACATTAAACAACAATTGTTCTCGCATCTATAGCATTTTGCATTCCTTAACAACATCCAACGTTATTAAGCTTTGATTCTTATGTCTTCTAAACACACTCTTAAACCAATATCAGCAAATCTGATTTTAATTATCATTGAAATCGTACAAGTCAATCACAAAATGATACATAGTATCTATTTACATCAAAACCAAAACAGAATACGAAACCACACGAATGACCACTGAAATCAATCCAATCCTCCCCAAACCTCATCCATAATGCTTCGCAACCAACTTTGAACACTTTTTCTTTTAAAATGCACTTAGTCAATTCTAATTACAAATATAGATTCATAGATTCCCTTATTGACCATCAAAACAAGAAAACCAGTTGTACAAGTCCACAAAACTACTCGTCTTCATTTAACAAAATTCGAGAATCAAATTAAAGTTGTGGATTGTAAGTAATAACACGTAAAACAAAAAGAAAACGCGTAATCGATTAAAACAAGTCAAATCTATTTAGTACGACCAAGTAAATAACGGTTAATTGTATTTCAGTCATATTTATGCAACTACAGATTAGTGCATCAAACTAATCATGAACGCTCAACTAAATACAGTGAAATGGAACAAGTTATACAAAAACATTAAACAATAATTGTTCTCGCATCGATAGCGTTTTGCTTTCCTTAACAACATCCACCGTTACTAAGTTTTGATTCTTATGTCTTCTAAACACACTCTTAAACCAATATAATCAAATCTGATGAAAATTATCATTGGAATCATACTTGTCAATCACAAATGCTACATGGTATCTATTGTTTACATCAAAACCAAAACCGATTACGAAACCACACGAATGACCATTGAAATCAATCCATTCCTCTCCAAACCTCATCCATAACGCTTCACAACCAACTTTGAACACTCTTTCTTTCAAAATGCACTAAGTCAATTCTAATGACAAGTATCGATTCGTATATTCCATTATTAACCATCAAGACAAGAAAACCAATTATACAGGACCACAAAACTATTCGTCATCAATTAAAAAGATTTGAGAATCAAATTAAAGTTGTGGAATGAAAGTAATAACACGTAAAACAAAAAGAAACATGTAATCGAATAAAAAGAAGTCAAATCAATTTAGTACGACCATGTAAATAATGGTTAATTGTATTTCAAACATATTTATGCAACTACATATTAGTGTATCAAACTAATCATGAACGCTCAACTAAATACATTGAAAAGTAACAAGTTTTACAAAAACATTAAACAACAATTGTTCTCGCATCGATAGCATTTTGCATTCCTTAACAACATCCAACGTTATTAAGCTTTGATTCTTATGTCCTCTAAACACACTCTTAAACCAATATAATCAAATCTGATTTTAATTATCATTGAAATCGTACAAGTCAATCACAAAATGATACATAGTATCTATTTACATCAAAACCAAAACAGAATACGAAACCACACGAATGACCACTGAAATCAATCCAATCCTCCCCAAACCTCATCCATAATGCTTCGCAACTAACTTTGAACACTTTTTCTTTTAAAATGCACTTAGTCAATTCTAATGACAAATATAGATTCATAGATTCACTTATTGATCATCAAAACAAGAAAACCAATTGTACAAGTCCACAAAACTACTCGTCTTCATTTAACAAAATTCGAGAATCAAATTAAAGTTGTGGATTGTAAGTAATAACACGTAAAACAAAAAGAAAACGCGTAATCGATTAAAACAAGTCAAATCTATTTAGTACGACCAAGTAAATAACGGTTAATTGTATTTCAGTCGTATTTATGCAACTACAGATTAGTGCATCAAACTAATCATGAACGCTCAACTAAATACAGTGAAATGGAACATGTTATACAAAAACATTAAACAACAATTGTTCTCGCATCGATAGCGTTTTGCTTTCCTTAACAACATCCAACGTTACTAAGTTTTGATTCTTATGTCTTCTAAACACACTCTTAAAACAATATAATCAAATCTTATTATAATTATTATTGGAATAATACTAGTCAATTACAAATGCTACATGGTATCTATTGTTTACATCAAAACCAAAACCGAATAGGAAACCACACGAATGACCATTGAAATCAATCCATTCCTCTCCAAACCTCATCCATAACGCTTAACAACCAACTTTGAACACTCTTTCTTTCAAAATGCACTAAGTCAATTCTAATGACAAATATCGATTCATAGATTCCATTATTAACCATCAAGACAAGAAAACCAACTGTATAGGACCACAAAAGTACTCGTCATCATTTAAAAAAATTCGAGAATCATATTAAAGTTGTGAAATGAAAGTAATAACACGTAAAACAAATAGAAACGCGTAATCGATTAAAAAGAAGTCAAATCAATTTAGTACGACCATGTAAATAATGGTTAATTGTATTTCAAATATACTTATGCAACTACAGAATAGTGCATAAACTAATCATTAACGCTCAACTAAATACATTGAAAAGTAACAAGTTATACAAAAACATTAAACAACAATTGTTCTCGCATCGATAGCGTTTTGCATTCCTTACCAACATCCAACGTTATTATGTTTTGATTCTTATGTCTTCTAAACACACTCTTAAACCAATATAACCAAATCTGATTATAATTATAATTAAAATCGAACTAGTCAATCACAAATGATACATAGTATCTAGTGTTTACATCAAAACAAAAACGGAATACGAAATCACACGAATGACCACTGAAATCAATCCATTCCTCCCCAAACCTCATCCATAATGCTTCGCAACCAACTTTGAACACTTTTTCTTTCAAAATGCACTTAGTCAATTCTAATGACAAATATCAATTCATAGTTTACCTTATTGACCATCAAGACAAGAAAACCAGTTGTACAGGACCACAAAACTACTCGTTATCATTTAACAAAATTCAAGAATCAAATTAAAGTTGTGGAATGGAAGTAATAACACGTAAAACAAAAAGAAAACGCGTAATGATTAAAAAAAGTCAAATCTATTTAGTACGACCAAGTAAATAACGGTAAATTGTATTTCAATCATATTTATGCAACTACAGATTAGTGCATCAAACTAATCATGAACACTCAACTAAATACATTGAAAAGAAACAAGTTATACAAAAACATTAAACAATAATTGTTCTCGCATCGATAGCGTTTTGCATTCCTAAACAACATCCAACGTTATTAACTTTTGATTCTTATGTCTTCTAAACACACTCTTAAACCAATATAAACAAATCTGATTATAATTATTATTGGAATCATACTAATCAATCACAAATGCTTCATAGTATCTATTGTTTACATCAAAACCAAAACGGAATATGAAACCACACGAATGACCATTGAAATCAATCTAATCCTTCCCAAACCTCATCCATAATGCTTCGCAACCAACTTTGAACACTCTTTCTTTCAAAATGCACTAAGTCCATTCTAATGATAAATATCGATTCATAGATTCCCTTATTGACCATCAAGACATGAAAACCAGTTGTACAGGACCATAAAACTACTCTTCATCATTTATCAAGATTCGAGAATCGAATTAAAGTTGTGGAATGAAAGTAATAACATGTAAAATAAAAAGAAAATGCGTAATCTAGTGAAAAAAGTCAAATCAATTTAGTACGACCATGTAAATAGTGGTTAATTGTATTTCAATCATAATTATTCAACTACAGATTAGTGCATTAAACTAATTCTAAATATTCAACTAAATACATTAAAAATGAACTAGTTATACAAAAACATTAAACAACAAGTGTTCTCGCATCGATAGCATTTTGCTTTCTTTAACAACATCCAACGTTATTAAGTTTTTATTCTTATTTTTTCTAAAAACACTCTTAAACCAATATAACCAAATCTGATTATAATTATTATTTTTTCTAAACACACTCTTAAACCAATATAACCAAATCTGATTATAATTATCATTGGAATCGTACTAGTCAATCACAAATGATACATAGTATCTATTGTTTACATCATGTAACACCTAGAAATTTTAAAAGAAGAGAAATGTGAAGAAAAAGAAAGAATAGCAAAATAACCCAAGATGGGGGTTTAAAATGGTATAAGGGACAAAGTTTTATATTAATATATTCAAAAAGGTTGTCATGACCGCCCATGACCCCTGTACTATCTTCCTGTCGATTTTTAGTGAGAGAAAGAACAGAATTCCCTTCAGTTTCTGAGAGAGGAAGAAGAAGAAGTCGGAATTCAGGTTAGTTTTCTGATTAGTGGGGTGTTCTTTGCCGCATTTCAGCTTCAGGTATGTGCTTATGTGCTTGTATGTGTGTTCGGTTGTGTGTTTTGGTGTTTTTAGGTGTTTGAACTCATAAGCATTCGGGTTTGAAGGAAGTCTTACTCGGAAGTTGCAAGAGGTGAGTTCTAAATCCCCGTTTTTAAATGTTTTAACTGATTTGGGGCTGGAAATGCATGTTTAAACGTTTTTATAAAATTTGGGTTTGTACCCGTATGTATGTGTATGTGCCCTGTTGGGAGGGTGTATGTTTGGGAAATTATGATTATGTTCCTGGTTTCATGCTTGTTAGATGCTTAGTATGCTAGAAACTAGGCTAGAACAGGTTAGATTGATGATTTTGAGGTCTGAAAATGATGGTAGTTAGAAAAGTAGTTGGCCATGCGCCTAAGTGCCCATGCGCCTAAGATCATGCGCCCAAACAGTACCCAAACGCCTAAGGTTCATGCACACAAATAGTGCCCATGCGCCTAGGGTTATGCCCAGGAGCCTATGTGTGCCCGTACGCCCAACTGCTAAAACGCCTAAGTGTCCATGCGCCTAAAGCAGGCTCATGCGCCTAGAAAGTTGTCCAGACGCCTAAGTCTTGGCCATGCGCCCAAATAGTGCCCATGCGCTTGAGTCGCCCATGCGCCTAGGTATTCATGCGCCCGCATAGTGTTCGTGCGCCTGCATAGTGCTCATGCGCCTAAGACTTAGAAAATTTTCTGAAATTTTCGGGAAAAGGACTTTTAGGCTATGACTTGAGATGTTTTCATGGCTGATATGTGACGATTATATGATGCTTTTATGCATGTTTGTGGCCTGTTTTCTTTATGTTCCGTATTATGTATTTTCCGTGGCTTTACGTGGTGTGATTATGTTAATGAACATAAAGTATATATATAATGAAAGCGGAAATTAATGGTAATAAAAAGTGGAACATAAAGAATGAAAGAAGAGTCTTTGCAAGCAAACGTAAGGAGGTTCACACCCAATGAAGGGTGTTAGCTCAACTGTGTGCGGTTTAGCTAACCCAGAAGCATGCACACGGGGGTCTAATCCTTGTGATTGACCAAACGTATGGGACCCTTGTCACTTGCCCCAGGTACTGGAGTCAGCTTCGTGCATAATGTTAGGAGTGTATTTTTAGACTTCAGGCCCAGTAACCAGCTTCGTGCATAATGTTCGGGGTATAGCACATGGCATTGGTCCGGATGAAAGTGAAAGATAATGATGAATGAACGAATGACGTTCGATAATGAATGATGATGAAAGATAATAATAAATATTATCTATATGTACGTATGATGTATGATCGCGAATGAAAGTAAAGAAAGGTTTTCTAAACGAAAGTAAAGTATTTCTATTATAAAACTAGAACTCACTCAGCAACGCTGACTTTTATGCATTTTCAGTTGATAGGTAATGGTTGCTGAGGATGGCACGGGGTGGAGCTACATGGCAAGATTTTTGACTGGCATCCATTTTGTGTAACAATGATGCTTTTGTGTAGAAATAAAACCAGATGATGATTTGTAATGTACTAATGTTGTAAACAGTAATTACTAATATATGAAATGGTTTCGTTAAATTATTCCGCTGCAGTGTTTTTAATAAATTTTGATGAGATTTTGAAACATTATGTGCGATGATTGTCCAACTGTGAGTGTTCCGGGAACGTGGCCTTATAAGTTGGTATCAGAGTCAAAGTTTAAGAAAAATGAGTAAATATTTTCCAATAAACCTAAACTTAAACTGAAAATGGGACAAAGGGAAGGATGCCAGCCCAAGTAGCTACGTGCCATCAGGTATTTTCTTTAATGTTAACCGGTATTATGTGCGCATGCTATCTGATTTATGTGCTTTTAGTTGATTTGAATACTGATGTAGTCAGGATAGGAAACGCTTGGGGTATGAAAGGTAAAGTAAGTGGCTAATCACAACTGGCCACTGTAATTAGGGACTTACTATACTTGACATAAACTAAGCTATTACCTTGAATGACCGTGTTGGTGTTTGAATCTTATAGTGTGTTTAGAGGATGGCTGGTGGTAGATCTTCGAAGGCTTCTAGAGGTGGAGGTCGTGGTGGACGTGGTGCTGGACCACGGGCCACAAGAGGTGGTGCCAAGGCTGCGGAAAGGGCACCTGAGGTGCCCAAGACTCATAACCAGGAAGGTGGTGATGAGAGTGCTAATCTGAGGGCCTCGGTGAAAGAGGCTATTGTTAGGAGGTTCACCAGGTCATGCAGACGATCTTGCCGTCTGTGGTGGTTGAAGTGATTAGAGCTGTAAGGGAGGACGAGAAGGAGAAAGAAAAGACAGCGGGAGAAGCGGGGCAGCGGGGAGACTGAGACGGTTGATCCAAGTGATGAGGAGGAGGGAGAAGCGGTGCCAAGTACAGCTCGGGGCTATAATTATGGGGCATTCTAAAGATGCAAACCCCCGACTTTTGATGGCAATGGCAACGCTGCTGCTGCCCATCGATGGGTGAGAGAAATGGAAGCCGTACTTGATATCAGCGAGTGCAGGGAGGACCAGAAGGTGAAGTTTGCTACCCACTTATTTGTGGACTCGGCTTATGCTAGTGGGACAATATTGTCCAGGCCAAAGGTAGCCGGACAATTGGAAAGATGAAGTGGGATGAACTGAAGAAGCTGGTGATTGAGGAGTTCTGTCCTCACAGGGAACTTGATAAAATTGAGAGAGAGTTCCTACAGTTGGAGGCGGGAACCATAACGCACCAACAGTACACCACAAAGTTTAATGAGATGGAGCGACTGGTGCCAGATCAGGTGACACCTGTGTCACAAAAGATAAAGAGGTATATCCAAGGTTTGCCAGCGGATATTCGCAGGCACATGATCGCCGCCCGGCCGAGCACGTATAGGTCAGTGGTTGGTCTGGCGGGAAGGCTGTATGACGAGCGGGAGTTTGTAGAGGCTGAAGTGAGCAAGAAAGGTGGTGGTGGTGACCGCAACTGGAATGGAAAGGGGTTTGGACGTGGTGGTGTCGCCACAAACAGCAAGGTTGCAAGGGTGGATGACCGGCGAGTGACCGCCTCTGGTGCGGGTACAAAGAGGTGTGGTAAATGCGGAATGGAATATACTGGAGAGTGCAGATGGGGATCGAACGTCTGTTTCAAGTGTGGGAAGCCCAGTCACATAGCAAAGAAGTGTCTGGTGATAAGGTGTTTTAACTGTGGCGGAGAGGGTCACCTGAGCAGGGATTGCAAGAAGCCGAGGGCGGAGAGTTATGGAGCAAGGAAGACGACCGGAACTGAAGGGCAGAAGGCGAGCGCCAGAGCTTTCACGATGACCAGGGAGGAGGCTAGGACAGACCCCGATGTTGTGTCAGGTACGTTTCTAGTAAACCAAACTCTTGCCTCTGTGTTGTGTTATTTGATTCTGGTACTAGTAAGAGTTTTATTTCTGCTGCTTTCTTTGCAAATTTGCCCGTTAGAAGTAGAAGTATTGATGAGCCCTTCGATGTAGAAACTACCGTAGGTAAGTCTACCAGGATCTCTGATCTAATAGAAGGCTGTGACATAGAATTAGAAGGTTATAAGTTTCCTGCTAGACTGTTTGTGATGACCTTAGGCAGGTTTGATGTAGTCCTAGGGATGGACTGGTTAGCGGCTTATGAAGCACAAGAAGATGATCCGTTTGACAGAGCCTGACGGGAGTTCGGTGACGATCTACGATGATCGAATTACTACGGTCCCGAAGATAATTTCAATGGCGGTGGCAGGAAAGTATATGAGACGTTGATGTGGCACCTACCTGGCTTATGTGAAGGATGTGGACACGTCAACACCACAATTGTCCGATGTACCGGTTGTGTGTGATTTTCCCGATGTGTTTCGAGAAGATTTACAAGGAGTGCCACCGGACCGTGAGATAGAGTTCCAGATTGACTTGATACCGGGCGCTCAGCCTATCGCTAAGGCACTGTATCGATTGGCTCCAACAGAGATGAAGGAACTGATGGTTCAATTGCAAGAACTGTTGGATAAAGGGTTCATTCGACCGATTATCTTTCCCTGGGGTGCTGCGGTCTTGTTTGTAAAGAAAAAGGATGGTAGCATGAGGATGTGCATCGACTACCGTGAGTTGAACAAGTTGACGGTGAAGAACCGATATCCTTTACCAAGAATCGACGACTTGTTTGATCAGTTGCAAGTTGCCAGTTGGTTTTCGAGAATCGATCTTCGATCGGGTTATCATCAGCTGAAGGTGAAGAAGCAGGATATTCCTAAAACAGCTTTTCGTACGCGTTATGGACACTACGAGTTTCTCGTTATGTCTTTTGGATTAACTAACGCGCCAGCTGTTTTTATGGATTTGATGAATCGAGTGTGCCGGCCGATGTTGGATAAATCAGTGATTGTGTTTATTGACGATATCCTGATTTATTCAAGGAGCAAGGAGGAGCATGCCGTCACATTCGGGAGGTGTTGGAGACGCTTAGAAGGGAGAAGTTGCATGCTAAGTTCTCCAAGTGCGCGTTCTGGTTGCGCGAAGTTCAGTTTTTGGGTCACGTGGTGAATTCCGAGGGAATCATGGTTGACCCGGCAAAAGTAGAAGCTGTGATGCTATGGAAGTCTCCAAAGACGCCGTCTGAGATTCGTAGTTTCTTGGGTTTCGCGGGCTATTATAGAAGATTTATCCAAGATTTCTCCAAGATAGCTTCTCCGTTGACCAAATTGACCTGTAAGGACGTGAAATTTGTATGGGGTCAAGAGCAAGGAAAGGCTTTTGAGGAGTTGAAAGCAAGGTTGACGCAAGCTCCAGTCTTGTCGTTACCCGAAGGAAGCGAAGATTTGGTGGTTTATTCAGATGCTTCTTATCTGGGGTTAGGTTGCGTGCTGATGCAGCGAGGGAAGGTTATAGCTTACGCATCCCGACAGCTGAAACTTCATGAGGTTAATTACCCTACTCATGACTTGGAGTTAGCGGCTGTGGTCTTCGCATTGAAGATTTGGAGGCACTATTTATATGGGACGAAGTGCACTATCTTCACCGACCACAAGAGTTTGAAGTACTTCTTCGAGCAGAAAGATTTGAATATGAGGCAAAGGCAATGGTTGGAGCTCATTAAGGATTATGATTGTGAGATCCATTACCATCCGGGCAAAGCCAACGTAGTGGCGGATGCCCTTAGCCGAAAGGAGAGGCCTGAACTGATCCGGGTGAAGGCTTATCAATTAGTTATGACCTCCGACGTGATGAAGCAGGTCAAGGAGTTTCAAGATGAAGCATTGAAAGAAGATCGCCTTAACTCCGAAAGGATGAGAGGTCTAGTCACGGAATTGGGTGAAAACACTCTCGGTGTTAGAACCCGATTTGGACGAATGTGGATTCCTCGTTATGGAGATTTACGTGGAAAGATCATGGAAGAAGCTCATAAGACTCGATACTCCATTCATCCTGGTGCTACAAAGATGTATCATGATATGAAGAAAGATTATTGGTGGCCGGGTATGAAGCGTGAGGTAGCGGAGTACGTGAGTAAGTGTCTTACTTGCTTGGAAGTGAAGGCGGAGCATCAGAAGCCATACGAGAAGATCCAACCTTTGGATATACCCGAGTGGAAGTGGGAGCATATCACCATGGATTTTATTACGAAGCTGCCGTGAACGGCAAGGGGGTATGATGCAATATGGGTGATAGTCGACCGTTTGACGAAGAGCGCTCACTTCTTACCGATCCGTGAAACGTATTCATCCGAGAGGTTAGCGGATCTGTTCATCAAGGAGATTGTGACTCGTCATGGTGTACCGGTGTCTATTGTGTCTGACCGTGACACTCGGTTTACATCCAAGTTTTGGAAGAGATTTCATGATGCGATGGGGACGAGGTTACATATTAGTACGGCTTATCATCCTCAAACGGATGGTCAATCAGAAAGAACCATTCAGACGCTAGAAGATATGCTTCGGGCATGCGTCATTGACTTCGGAGGAAGTTGGGACGAACACTTACCGTTAGCTGAATTCTCATACAACAACAGTTATCATGCCAGCATTGGTATTCCACCCTATGAGATGCTATACGGTAGAAGCTGTAGGACACCCGTATGTTGGGGTGACATCGGTCAGAAGGAGTTAGGAAGCATCGAAGTGATTGAGGCTACGACTGAGAAGTTAGAAAAGATCAAAGCTTTTATGAAGGTAGCCAAAGATAGGCAGAAGTCGTATGCCGATAAGAGACGTAGACCGATTGAATTCAAGGTGGGTGATAGAGTTATGTTGAAGGTTTCACCTTGGAAGGGTATCATTCGGTTTAGGAAGCGGGGCAAGTTGAGCCCGAGGTACATAGGACCTTTCCGAATCATTGCTCGAGTTGGAGAGGTGGCCTATAGATTGGAGTTGCTCGATGAGTTAAGTGGAATTCACCCGACATTCCATGTATCTCATCTGAGGAAGTGTTTAGCTGATGAGGATATGGTGGTAGCACTGGAAGACATTGAGGTAGACGAACAGCTCACTTATGTGGAACAACCAGTGTCTATCATTGACAGGAAAGAGAAGAGGCTAAGGAATAAAGTGGTTCCCTTGGTGCGGGTACAGTGGAAGCATAGAAAGGGATCCGAGTCTACATGGGAACCTGAGGAGGAGATGAGACGGCATTATCCTCAGCTGTTTAAGGAGTGACATGTTTCGGGGACGAAACCTATATAAGGGGGTGGACTTGCAACACCCGGAAATTTTAAAAGAAGAGAAATGTGAAGAAAAAGAAAGAATAGCAAACTAACCCAAGAAGGGGTTAAAATGGTAGAAGGGACAAAGTTTTATATTAATATGTTCAGAAAGGTGGTCATGGCCGCCCATGACCCCTGTACCATCTTCCGGTCGATTTTTAGTGAGAGAAAGAGCAGAATTCCCTTCAGTTTTAGAGAGAGGAAGAAGAAAAAGTTGGAATTCAGGTTAGTTTTCTGATTTGTGGCGTGTTCTTGGCCGCATTTCAGCTTCGGGTATGTGCTTATGTGCTTGTATGTGTGTTCGGTTGCGTGTTTTGGTGTTTGAACTCATAAGCATTCGGGTTTGAAGGAAGTCTTACTCGGAAGTTGCAAGAGGTGAGTTCTAGATCCCCGTTTTTAAATGTTTTAATTGATTTGGGGCTGGAAATGCATGTTTAAACGTTTTGCTAAAATTTGGGTGTGTACCCGTATGTATGTGTATGTGCCTTGTTGGGAGGGTGTATGTTTGGGAAATTATGATTATGTTCCTGGTTTCGTGCTCGTTAGATGCTTAATATGCTAGAACAGGTTAGATTGATGATTTTGAGGTCTGAAAATGATGGTAGTTAGAAAAATGGTTGGCCATGCGCCTAAGTGCTCATGCGTCTGAGATCATACGCCCAAACAGTACCCAAACGCCTAAGGTTCATGCGCACAAATAGTGCCCATGCGCCTAGGATTATGCCCAGGAGCCTAAGTGTGCCCGTACGCCCAACTGCTAAAACGCCTAAGTGTCCATGCGGCTAAACAAGGCTCATGCGCCTACATAGTACCCATGCGCCTAGAAAGTTGTCCAGACGCCCAAATAGTGCCCATGCGCCTGAGACTTAGAAATTTTCTGAAATTTTCGGGGAAAGAAGGACATTTAGGCTATGACTTGGGATGTTTTCGGGAGTGATATGTGATGATTATATGATGCTTTTATGCATGTTTGTGGCCTGTTTTCTTTATGTTCCCTATTATGTATTTTTCGTGGCTTTACGTGGTGTGATTATGTTAATGAACGTAAAGTATATAGATAATGAAAGTGGAAATTAATGGTAATGAAAAGTGGAACGTAAAGAATGAAAGAAGAGTCTTGCAAGCAAACGTAAGGAGGTTCACACCCAATGAAGGGTGTTAGCTCAACTGTGTGCGGTTTAGCTAACCCAGAAGGATGCACACGGGGTCTAATCCTTGTGATTGACCAAACGTATGGGACCCTTGTCGCTTGCTCTAGGTACTGGAGTCAGCTTCGTGCACAATGTTAGGAGTCTGTTTATAGACTTCAGGCCTAGTAACCAGCTTCGTGCATAATGTTTGGGGTATAGCACATGGCATTGGTCCGGATGAAAGTGAAAGATAATGATGAATGAACGAATGATGTTCGATAATGAATGATGATGAAAGATAATAATAAATATTATCTGTATGTACGTATGATGTATGATAGCGAATGAAAGTAAAGAAAGGTTTTCTAAACGAAAGTAAAGTATTTCTATTATAAAAATAGAACTCACTCAGCAACGCTGATTTTTATATATTTTCAGTTGGCAGGTAATGGTTGCTGAGGATGGCACGGGGTGGAGCTACTTGGCCAAGATTTTTGATTGGCATCCATTTTATGTAACAATGATGATTTTGTGTAGAAATGAAACCAGATGATGATTTGTAATGTACTAATGTTGTAAACAGTAATTACTAATATATGAAATGGCTTCGTTAAATTATTCCGCTGCAGTGTTTTTAATAAATTTTGATGAGATTTTGAAACATTATGTGCGATGATTGTCCAATTGTGAGTGTTCCGAGAACGGGGCCTTACAAGTTGGTATCAGAGCCAAAGTTTAAGAGAAATGGGTAAATATTTTCCAATAAACCTAAACTTAAACTGAAAATGGGACAAAGGGAAGGATGCCAGCCCAAGTAGTTACGTGCCATCAGGTATTTTCTTTAATGTTAACCGGTATTATGTGTGCATGCAATCTGATTTATGTGCTTTTAGTAGATTTGAATACTGATGTAGTCAGGATAGGAAACGCTTGGGGTATCAAAGGTAAAATAAGTGGCTAATCACAACTGACCACTGTAATTAGGGACTTACTATACTTGACATAAACTAAGCTATTACCTTGAATGACCGTGTTGGTGTTTGAATCTTATAGTGTGTTTAGAGGATGGCCGGTGGTAGATCTTCGAAGGATTCTAGAGGTGGAGGTCGTGGTGGACGTGGTGCTGGACCACGGGCCACAAGAGGCGGTGCCAAGGCCGCGGAAAGGGGCCTTGCACATCAAAACCAAAACCGAATACGAAACCACACGAATAACCATTGAAATCAATCTAATCCTCCCCAAATCTCATCCATAAGGCTTCACAACCTACTTTGAACACTCTTTCTTTCAAAGTGCACTAAGTCCATTCTAATGACAAATATCGATTCATATATTCCCTTATTGACCATCAAGACAAGAAAACCAGTTGTACAGGACCACAAAACTACTCGTCATCATTTAAAAAAATTCGAGAATCAAATTAAAGTTGTGGAATGGAAGTAATAACATGTAAAATAAAAAGAAAATGCGTAATCCAGTAAAAAAAGTCAAATCAATTTAGTACGACCATGTAAATAGTGGTTAATTGTATTTCAATCATAATTATTCAACTACAGATTAGTGCATCAAACTAATTATAAATATTCAACTAAATATATTGAAAAGAACTAGTTATACAAAAACATTAAACAACAAGTGTTCTCGCATCGATAGCATTTTGCTTTCTTTAACAACATCCAACGTTATTAAGTTTTGATTCTTATTTTTTCTAAACATACTCTTAAACCAATATAATCAAATCTGATTATAATTATAATTGAAATCGTACTAGTAAATCACAAATGATACATAGTATCTATTATTTACATCAAAATCAAAACGGAATATGAAACCACACGAATGACCATTGAAATCAATCCAATCCTTCCAAAACCTCATCCATAATTCTTCGCAACTAACTTTGAACCATCTTTCTTTCAAAATGCACTAAGTCAATTCTAATGACAAATATCGATTCATAGATTCCCTTATTGACAATCAAGACATGAAAAACAGTTGTACAGGACCATAAAACTACTCGTCATCCTTTATTAAGATTCGAGAATCAAATTAAAGTTGTGGAATGGAAGTAATAACATGTAAAACAAAAAGAAAATGCGTAATCCAGTAAAAAATGTCAAATCAATTTAGTACGACCGTGTAAATAGTGGTTAATTGTATTTCAATCATAATTATTCAACTACAGATTAGTACATCAAACTAATTATAAATATTCAACTAAATATATTGAAAAGAACTAGTTATACAAAAACATTAAACAACAAGTGTTCTCGCATCGATAGCTTTTTGCTTTCTTTAACAACATCCAACGTTATTAAGTTTTGATTCTTATTTTTTCTAAACATACTCTTAAACCAATATAATCAAATCTGATTATAATTATAATTGAAATCGTACTAGTTAATCACAAATGATACATAGTATCTATTATTTACATCAAAATCAAAACGGAATATGAAACCACACGAATGACCATTGAAATCAATCCAATCCTTCCAAAACCTCATCCATAATGCTTCGCAACTAACTTTGAACCATCTTTCTTTCAAAATGCACTAAGTCAATTCTAATGACAAATATCGATTCATAGATTCCCTTATTGACCATCAAGACATGAAAAACAGTTGTACAGTACCATAAAACTACTCGTCATCGTTTATTAAGATTCGAGAATCAAATTAAAGTTGTGGAATGGAAGTAATAACATGTAAAACAAAAAGAAAATGCGTAATCCAGTAAAAAAAAGTCAAATCAATTTAGTACGACCATGTAAATAGTGGTTAATTGTATTTCAATCATAATTATTCAACTACAGATTAGTGCATCAAACTAATTATAAATATTCAACTAAATATATTGAAAAGAACTAGTTATACAAAAACATTAAACAACAAGTGTTCTGGCATCGATAGCGTTTTGCTTTCTTTAACAACATCCAACGTTATTAAGTTTTGATTCTTATTTTTTCTAAACATACTCTTAAACCAATATAATCAAATCTGATTATAATTATCATTAAAATCATACTAGTAAATCACAAATGATACATAGTATCTAAGTATACACTGTTTTATTAAGAGAATATAATAATATAAAATATCATACAAACCAAAAATTTTTTAAGTATACACTGTTTTATTAAGAGAATAATAATAGTTCATTACGAAGTATTTTTTTTTTTCATTTTTTACAATAAAATGAAGAATATTTACAATTTAAAATTATTTTAGTGATAGGAATAGGTGAATGAAGCTTTAGGTAAGGGGACTGTCCAAAAGGCCCAAAAAAAAAAGTTCATATTGAACACCCAAAAAATAAAAATTATTTTTATAGGGTAGCGACCAAAAAACAAACCGCCCCATCAAAGGTTCGTACACGCAACAAAAGTTGTATCACATGTGATCTTAGAAGCACGTTTAGCTACAGTAAACCTACTCACAAAAAAAGTTGATGTTTAATATTATTTAATTAATGTCAACTAATCGAACCACATATCTCAATGAGCAGATGTAGTTTTGAGCGGAACATATATTTTCTTTGGTCGTGTCATCATCACATCATCACAAGACCTACAACATTTTACCACATCACCCATTTATGCTATCTCAACTTAAAAAGATATTAAAATATAAAAACAAACTAAAAGCAACCTAAAAACCATTTTAACATGCAAAAATCACTTAATTTTTTTTTGAAGATCTAACATCATAACCCTTTATCGTTCGAATTCAATTCAAAACAAACATATAATATTAGTTTGTCTCATTATAGTATAAAAATCTCTTCGTTAGCAGTTAAAAGTTTAATTTATACCTAGATATTGATGTCGCGCGTTGCTGCGGCTATACTTTGGTGGGTTGAAAACGTCGCCTTTATTGATATATGTTTTATTCCAACCAATCTACCCTATCATTTTGACCTAGTCGGAAGTTTTTGTAAGCAAATGGATCAAAAGACCATAATTTATCATAGACACTTTGTTATATAGTCAAAAGTGCAGTGAACTCTTTAAATGTGCACATATACCTTTAGATTCACATGAGTTCCTACTCATTACCCGCATCGGATTCATCCTTGTAATTTCACGGCCTTCTTCAATGGTAATTTAAACTGCTAATTTCTTTTCTAGTCCTGGGTCAACTTCGCGTTTGAAGTAATGAGCTTTGCACTATTTTCTTAAAAAAAATAATAAACTCAAAATAGGAGTGAATCAAGATAAAAGAAACATTAGTTTACTTTCTGATTCAATATAATTAAGCTGCAGTGCTAAGAATATTAAAAAAAATATTTGCTGAAAGATGCAAATGACCTAGAATCAAGGGATGAGTGAAGAGAAAAAAACACAAAAATATCATTCGAACCTAATAAGATTAAGCTTCAAAAGCAAAGCATATAAAAGCCTATTCATATTAAAAAAAAGGATCTTCACTATGTGTGTGCTCTACAAACTTTATGCTTTTAGAGCACTTACACTTGCAATGGGATGAAACTTGCAATTTTTGTGAGTAATATGCACCTATAATGTAGCGATGCTTATGATAAAACTTGTAATGTTTCCATATAAGAAAAAACATGATTTTTTTCCTTCTAATTCTATTGTTGCAGACTTGGCAGACCAACATAATAAAGAATACTATACAGCTGGAAGCAATCAGCCCATTTTAGTCTACAAATGAAGCAAAAAGATTGATAGTTCTCAAAACAGAAGATGCATTATACTATTGAGGGGGTGTGTGGATGTCGAAACTGAAATAAATATATATGATGTTTGATACTGGATGTGCTACTATTGTTTAAATTTTTAATGACAGCAACTTGATAAATAGTCTCAAAAAGTTTCCATTTTTCCATGCTGCCTCTGTTTTGTAAACTACAAATTATTTAAAAATACTTGAAGATTTTTTCTATAACCAATAACCTTATAGAATATGGTATAAGATACACCTTGTTAATCAGGAGCAATGTCCTTTTACGCTCATCTATTTCTCTTGCATATGCCTATAATTTTTACAAAGTCTATTTATAGTTGAATTCACTAACAAAAATACATAATATAATAAATCCCCTCTGTCACAAGAGAGCATGTTTATTTCTAACCTTAATATATTATAGACTTGAAATCACAATAACTTCCATTTTGTTTGAAGAATAAATCAAATCACTAAAGTAATTTGCCCAACTCTCTTCTCTTAATTAAGTATTAAATCATGCAAATCAAATAGATTAAGCATGAGGTATTTATTATCCACAAATTATACATGATGTAGATAGGAAACCAAAGTACATACAAAAGTAGTTAATGTTTCTATGAAATTACATGAAATAAAGTTAGTTCTTTGAGATGCATCATGCAACTTTGAAACAGCACTAATCACTTTTAATTTATGTTTGGCAACCCAAACATCGTTTCATAGTTGTTTAATAACCTTTCTGATAAGGGGGACCAAACATCTAGCACAAACAGCCAAACTTCCATTCCAATGATTTATTAATGCTTAAAACTAACTAAGGTTCCTGTTGAAAGTGAAGGTTTAACTGGTGCAGCATGGCATCTCTTGAGCACTTCCCTAGCGCAGGTATTTCGTATTCTTAATATTAGTGTCAAACTAAATTTTAATTTTTCCTTAAGTAGATTGATTAAAGATCTATAATGCAAGTCATGTTTATTTATCATAGATGAAGCCTGAAGTGTAGAACGTATCACTTATTAGGAACGCATGTTAATAAAAGATAACATCAAATTAGATATACATTAAGCACAAACCTCTACATAAACTAATTCCTTGATCAAATGAGTGAGAATTCACTCCTGACTTTTGTTAATATATATATATATATATATATATATATATATATATATATATATATATATATATATATATATAAGTATAAGACATATCAAAAGAAGCAATCTTAATTCATTAGACATAAAACCTAATCAGAAAAGTATAGATCAACAAATGGATGTAAAAAGAAAAAAAACACAATGAAGCAATGATAACAACATTTGTAATTTCATTTAACTTTTTGTCATTTTTGAAAGCATGAAACTGAAACTTTCATCACCAAATTATATCTTGTGTCTAACATCATGATGCCCAAATGCTACATATTAAAGTTCAGATAAGTGAAAATCTAATGCTACATAACAAATCAAGCATAAATGTACAAAAAACATAGCCTAGCTATGCTCAAACCAATAAACTAATCCCCTGCTTCGTTCTTTTGTCTATAGTGCTGATTTGCATAGAAGCACATTCTGATGGTTTTGAGAAATAACTATGGTGAATAGAAAAACGCATAAACGGTATCGAAGTTAGGATCTTGTACATGGAAAATTATCAAGCTCTGTTACCCAAAAATCAAAAACCTAAATTTCAAACAAAAACATATAAACTTAACTAAACATTTGATTCAAGTTTTATCAAACAAAAGCAAAGAAAGGAACTTTTTAGCCCCAAACCACGAGTTATTCAAAGAAATATGAGTGTACAAAACCCTAAATCATGAAAGCTACATTATCACTGTAATAAAAAGGGGCAAGTGTGAAAACACACATCATGCAACTTACCGACTGACTAATGCACCTTGAAGCTCCTAAGAATGATCTTGAACGAAGGTTTTCTGATGGAGCATAAAACTGATGAAGAAAAAATGAAAACTTCACATCAATCTGAATCAAAATAAAGAAAATCAGTCTAATACATGCAATCAGGTCAATATAGATGAACGTATGAGAGTAGCAACCTGGTATCGTCGTCGTCGTCGTCGTCGCCGTCTCCGTCTCCATTGGAAGACTACCGCCTCCCCCGCCACTCTCTCTCCCCCTGCCGATTACATTTCTGGAATATTGCTTGCTTATCATGGATGTGGGTTAGTGGAAATAGTGAAAATACCTAAAGTAACCCTGGCATGTAGCCACCAATCAAGGGTTTTAATATATACTATAATATATAATAAAAGAAATATAGAGACTGCCATATATCATCTTTCAAGACATGCTAACATCAATTTTTCTTTTAAAAAATATTATATTCATTTGAACACTAATACTAATTTCTATTTATTATTCAAAATTAATCCAATTAATTACTACTCTCTCACTCTCTCTAATTTAAATTTTTTTAATCAAGCTATTTTTTTTAAAATAATTTTTTTAAAAAAATTTAAAAATCACATTTTGTTATTGAAAATAGAAATAAATAAAAACAAAAAAAATTAAAAAATATAAAATTTTCTAAAACAATAAACTATTTTGAAAAAAAATTATTTTAAATCGGTCTTTTTAAAAAAAAATTATAAAGATGAAATTTCCTAAAAACAATCTTATCAAAACAAACAAAGATAATTAAAAATCAAAGTTTTTTTTATAAGCATGGCATTTATAAAAATAAAAATATTTTATAGTAGTTTTTTAAAACGAATGTTTAAAACTAAAATAATTCAGGCTAGAGAGTTTTTAATCATTCCGTATAATACACTAGTTTCTAGCCTATCTATATATAATAAATAAATAACTAAGATGACACGTGACACATGTAAATCTTCTTGTACTAACTTTCTACTTCTCTATATTATTAATGATACTACAAAATATTAGTAATATTATTTGTAATCTTTTCAAATTGTGAACGTATTATTTACTAAATTAAAACACTGATTTTTTTTATTAAAAACATATTTTTTTTAAAAAAAATTTTATAATTTACAAAACATTCTAATACAACAAACTTTTTGTAAAATATTTCATTTTTTCCAATTTTTTTCTTAAAATTTATTTAAAAAACCATATATTGTTTTGTAAAACAAAAGTTTAATAAAAAGGCGTTATTGTTAATTTACTTAAAATAACTATTTGTACGTAATTTTAATTGTATTTTTTCTATGGTTTCATTATAAATTTTTATTACTAATTATTTAATATTTTATTTATACAAGTCGTATATACACGAGATACTAACCTTGTTATTTTTATTCAAGCTAGCTTGTTGCATCAATTGTATGTGTTTCATTTTTTATTTTACATGAAAGTTCATCACATTTTTCGATGAGTTATATATCAAGTTAAGTTATTTTGGACGGTACAATGTTGCAAAGTTAAAGCAATATATATTTCTGCATCCATTAAAATAACATAAAATTAGTTAATAAATGTTTTCATATATAAAATAGAATAGTTAAATATGTTTTAAATCCCTAAGATTTCATATAAATTGTTAATTGATTACAAAAGTTTAAATTTTATCATTTGCATTCAAAAGTTTTACAAAAATTGCAATTTGAATACACTTAACTACTCCTAATTAACGTCGTTAAGTTTTTCTGTCAAGTTTTCTAATTTATAAGCATTTTAGTCAAAACAATTACAAAATAAAAATAGCTCTACGTGTTAAGTTTTAGGCGTTCAATCTCTTTTGTTAATCACCATTGCGCTTTTAATTTAACAGAAATGATATGTCAGCATTTCTTTCATTTTATCAAGAAATAAATCTTTGCACGTCCTATTAGATAAAACAATATATAAGTATAACTAAGTAAAAGTGATTCATTTCTAACTTTATAAAACATACAAAACAAACAAATATATATATATATATTTATATATATATAGACCAAAGTCATATAACATAATTTATTTGAATCATTACCATAAAAGACAGATTATTATAAAAGTATAAGAATAATTAATAATATAACATTAACTGCACATGAATAATAATCATAAAACATCAATTAGCGTAACCATAATTAAACTTTAAACCAAATAAATCTATGTTTAATAAAACGTGCAAAAGTAACACGATTACTAACCCAAAATATATTAACAAGACAAACAATAAAAGCCTCTTATAGAGTCAAATTATAACTGTATTTATAAAAAAAAGTTAAACATATAAAAACCTTCACGTGAGTTGTTTCTTTATTTTATAATTTTTTTTACTAAAATAACTCTAATGTTGGAAACATAACGGAAAAAGTTAACCGTGTTAGTTAGGTGTAGCCAAATGAATTTAAATGACAATTTTATTGAAACCTTTGAATGCAAATGGTAACATTTTAAACTTTTGGATTCAAATGACAATTTTTATGAAAGCTTAGGGACGTAAAACGCATTTTACTCTATAAAATAAGAAAGATTACATATTCCCCTTTATAACTTATTCAATTGCATATATATCCAACTTATAATTTAATCGTATATATCCCCTTTCAAAACTTATATAGTAATTTACAAATATACCCAAACTATAATTTCAATTATATATATCCTCTATATTAAACATAAATATTACATATTTACCTATTTGAATATATTTTATAAAAAATAACATATATAATTACTTTTTACTCTTATTTTTACTAAAACTTTAAAATTGAGTATTTACTCATTTCTTATTTAGCTTTTCTTTCTAACTAACTTTCGATTTTGAAATTATTTGTTTATGTTTTAATATTAATATTTTTTACTTTCTTTATACTTTGTTTACATTTCAATAGCAAGATTCCCCGATTCACGTACAAGACACTCTCAATCCGGTCATGCAACACAATTTGTGTTGGGTTGTGAAGGCTTAGGTGATAATTGGTTAGTATGCATGCACGTATTTTAGTTTATATTGCGGTTTTAATATACTTTATGTATCGAATGGTATTACCTTTTTACATGTTTGAAATGTAGGTTAAATGAAGCTTATTGAATATTATTTGAGAAGAAAACAAAGTATTACAAAACTATGATTTGAAAGGTGCTGAAAATGAAGAAAACTGTGCAAAGTCTAGG
Source organism: Flaveria robusta (assembly GCA_025506415.1). NCBI lineage: Eukaryota > Viridiplantae > Streptophyta > Magnoliopsida > Asterales > Asteraceae > Flaveria > Flaveria robusta. The sequence goes on along the minus strand of CM046461.1, from coordinate 11,798,777 downwards.
GAGGCCTTAAGCTACGGCCTGAGGCCGTAACTTATGGCCTTGTGCTGAGTTCGTCTGTGAACCCCGTAAGACAGGGGGTTTGGCCGTCTGGTTGAAGGTAGGCCGTAACCTACGGCCTATAGGTTGTAAGTTACGGTCTAACGTGTTATTTTGGGGATTGTTTCAAATTTTAAAACCTATTTAATCCCTAACATTAGGGTTTCAAAGAGAGACCTGCCTCCAACCCCAAGAACAAATCTTGGGACTATTTTCAGCTATTAAAACTCTCTCTAATCATCAATTAATCAAGGATTGTGTACGCGAACCAGAAAACAATAGTATCGAAAAATAAATACGATAAAAACATAAAAAATACATAAAAGGGCGTTAGTATAGAAACGTTACAAATAATCAAAACTCAAAAGTTAGTAAAAAAGAAAAAAACGTTATTTTAAAGTTTGATAAAAATAAGAGTAAAATACTAATTATATAAATTTTAATTGATACAATAATAAAATGGTTAGACATGTAACATTTATGTTTAATAAATGGGGATATATGTAAATTAAATTTTAATTTGAGTATATATGTAAGTGACTAAGTGTTAGAAGGGGAAATATGTAATTAAAAGTTTAATTTGAGTATATATGTAATTAATTAAGTTTTAGAAGGGGATATATGCAATTAAAATTTTAAGTTGGGTATATATGTAATTGATTAAGTTTGTAGAGGGAAATATGTAATTCTCCCATCAAATAAAAAGATTAAAAATTGTGGTGTATGCATTTAGATCCTTAATTATGATACAACTCATATAAATCGATCCATGGTGTTAGATTACAAAAGATCTTAAAAATACTAATAATAGTTGCACACTTTCAGCACATTAAACTTCCTAGTTTGTGAGAATATTAAGCAACAAAACCCTAGTTCTCATCAACCTCTTAAAAATACACCCTAATTCAACCTCAAGATCTTCCATTGCACTTTCCACACCGTCCAGTCTTTCTATCGCACTTCTAAGCGCTTGAACATCACAATCCTCCCATGGACTCAAGCTATCCAACCGCGTAAATTTCACCTTGACGGCAAAGACACCGTTACAATTCACCATGGTCTTTGCAGTTTTAGCGTTAGGGTTAGGCATGGACATAAGCAACATGATTGACTCCAATAGTACAATAATGGTTTCCCTCACTTCTTTCAAAACATTAACCACAACATTTAGGTTATCATCCATTAAAGTATCATGACCACAACCACCAACGGTTGTCATGTTCATTTGTTTCAAAGATTTTATCCTCCTCAACATCTGTCTCCGTAGCTTTTTTCTTTGGAGACAATATGTTGAGAGTTTGTTGTTAGTTTCACCGAGACTAGCTCGATGAAACGTGGATCGGAGTTGCCGGATATGACCCTTGACTAGAGAGAGTATGTCTTTGGTGTTCCCACAAGAATCCAACATCTTTAAAGATGATTCAGAAACCTTTTGAAACAACTTTTGGTCATTTTCATGGTGTGATAGTGCGTCTTTGATGTCTGGAGAATGAAGTAGGTTGTTAACTGAGTCGTGCAAGTCTCTTAATGATTCAAAACTGGAGAAAGGCATTAGTATGCAATACTTCATAGGATTTCCTTACATTTATGCATGTAAGCTTTTAGTTGATGAATATTAGTGTTATTCTTGAAGGTTTAAATAGGAGTTTTCTTCTTGTATTAGATCTGATATTAATGGATCAAGCCTAGAAGGTACAAAGTAAGTTGTACAAAGTAAGGTATACAAAGTATCACGTACATACGGTGTGACAATTTGGCAACAGCTAGATTTAGGAAAATTGTCTCTATGAACCTTCCAAGAGATTACATGCAGGCAGCTTAGATTTGTGATAATATTCTTTATTATTATGGTAGGGCCATCTAGGAGACATTGCATAGTAATGTAAGTATTTTGTTTTTAGTTTCATACTATAGATTGTCTAAAAATACCATCTCCAATCTGTTATGTTACTTAATGGCAGAGCTTGAAAATTCTTATAGGAAGGGCGGGGTCCAAAAATAAAATTTGTAGGGTGGGGCCCTAAAATTAACTCTACTAAATTTATCTACCAAAATATATGCTACTATTTTTATCTAACACAACGCTCCGACAATATGGAAAAATCTGTGAGAGAGTTCGTCTCATGCGGAAGAGAAAAGGATGAAAGGGATCTACATATAAGGGTGGTGCCCGTGAAGATTTGTGTGAGGGGAAGTAGAGAGAAAAGGGAGGAGGGGGAGCTCGTGAAAATTCTTTTAGACAACCAAGGTGAATGTATTAAAAGAATTAAAAGTTTGTATTTGTGAAACACTTGATTTCTTTCAATTTAGTTATCAATTGAATATTAAATAATATATTGATGAAAAATCTTCTTAACGACACTTTCACAATGGTTAAAAGAAATTGAAGTACACTTAAGAAATTAAATCTACGAGAGATTGAATTTTGAGGAAAATAGACCTGAAATTCTCATAATCTAATAGTCTTTAATTCTCGATCATACACTTTTCCTTTAGATGCATTCGGTCAGTCTAAGAAGGTAGATGCATGCACCAATGCACGAAGAGTGTAACGATTGTGAAGAACAAAATTTTAATTTAAACCAATTTATAAGTCAATTAATATTCAACTATTTACTATAACTATTGGAATTTTTCAACTTGATATGACGGAAATTATATACATATAAACTGAGTTGTGATTCTACCGTAATAATAATAATAATAAAATAATATCTAAAAAATAATAATGTATTCATAATTTGTTTATTGGTTGTTTAGTAAACGTTTTAACCGGTTAACTTTGATTATTTTACATCCTAATACGTTTTAAAAAATTTGTAAAATGCCATTTTAATTCCCTTAGATTTCTAAATTTTTGGGTTTTCATGTCGGTACGAGTCATGTCAAATATAAAACGTTTCCGTGCATATATAAAACGTCAACTTTGAGATGATATATGTTTCGTTGTTTGTCTAAGTTTTGGGGTAAATTTTGTTTTGAAATGAGTTGGGTCAAATATAAACGTTTTTATTCGGCGGTATAAACGCGAGTTACTCTACATTTTAACGTATTTTAGTTCAGATGTGAGTCGTGATTATCGTAATCTATACTTTATTACCCCACATATGATGCAGCTACATGTTTTTTGATGTACGTTTTGAGTTGACTGTGATAATGTTACTTGGAAAAGAGTCAGATCAAGTATAGTATGTTTTTGTTTAACGGTATGAATTTTAGTTACTTTACAATTGGTCATAAATTTAGTCCGAAGACAAATCGGGTCGCTTGTTGAGCTATACGTTATGACATCACGTATAATGTCACCGCATCGTGTTGTTGCATTTGCATTTTGCTATTTGGGATTATGGTGGATTCAAAGCGAGTTAGGAAAGCCTAGTTGTATATCAATTGGAAAGTAGAAAGCACAACAACATACATATACAGCTGTGAGCTACAAAGTTAGGTTGTGGAAAAGGATGTTAAGTAACATCAAATTGAATTAAAAAATAAATTTTTTTTTTTAAATTTCATATTTGTCTAGCCTTGGTTTTAAATAATTTTATACCAACATGTAGAAAAAAATAAACACGCTCTAAAGATATATTCTAAATCTAATAAAATGTTATATTTTAAAAGTTATACAAAAATAAAATATGGCTAAAAGTAATTGTAAACATTATAATAATAAGAAGGGTTAATGAATTTAAATACTCCTAACTGTTGTGAATTGGCCACTCCTATCCACAAGTATCATTTTGACGAATATAGCTCCCAAGTAAACACTTCAGTGTCTGTATCACCCGCCGTTTGTCAAAAACCTAACAACGTTAACTTTCTGATGATGTGACCTTAACCACGTCAGCTCCACACAAGCGAGGCCTGTACACGTATGCGTGCCACATCATCAGAAAGTTAACGTCGTTAGGGTTCTGACAAACGACGGGTGATACAGACACCGAAGTGTTTACTGGAGAGTTACATTCGCCAAAATGATATTTGGGGGTGGCAGCGGCCAATTCCCAATAGCTTGTAGTATTTAAATCCATTAACCCTAATAAAAAAAATTAAGAAAAAAACATAAACTTGTGTGAAGGAGCAATGGTAGAGAAGCGTAAAGAGATCATGAATGTACCAGGACTCACATCCCCCATTTGTGTAAGCAAGCCCATCAGGGCAGTGGCTCGATCTGTTATTACTTCTATGTAACGTATATTTATCAAGTACCAGAAGCATATACTTGACAAAAAGTTATAGGAAGTAGAAACTGTATATGTTCATAGAGGTTTCAAATTGTAGTTATATATGATGTGCTTTAAATTTCATGTTTTGATGCATTGTGTTCATTAGTCTATGGTCTTTTAAAATCATAACATCTATCGGAAATTTATAAACATAACATCTAACATCTAAAATTAATTTATATAATCTATTAATCATGGGTTACATTACCTTTTATAAACATTCACTACTACAAAATTGACCCTTCATCGACTGTATTTTCGTAGGAAATTTGTTGATGATAGTTATTATTGATGATAGTTATTACAAACTGCTAATTATAGAATTTCAAATTATATTTCAAGCCAATATACAAAGAACTTGTGATGGGTGGACTCATTTTAACATATAATTCTGTATTACAAAATATGATTTCAAAGCATGTGAAAACATCAAGTCAAGCGAACTTGAAGACCATGCGAAAACTCATATGATACGGAAACTTATGAAAGTTTTCTCAAAAAGTCCATCATATATAAATAGTTATTTTTACTTTGTATTTCATTATGTGTTGTTAAGTATGTGTTTCTAGAGGTGTGTTTTTGGTGAAAACAGATAAGCCTAATAAGGCCATAGACGCCCATGACCCCTGTAACACCCGGAAAATTTAAAAGAAGAGAAAAGTGAAGAAAAGGAAAGAATAGCAAAATAATCCAAGTTAAGGGGTTAAAGTTGTACATGGGATAAAGTTGATATTAATTTGTTCAAAAAGGTGGTCATGGCCGCCCATGACCCCTGTACCATCTTTCAATCGGATTTTAGAGAGAGAAAGCAGAGAATTCTCTCGGGTTTTAGAGAGAAGAAGAAGAAGAAGCTGAATTCAAATTAGTTTTCTGATTTTTGTGTTGTTCTTGGTTGATTTCCAGCCTTCGGGTATGTGCTTATGTGCTTGTATGTGTTCGATTGTGTGTTTTTGGTGTTTTTAGGTGTTTGAACTCATAAGCATTCGGGTTTGAAGGAAGTCTTACTCAAAAGTTGCAAGAGGTGAGTTCTAGATCCCCGGTTTTAAAAGTTTTAACTTGTTTTGGGGTTGAAATGCATGTTATAACGTTTTTATTAAAGTTGGGTGTGTACCCGTATGTATATGTGTGTGCCCAGTTGGGTGGGTGTATGTTCGGGATGATTTTTAGTTGTGTTCATGTTGTATGCTTGTTTTGATGCTTAGTATGTTAGAAACTAGGCTTGGAACACGTTAGAATGATAATTTAAGGTCTGAAAATTATGTTAGTTAGAAGACAGTTGGCCATGCGCCTAAGTGCTCGTGCGCCCAAATAGTACCTATACGCCTAGAATTATGCCCAGGCGCCAAAGTGTGCCCATATGCCCAACTTCCCAAACACCTAAGTGCCCATGCACCTAAGTCAGGCTCATGCGCCCAGAAACCTGCCCATGCGCCTAAGTAAGGCTCGTGCGCCCAAATAGTGCTCATTTGCCTGAGTCGCCCATGTGCCTAAGTATTCATGCGCACGCATAGTGCTCAAGCGCCTGCATAGTGTCCATGCGCCCAATGTCTTAGAAAAATATTCTGAAATTTTGGGAAAAAGAGATTTTTAGGCTATGACTTGGAATGTTACGGGGGTGATGTATGATGATGTTATGCATGTTTGTGGCTTGTTTTCTTTATGTTCCTTATTATGTATTATTCCGTGGCTTTACGTGGTGTGATTATGTTAATGTACGTAAAGTATTATATAATGAAAGTGGAAGTTAATGTTAATGAAAAGTGGAACGTAAAGAATAAAAGAAAAGTCTTGCAAGCAAACGTAAGAAGGTTCACACCCAATGAAAGGTGTTAGCTCAACTGCGTGCGGTTTAGCTAACCCAGAAGGATGCACACGGGGGTCTAATTCTTGTGACTGACCAAATGTATGGGGCCCTTGTTGCTTGCCCCAGGTACTGGAGTCAGCTCCGTGCACAATGTTAGGGGTCTATTTATAGACTTCGCCCACTAACCAGCTTTGTACACAATGTTCGGGGTATAGCACATGACATTAGTCCAGATGAAAGTGAAAGATAATGATAAATGAACGAATGACGTACGATGATGAATGATGATGAAAGATAATAATAAATATTATCTATATGTACATATGATGTATGATCACGAAGGAAAGTAAAGAAAGGTTTTTAAGTAAAAGTAAAGTGTTTTTATTATAAAACTAGAACTCACTCAGCAACGTTGACTTTTATGCATTTTCAGTTGGCAGGTAATGGTTGCTAAGGAGGGCATGGGGTGAAGCTACTTGGCAAGTTTTGACTGGCATCCATTTTGTGTAACAATGATGTTTTTGTATTGTAATGCAAGCAAACGATGTTTTGTAATGTAACAATGTTGTATTATTTGGCAAAAGCAATTATTAATATATGAAATGGTTTGTTAAATTATTCTGCCGTAATGATTTATGAAATGTAATATGTTTTAATTATTATGTGCGATGAATGTCAAACTGTGAGTGTCCTGGGAACGAGACCTTACAATTTTGAATAAAAGAGTGTTTAAAGTTGGTTGTGAAGCTTTATAGATGAGGTTTGGGGAGGAGTGGATTGATTTCATAGGTCATACTTGTGGTTTCGTATTTGGTTTTGGTTTTGAGGTAAGCAATAGATACTATGTAGCATTTGTGATTGACTAGTTTGATTCCAATGATAATTATAATCAGATTTGATTATATTGGTTTAAGAGTGTGTTTAGAAGACATAATAATCAAAACTTAATAACGTTGGACGTTTTTAAAGAGAGCGAAATGCTATTGATGGGAACACAATTGTTGTTTAATGTTTTGTATAACTAGCTCATTTTTAATGTATTTAGTTGAGAATTCATGATTAGTTTGATGCACTAATATGTAGTTGCATTATTATTTTTAAAACACAATTAACCATTATGTACTTGGTGGTCCTATATTGATTTGAGTTCTTTTTAATCGATTACACATTTTGTTTTTATTTTACATGTTATTACTTCCATTCCACAACTTTAATTTGATTCTTGAATCATGTTAAATGATGACGAGTACTTTTGTGGTCCAGTACAATTGGTTTTCTTGTCTTGATAGTCAATAAGGAAATCTATGGATCGATATTCGTCATTAGAATTGACTTAGTGCATTTTGAAAGAAAGAGTGTTCAAAGTTGGTTGTGAAGTGGTATGGATGAGATTTGGGGAGGAGTGGATTGATTTCAAAGGTCATTCGTGGGGTTTCCTATTCGGTTTTGGTTTTGATGTAAACAATAGATACTATGTAGCATTTGTGATTGACTAGTATAATTCCAATGATAATCATAATCAAATTTGATTATATTGGTTTAAGAGTGTGTTTAAAAGACATAAGAATGAAAACATAATAATGTTGGATGTTGTTAAGAAAAACGAAACGCAATCGATGCGAGAACAATTGTTGTTTAATGTTTTTGCATAACTTGTTCCTTTTCAATGTATTTAGTTGAGCGTTCATGATTAGTTTGGTGCACTAATCTGTAGTTGCATAATTATGTTTGAAATACAATTAACCGTTATTTACATGGTCGTACTAAGTTTCTTTGATTTCTTTTTAATCGATTACACATTTTCTTTTTTTGTTACGTGTTATTACTTCCATTCCACAACTATAATTTGATTCTCGTATCTTGTTCAATCGTGACTAGTAGTTTTGTGGTCCTGTACAACTAGTTTTCTTGTCTTGATGGTCTACAAGGGAATCTATGGATCGATATTTGTCATTAGAATTGACTTTGTGCATTTTGAAAGAAAGAGTGTTCAAAGATAGTTGTGAAGTGTTATGGATGAGGTTTGGGGAGTAGTGGATTGATTTCAAGGGTAATTCATGCGTTTGGTATTCGGTTTTAGTTTTGATGTAAACAATAGATACTATGTAGCATTTATGATTGACTAGTATGATTCCAATGATAATTATAATCAGATTTGATTATATTGGTTTAAGTGTGTATTTAGAAGACATAATAATCAAAACTTAATAACGTTGAAATTTGTTAAGGAAAGTAAAATGCAATCGATGCAAAACAAATGTTGTTTAGTGTTTTTGTATAACTACTTTCTTTTCAATGTATTTCGTCGAGCATTCATGATTAGTTTGAAGCACTAATATGTAGTTGCATAATTATGATTGAAATACAACTAATAATTATTTACTTGGTCGTGCTAAATTTGTTTGACTTCTTTTTAATCGATTACACATTTTCTTTTCGTTTTAGGTGTTATTACTTGCATTCCACAACTTTAATTTGATTCTCGAATCTTGTTAAATGATGATAAGTAGTTTTGTGGTCCTGTACAACTGGTTTTCTTGTCTTGATGGTCAAAAAGGGAATCTATACATCGATATTTGTCATTAGAATTGACTTTGTGCATTTTGAAAGAAAGAATGTTCAAAGATGGTTATGAAGTGTTATGGATAGGGTATGGGGTGGAGTAGATTGATTTCAAGGGTCTTTCGTGCGTTTCGTATTCTTATAGTTTTGATGTAAACAATAGATACTATGTAGCATTTGTGATTGACTAGTATGATTCCAATGATAATTATAATCAGATTTGATTATATTGGTTTAAGAGTGTATTTAGAAGACATAATAATCAAACTTAATAACGTTAAAAGTTGTTAAGGAAAGTAAAACGCAATCGATGCGAAAACAATTGTTGTTTAGTGTTTTTGTATAACTAGTTCCTATTTAATGTATTTAGTTGAGCATTCATAATTAGTTAGATGCGCTAATCTGTAGTTGAAAATTATGATTGAAATACAATTAACCGTTATTTACTTGGTCGTACTAAATTGATTTGATTTCTTTTTAATCGATTAGATGTTTTGTTTTTGTTTTCCGTGTTATTACTTCCATTCCGCAACTTTAACTTTCTTCTCGAATCTTGTTAAATAATGACGAGTAGTTTTGTGGTACTGTACAACTGGTTTTCTTGTCTTGATGGTCAATAAGGAAATCTATGGATCGATATTTGTCATTAAAATTGACTTAGTGCATTTTGAAAGAAAGAGCGTTCAAAGTTGGTTGTGAAATTTCAGGGGTCATTCGTGCGTTTCGTAATCGGTTTTGGTTTTGATGTAGACAATAGATACTATGTAGCATTTGTGATTAACTAGTATGATTCCAAGATAATTATAATCAGATTTGATTATATTGGTTTAAGAGTGTATTTAGAAGACATAATAATCAAAACTTAATAAAGTTGGACGTTGTTAAGGAAATCAAAACACATTCAATGCGAGAACAATTGTTGTTTAATCTTTTTATATAACTTATTCCTTTTCAATGTATTTAGTTGAGTGTTCATGATTAGTTTGATGCACTAATCTACAGTTGCATAATTATGATTGAAATACAATTAACTGTTATTTACATGGTCGTACTAAATTGGTTTGACTTTTTTTAATCGATTACACATTTCCTTTTTGTTTTAGGTGTTATTACTTGCATTCCACAACTTTAATTTGATTCTCGAATCTTGTCCAATGATGACTAGTAGTTTTGTGGTCCTGTACAACTGGTTTTCTTGTCTTGATAGTCTACAATGGAATCTATGGATCGATATTTGTCATTAAAATTGATTTCGTGCATTTTGAAAGAAAGAGTGTTCAAAGTTGGTTGTGAAGTGTTATGGATGAGATTTGGGGAGGAGTGGCTTGATTTCAAGGGTCATCCTTGCGGTTTCATATTTGGTTTTGGTGTTGCTGTAAACAATAGATACTATGTAGCATTTGTGATTGACTATTATGATTTCAATAATAATTATAATCAGACTTTATTATATTGGTTTAAGAGTGTAATTAGAAGACATAATAATCAAAACTTAATAACGTTGAAAGTTGTTAAGGAAAGCAAAACGCAATCAATGCGAAAACAATTGTTGCTTAGTGTTTTTGTATAACTAGTTCCTTTTCAATTATTTAGTTGAGCATTCATGATTAATTATATGCACTAATCTGTAGTTGCATAATTATGATTCAAATACAATTAACCGTTATTTAGTTAGTCATACTAAATTGATTTGACTTCTTTTTAATCGATTAGGCATTTTTTTTTGTTTTACGTGTTATTACTTCCATCCACAACTTTAATTTGATTCTCGAATCTTGTTCAATGATGACTAGTAGTTTTGTGGTCTAATACAACTGGTTTTCTTGTCTTGTTGGTTAATAAGGGAATCTATGGATCGATATTTGTCATTAGAATTGACTTATTGCATTTCTAAAGAAAGAGTGTTCAAAGTTGGATGTGAGGTGTTATGTATGAGGTTTGGGGAGGAGTGGATTGATTTCAAGGGTCATTCGTGCGGTTTCGTACTTGGTTTTGGTTTTAATGTAAACAATAGATACTATGTAGCATTTGTGATTGACTAGTATGATTCCAATGATAATTATAATCAGATTTGATTATATTGGTTTAAGAGTGTATTTAGAAGAGATAATAATCAAAACTTAATAACGTTGGATGTTGTTAAAAAAAACAAAATGCAATCGATGCGAAAACAATCGTTGTTTAATAGTTATAACTAGTTCTTTTCAATGTATTTAGTTGAGCATTCATGATTAGTTAGATGCACTAATCTGTAGTTGCATAATTATGATTGAAATACAATTAACCGTTATTTACTTGGTCGTGCTAAATTGATTTGATTTCTTTTTAACCGATTACATATTTTCTTTTTGTTTTACATGTTATTACTTGCATTCCACAACTTTAATTTGATTATCGAATCTTGTTCAATGATGAATAGTAGTTTTGTGGTCTTGTACAACTGCTTTTCTTGTCTTGATGGTCAATAAGGGAATCTATGGATCGATATTTGTCATTAGAATTGACTTAGTGCATTTTGAAAGAAAGAGTGTTCAAAGTTGGTTGTGAAGTGTTATGGATGAGGTTTGGGGAGGAGTGGATTGATTTCAAAGGTCATTCGTGCGGTTTCGTATTTGGTTTTGGTTTTAAAGTAAACAATAGATACTATGTAGCATTTGTGATTGACTAGTATGATTCCAATGATAACTATAATCAGATTTGATTATATTGGTTTAAGAGCGTATTTTGAAGACATAATAATCAAAACTTAATAACGTTGGATGTTATTAAAAAAAACAAATCGCAATCGATGCGAAAACAATTGTTGTTTAATATTTTTGTATAACTAGTTCCTTTTCAATATACTTAGTTGAGCATTCATTATTAGTTAGATGCACTAATCTTTAGTTGCATAATTATGATTCAAATACAATTAATCGTTATTTACTTGGTCGTGCTAAATTGGTTTGAAAATTTTTTAAATCGATTACACATTTTCTTTTTGTTTTACGTGTTATTACATGCATTACACAACTTTAATTTGATTCTCGAATCTTGTTCAATGATGACTAGTACTTTTGAGGTCCTGTACAACTGGTTTTCTTGTCTTGATGGTCAATAAGGGAATCTATGGATGGTCAATAAGGGAATCTATAGATGGCCATTAGATGTGAGAACAATTGTTGTTTAATGTTTTTGTATAACTAGTTCCTTTTCAATGTATTTAGTTGAGTATTCATGATTAGTTTGATGCACTAATCTGTAGTTGCATAATTATGATTGAAATACAATTAGTCGTTATTTACTTGGTCGTACTAAATTGATTTGACATCTTTTTAATTGATTATACATTTTCTTTTTGTTTTACGTGTTATTACTTTCATTTCACAACTTTAATTTGATTCTCAAATCTTGTTCAATGATGACTACTAGTTTTGTGGTGCTGTACAACTGGTTTTCTTGTCTTGGTCGTCAATAAGGGAATCTATGGATCGATATTCGTCATTAGAATTGACTTAGTGCATTTTAAAAGAAAGGGTTCTCATAGTTGGTTGTGAAGTGTTATGGATGAGATTTGGGGAGGAGTGTATTGATTTCTAGGGTCATTCGTGCGGTTTCATATTCGGTTTAGGTTTTCATGTAAACAATAGATACTATGTAGCATTTGTGACTGACTAGCTTTATTTCAATGATAATTATAATCAAATTTCATTATGCTGGTTTAAGAGTGTGTTTAGAAGACATAAGAATCAAAACTAAATAACATTTGACGTTGTTAAGAAAAGCAAAATGCTATCGATGAGAGAACAATTGTTGTTTAATGTTTTTGTTAGTTCCTTTTCAATGTATTTAGTTGAGCATTCATCATTAGTTAGATGCACTAATATGTAGTTGCATAATTATGATTGAAATACAATTAACCGTTATTTACTTGGTCGTACAAAATTGATTTGACTTTCTTCTTAATTGATTACACATTTTCTTTTTGTTTTACGTGTTATTACTTCCATTCCACAACTTTAATTTGATTCTCGAATCTTGTCAATGATGACTAGTAGATTTGTGGTACTGTACAACTGGTTTACTTGTCTTGGTGGTCGATAAGGGAATCTATGGATCGATATTTGTCATTATAATTGACTTAGTGCATTTTGAGAAAAAGAGTGTTCAATGATGGGAGTGAAATGTAATGGATGAGATTAGGGATGAGTAGATTGATTTCAAGGGTCATTCATGCGTTTCGTATTCGTTTTTGGTTTTGATGTAAACAACAGATAATATGTAGCATTTGTGATTGACTAGAACAATTCAAATGATAATTATAATCAGATTTGATTATATTGGTTTAAGAGCTTATTTAGACGACATAATAATCAAAACTTAATAACGTTGGATGTTGTCAAAAAAAGCAAAATGCAATCGATGCGAGAACAATTGTTGTTTAATGTTTTTGTATAACTAGTTCATTTTCAATTTATTTAGTTGAGCATTCATAATTAGTTAGATGCACTAATCTGTAGTTTCATAATTATGATTGAAATACAATTAACCGTTATTTACTTGGTCGTAATAAATTGATTTGACTTCTTTTTAATTGATTACAAGTTTTCTTTTTGTTTTACGTGCTATTACTTCCACTCCATAACCTTAATTTGATTTTCAAATCTTGTTCAATGATGACTAGTAGTTTTGTGGTCCTGTACAACTGGTTTTCTTGTCTTGATGGTCAATAAGGGAATCTATGGATCGATATTTGTCATTAGAATTGACTTAGTGCATTTTGAAAGAAAGAGTGTTTAAAGTTGGTTGTGAAGTGTTATGGATAAGGTTTGGGGAGAAGTGGATTGATTTCAAGGGTCATTCGTGCGTTTCATATTCGGTTTTTGTTTTGTTGTAAACAATAGATAATATGTAGCATTTATGATTGACTAGTATGATTTAAATGATAATTATAATCAGATTTGATTATATTGGTGTAAAAGTGTAATTAGAAGACATAATAATCAAAACTTAATAATGTTGGAAGTTGTTAAGGAAGCACATCGCAATCGATGCGAAAACAATTGTTGTTTAATGTTTTTGTATAACTAGTTTCTTTTCAATGTATTTAGTTAAGCATTCATGATTAGTTAGATGCACTAATCTATAGTTGCAATATTATGATTGAAATCCAATTAACCGTTATTTACTTGGTCGTACTAAATTCATTTGATTTCTTTTTAATCGATTAGACGATTTCTTTTTGTTTTACGTGTTATTACTTCCACTCCATAACCTTAACTTGATTCTTGAATCTTGTTAAATGATGACGAATAGTTTTGTGGTCCTATACAACTGGTTTTTAGTCTTGATGGTGAATAAGGGAATCTATGGATCGATATTTGTCATTAGATTTGAGTTAGTGCATTTTGAAAGAAAGTGTGTTCAAAGTTGGTTGTGAAGTGTTACGGATGAGGTTTGGGGAGGAGTAGATTGATTTCAAGGCTCATTCGTGCTGTTTCGTATTCGGTTTAGGTTTTGATGTAAACAATAGATACTATGTAGCATTTGTGATTGACTAGTTTTATTTCAATGATAATTATAATCAAATTTAATTATACTGGTTTAAGAGTGTGTTTAGAAGACATAAAAATCAAAACTAAATAACGTTTGACGTTGTTAATGAAAGCAAAATGCTATCGATGCTAGGACAATTGTTGTTTAATGTTTTTGTTAGTTACTTTTCAATGTATTTAGCTGAGTATTCTTAATTAGTTAGATGCACTAATCTGTAGTTGCATAATTATTATTAAAATACAATTAACCGTTATTTACTTGGTCGTACTAAATTGATTTGACTTCTTTTTAATTGATTACAATTTTTCTTTTTGTTTTACGTGCTATTACTTCCACTCCATAACCTTAATTTGATTTTTGAATCTGGGTCAATGATGACTAGTAGTTTTGTGGTCCTATACAACTGGTTTTCTTGTCTTGATGGTCAATAAGGGAATCTATGGATCGATATTTGTCATTAGAATTGACTTAGTGCATTTTGAAAGAAAGAGTGTTTAAAGTTGGTTGTGAAGTGTTATGGATAAGGTTTGAGGAGGAGTGGATTGATTTCAAGGGTCATTCGTGCGTTTCATATTCGGTTTTTGTTTTGATGTAAACAACAGATAATATGTAGCATTTATGATTGACTAGTATGATTCCAATGATAATAATAATCAGATTTGATTATATTGGTGTAAAAGTGTAATTAGAAGACATAATAATCAAAACTTAATAACGTTGGAAGTTGTTAAGGAAGCACATCGCAATCGATGCGAAAACAATTGTTGTTTAATGTTTTTGTATAACTAGTTCTTTTTCAATGTAGTTAGTTAAGCATTCATGATTAGTTAGATGCACTAATCTATAGTTGCAATATTATGATTGAAATCCAATTAACCGTTATTTACTTGGTCGTACTAAATTCATTTGATTTCTTTTTAATCGATTAGACGATTTCTTTTTGTTTTACGTGCTATTACTTCTACTCCATAACCTTAATTTGATTTTCGAATCTTGTTAAACGATGACGAGTAGTTTTGTAGTCCTATACAACTGGTTTTCTAGTCTTGATGGTGAATAAGGGAATCTATGGATCGATATTTGTCATTAGAATTGACTTAGTGCATTTTGAAAGAAAGTGTGTTCAAAGTTGGTTGTGAAGTGTTACGGATGAGGTTTGGGGAGGAGTGGATTGATTTCAAGGGTCATTCGTGCGATTTCGTATTCGGTTTAGGTTTTGATGTAAACAATAGATACTATGTAGCATTTGTGATTGACTAGTTTTATTTCAATGATAATTATAATCAAATTTAATTATACTGGTTTAAGAGTGTGTTTAAAAGACATAAAAATCAAAACTAAATAACGTTTGACGTTGTTAAGGAAAGCAAAATGCTATCATTGCGAGAACAATTGTTGTTCAATGTTTTTGTTAGTTACTTTTCAATGTATTTAGCTGAGTATTCTTAATTAGTTAGATGCACTAATCTGTAGTTTCATAATTATTATTAAAATACAATTAACCGTTATTTACTTGGTCGTACTAAATTGATTTGACTTCTTTTTAATTGATTACAATTTTTCTTTTTGTTTTACGTGCTATTACTTCCACTCCATAACCTTAATTTGATTTTTGAATCTGGCTCAATGATGACTAGTAGTTTTGTGGTCCTGTACAACTGGTTTTCTTGTCTTGATGGTCAATAAGGGAATCTATGGATCGATATTTGTCATTAGAATTGACTTAGTGCATTTTGAAAGAAAGAGTGTTTAAAGTTGGTTGTGAAGTGTTATGGATAAGGTTTGAGGAGGAGTGGATTGATTTCAAGGGTCATTCGTGCGTTTCATATTCGGTTTTTGTTTTGATGTAAACAACAGATAATATGTAGCATTTATGATTGACTAGTATGATTCCAATGATAATAATAATCAGATTTGATTATATTGGTGTAAAAGTGTAATTAGAAGACATAATAATCAAAACTTAATAACGTTGGAAGTTGTTAAGGAAGCACATCGCAATCGATGCGAAAACAATTGTTGTTTAATGTTTTTGTATAACTAGTTCTTTTTCAATGTATTTAGTTAAGCATTCATGATTAGTTAGATGCACTAATCTATAGTTGCAATATTATGATTGAAATCCAATTAACCGTTATTTACTTGGTCGTACTAAATTCATTTGATTTCTTTTTAATCGATTAGACGATTTCTTTTTGTTTTACGTGCTATTACTTCCACTCCATAACCTTAATTTGATTTTCGAATCTTGTTAAACGATGACGAGTAGTTTTGTGGTCCTATACAACTGGTTTTCTAGTCTTGATGGTGAATAAGGGAATCTATGGATCGATATTTGTCATTAGAATTGACTTAGTGCATTTTGAAAGAAAGTGTGTTCAAAGTTGGTTGTGAAGTGTTACGGATGAGGTTTGGGGAGGAGTGGATTGATTTCAAGGGTCATTCGTGCGATTTCGTATTCGGTTTAGGTTTTGATGTAAACAATAGATAATATGTAGCATTTATGATTGACTAGTATGATTTAAATGATAATTATAATCAGATTTGATTATATTGGTGTAAAAGTGTAATTAGAAGACATAATAATCAAAACTTAATAATGTTGGAAGTTGTTAAGGAAGCACATCGCAATCGATGCGAAAACAATTGTTGTTTAATGTTTTTGTATAACTAGTTCCTTTTCAATGTATTTAGTTAAGCATTCATGATTAGTTAGATGCACTAATCTATAGTTGCAATATTATGATTGAAATCCAATTAACCGTTATTTACTTGGTCGTACTAAATTCATTTGATTTCTTTTTAATCGATTAGACGATTTCTTTTTGTTTTACGTGTTATTACTTCCACTCCATAACCTTAACTTGATTCTTGAATCTTGTTAAATGATGACGAGTAGTTTTGTGGTCCTATACAACTGGTTTTTTAGTCTTGATGGTGAATAAGGGAATCTATGGATCGATATTTGTCATTAGATTTGACTTAGTGCATTTTGAAAGAAAGTGTGTTCAAAGTTGGTTGTGAAGTGTTACGGATGAGGTTTGGGGAGGAGTAGATTGATTTCAAGGCTCATTCGTGCTGTTTCGTATTCGGTTTAGGTTTTGATGTAAACAATAGATACTATGTAGCATTTGTGATTGACTAGTTTTATTTCAATGATAATTATAATCAAATTTAATTATACTGGTTTAAGAGTGTGT
The DNA here is from genome assembly GCA_025506415.1 of Flaveria robusta. Lineage (NCBI taxonomy): Eukaryota > Viridiplantae > Streptophyta > Magnoliopsida > Asterales > Asteraceae > Flaveria > Flaveria robusta. The sequence continues at coordinate 11,781,417 of CM046461.1, read as the reverse complement.
TTAGAAGACATAAAAATCAAAACTAAATAACGTTTGACGTTGTTAATGAAAGCAAAATGCTATCGATGCTAGGACAATTGTTGTTTAATGTTTTTGTTAGTTACTTTTCAATGTATTTAGCTGAGTATTCTTAATTAGTTAGATGCACTAATCTGTAGTTGCATAATTATTATTAAAATACAATTAACCGTTATTTACTTGGTCGTACTAAATTGATTTGACTTCTTTTTAATTGATTACAATTTTTCTTTTTGTTTTACGTGCTATTACTTCCACTCCATAACCTTAATTTGATTTTTAAATCTGGGTCAATGATGACTAGTAGTTTTGTGGTCCTGTACAACTGGTTTTCTTGTCGTGATGGTCAATAAGGGAATCTATGGATCGATATTTGTCATTAGAATTGACTTAGTGCATTTTGAAAGAAAGAGTGTTTAAAGTTGGTTGTGAAGTGTTATGGATAAGGTTTGAGGAGGAGTGGATTGATTTCAAGGGTCATTCGTGCGTTTCATATTCGGTTTTTGTTTTGATGTAAACAACAGATAATATGTAGCATTTATGATTGACTAGTATGATTCCAATGATAATAATAATCAGATTTGATTATATTGGTGTAAAAGTGTAATTAGAAGACATAATAATCAAAACTTAATAACGTTGGAAGTTGTTAAGGAAGCACATCGCAATCGATGCGAAAACAATTGTTGTTTAATGTTTTTGTATAACTAGTTCTTTTTCAATGTATTTAGTTAAGCATTCATGATTAGTTAGATGCACTAATCTATAGTTGCAATATTATGATTGAAATCCAATTAACCGTTATTTACTTGGTCGTACTAAATTCATTTGATTTCTTTTTAATCGATTAGACGATTTCTTTTTGTTTTACGTGCTATTACTTCTACTCCATAACCTTAATTTGATTTTCGAATCTTGTTAAACGATGACGAGTAGTTTTGTGGTCCTATACAACTGGTTTTCTAGTCTTGATGGTGAATAAGGGAATCTATGGATCGATATTTGTCATTAGAATTGACTTAGTGCATTTTGAAAGAAAGTGTGTTCAAAGTTGGTTGTGAAGTGTTACGGATGAGGTTTGGGGAGGAGTGGATTGATTTCAAGGGTTATTCGTGCGATTTCGTATTCGGTTTAGGTTTTGATGTAAACAATAGATACTATGTAGCATTTGTGATTGACTAGTTTTATTTCAATGATAATTATAATCAAATTTAATTATACTGGTTTAAGAGTGTGTTTAAAAGACATAAAAATCAAAACTAAATAACGTTTGACGTTGTTAAGGAAAGCAAAATGCTATCATTGCGAGAACAATTGTTGTTTAATGTTTTTGTTAGTTACTTTTCAATGTATTTAGCTGAGTATTCTTAATTAGTTAGATGCACTAATCTGTAGTTGCATAATTATTATTAAAATACAATTAACCGTTATTTACTTGGTCGTACTAAATTGATTTGACTTCTTTTTAATTGATTACAATTTTTCTTTTTGTTTTACGTGCTATTACTTCCACTCCATAACCTTAATTTGATTTTTGAATCTGGCTCAATGATGACTAGTAGTTTTGTGGTCCTATACAACTGGTTTTCTTGTCTTGATGGTCAATAAGGGTATCTATGGATCGATATTTGTCATTAGAATTGACTTAGTGCATTTTGAAAGAAAGAGTGTTTAAAGTTGGTTGTGAAGTGTTATGGATAAGGTTTGAGGAGGAGTGGATTGATTTCAAGGGTCATTCGTGCGTTTCATATTCGGTTTTTGTTTTGATGTAAACAACAGATAATATGTAGCATTTATGATTGAATAGTATGATTCCAATGATAATAATAATCAGATTTGATTATATTGGTGTAAAAGTGTAATTAGAAGACATAATAATCAAAACTTAATAACGTTGGAAGTTGTTAAGGAAGCACATCGCAATCGATGCGAAAACAATTGTTGTTTAATGTTTTTGTATAACTAGTTCTTTTTCAATGTATTTAGTTAAGCATTCATGATTAGTTAGATGCACTAATCTATAGTTGCAATATTATGATTGAAATCCAATTAACCGTTATTTACTTGGTCGTACTAAATTCATTTGATTTCTTTTTAATCGATTAGACGATTTCTTTTTGTTTTACGTGCTATTACTTCCACTCCATAACCTTAATTTGATTTTCGAATCTTGTTAAACGATGACGAGTAGTTTTGTGGTCCTATACAACTGGTTTTCTAGTCTTGATGGTGAATAAGGGAATCTATGGATCGATATTTGTCATTAGAATTGACTTAGTGCATTTTGAAAGAAAGAGTGTTTAAAGTTGGTTGTGAAGTGTTATGGATAAGGTTTGGGGAGAAGTGGATTGATTTCAAGGGTCATTCGTGCGTTTCATATTCGGTTTTTGTTTTGTTGTAAACAATAGATAATATGTAGCATTTATGATTGACTAGTATGATTTAAATGATAATTATAATCAGATTTGATTATATTGGTGTAAAAGTGTAATTAGAAGACATAATAATCAAAACTTAATAATGTTGGAAGTTGTTAAGGAAGCACATCGCAATCGATGCGAAAACAATTGTTGTTTAATGTTTTTGTATAACTAGTTCCTTTTCAATGTATTTAGTTAAGCATTCATGATTAGTTAGATGCACTAATCTATAGTTGCAATATTATGATTGAAATCCAATTAACCGTTATTTACTTGGTCGTACTAAATTCATTTGATTTCTTTTTAATCGATTAGACGATTTCTTTTTGTTTTACGTGTTATTACTTCCACTCCATAACCTTAACTTGATTCTTGAATCTTGTTAAATGATGACGAGTAGTTTTGTGGTCCTATACAACTGGTTTTTTAGTCTTGATGGTGAATAAGGGAATCTATGGATCGATATTTGTCATTAGATTTGACTTAGTGCATTTTGAAAGAAAGTGTGTTCAAAGTTGGTTGTGAAGTGTTACGGATGAGGTTTGGGGAGGAGTAGATTGATTTCAAGGCTCATTCGTGCTGTTTCGTATTCGGTTTAGGTTTTGATGTAAACAATAGATACTATGTAGCATTTGTGATTGACTAGTTTTATTTCAATGATAATTATAATCAAATTTAATTATACTGGTTTAAGAGTGTGTTTAGAAGACATAAAAATCAAAACTAAATAACGTTTGACGTTGTTAATGAAAGCAAAATGCTATCGATGCTAGGACAATTGTTGTTTAATGTTTTTGTTAGTTACTTTTCAATGTATTTAGCTGAGTATTCTTAATTAGTTAGATGCACTAATCTGTAGTTGCATAATTATTATTAAAATACAATTAACCGTTATTTACTTGGTCGTACTAAATTGATTTGACTTCTTTTTAATTGATTACAATTTTTCTTTTTGTTTTACGTGCTATTACTTCCACTCCATAACCTTAATTTGATTTTTAAATCTGGGTCAATGATGACTAGTAGTTTTGTGGTCCTGTACAACTGGTTTTCTTGTCTTGATGGTCAATAAGGGAATCTATGGATCGATATTTGTCATTAGAATTGACTTAGTGCATTTTGAAAGAAAGAGTGTTTAAAGTTGGTTGTGAAGTGTTATGGATAAGGTTTGAGGAGGAGTGGATTGATTTCAAGGGTCATTCGTGCGTTTCATATTCGGTTTTTGTTTTGATGTAAACAACAGATAATATGTAGCATTTATGATTGAATAGTATGATTCCAATGATAATAATAATCAGATTTGATTATATTGGTGTAAAAGTGTAATTAGAAGACATAATAATCAAAACTTAATAACGTTGGAAGTTGTTAAGGAAGCACATCGCAATCGATGCGAAAACAATTGTTGTTTAATGTTTTTGTATAACTAGTTCTTTTTCAATGTATTTAGTTAAGCATTCATGATTAGTTAGATGCACTAATCTATAGTTGCAATATTATGATTGAAATCCAATTAACCGTTATTTACTTGGTCGTACTAAATTCATTTGATTTCTTTTTAATCGATTAGACGATTTCTTTTTGTTTTACGTGCTATTACTTCTACTCCATAACCTTAATTTGATTTTCGAATCTTGTTAAACGATGACGAGTAGTTTTGTGGTCCTATACAACTGGTTTTCTAGTCTTGATGGTGAATAAGGGAATCTATGGATCGATATTTGTCATTAGAATTGACTTAGTGCATTTTGAAAGAAAGTGTGTTCAAAGTTGGTTGTGAAGTGTTACGGATGAGGTTTGGGGAGGAGTGGATTGATTTCAAGGGTCATTCGTGCGATTTCGTATTCGGTTTAGGTTTTGATGTAAACAATAGATACTATGTAGCATTTGTGATTGACTAGTTTTATTTCAATGATAATTATAATCAAATTTAATTATACTGGTTTAAGAGTGTGTTTAAAAGACATAAAAATCAAAACAAAATAACGTTTGACGTTGTTAAGGAAAGCAAAATGCTATCATTGCGAGAACAATTGTTGTTTAATGTTTTTGTTAGTTACTTTTCAATGTATTTAGCTGAGTATTCTTAATTAGTTAGATGCACTAATCTGTAGTTGCATAATTATTATTAAAATACAATTAACCGTTATTTACTTGGTCGTACTAAATTGATTTGACTTCTTTTTAATTGATTACAATTTTTCTTTTTGTTTTACGTGCTATTACTTCCACTCCATAACCTTAATTTGATTTTTGAATCTGGCTCAATGATGACTAGTAGTTTTGTGGTCCTGTACAACTGGTTTTCTTGTCTTGATGGTCAATAAGGGAATCTATGGATCGATATTTGTCATTAGAATTGACTTAGTGCATTTTGAAAGAAAGAGTGTTTAAAGTTGGTTGTGAAGTGTTATGGATAAGGTTTGAGGAGGAGTGGATTGATTTCAAGGGTCATTCGTGCGTTTCATATTCGGTTTTTGTTTTGATGTAAACAACAGATAATATGTAGCATTTACGATTGAATAGTATGATTCCAATGATAATAATAATCAGATTTGATTATATTGGTGTAAAAGTGTAATTAGAAGACATAATAATCAAAACATAATAACGTTGGAAGTTGTTAAGGAAGCACATCGCAATCGATGCGAAAACAATTGTTGTTTAATGTTTTTGTATAACTAGTTCTTTTTCAATGTATTTAGTTAAGCATTCATGATTAGTTAGATGCACTAATCTATAGTTGCAATATTATGATTGAAATCCAATTAACCGTTATTTACTTGGTCGTACTAAATTCATTTGATTTCTTTTTAATCGATTAGACGATTTCTTTTTGTTTTACGTGCTATTACTTCTACTCCATAACCTTAATTTGATTTTCGAATCTTGTTAAACGATGACGAGTAGTTTTGTGGTCCTATACAACTGGTTTTCTAGTCTTGATGGTGAATAAGGGAATCTATGGATCGATATTTGTCATTAGAATTGACTTAGTGCATTTTGAAAGAAAGTGTGTTCAAAGTTGGTTGTGAAGTGTTACGGATGAGGTTTGGGGAGGAGTGGATTGATTTCAAGGGTCATTCGTGCGATTTCGTATTCGGTTTAGGTTTTGATGTAAACAATAGATACTATGTAGCATTTGTGATTGACTAGTTTTATTTCAATGATAATTATAATCAAATTTAATTATACTGGTTTAAGAGTGTGTTTAAAAGACATAAAAATCAAAACTAAATAACGTTTGACGTTGTTAAGGAAAGCAAAATGCTATCATTGCGAGAACAATTGTTGTTTAATGTTTTTGTTAGTTACTTTTCAATGTATTTAGCTGAGTATTCTTAATTACTTAGATGCACTAATCTGTAGTTGCATAATTATTATTAAAATAAATTAACCGTTATTTACTTGGTCGTACTAAATTGATTTGACTTCTTTTTAATTGATTACAATTTTTCTTTTTGTTTTACGTGCTATTACTTCCACTCCATAACCTTAATTTGATTTTTGAATCTGGCTCAATGATGACTAGTAGTTTTGTGGTCCTGTACAACTGGTTTTCTTGTCTTGATGGTCAATAAGGGAATCTATGGATCGATATTTGTCATTAGAATTGACTTAGTGCATTTTGAAAGAAAGAGTGTTTAAAGTTGGTTGTGAAGTGTTATGGATAAGGTTTGAGGAGGAGTGGATTGATTTCAAGGGTCATTCGTGCGTTTCATATTCGGTTTTTGTTTTGATGTAAACAACAGATAATATGTAGCATTTATGATTGACTAGTATGATTCCAATGATAATAATAATCAGATTTGATTATATTGGTGTAAAAGTGTAATTAGAAGACATAATAATCAAAACTTAATAACGTTGGAAGTTGTTAAGGAAGCACATCGCAATCGATGCGAAAACAATTGTTGTTTAATGTTTTTGTATAACTAGTTCTTTTTCAATGTATTTAGTTAAGCATTCATGATTAGTTAGATGCACTAATCTATAGTTGCAATATTATGATTGGAATCCAATTAACCGTTATTTACTTGGTCGTACTAAATTCATTTGATTTCTTTTTAATCGATTAGACGATTTCTTTTTGTTTTACATGCTATTACTTCCACTCCATAACCTTAATTTGATTTTCGAATCTTGCTAAACGATGACGAGTAGTTTTGTGGTCCTATACAACTGGTTTTCTAGTCTTGATGGTGAATAAGGGAATCTATGGATCGATATTTGTCATTAGAATTGACTTAGTGCATTTTGAAAGAAAGTGTGTTCAAAGTTGGTTGTGAAGTGTTACGGATGAGGTTTGGGGAGGAGTGGATTGATTTCAAGGGTCATTCGTGCGATTTCGTATTCGGTTTAGGTTTTGATGTAAACAATAGATACTATGTAGCATTTGTGATTGACTAGTTTTATTTCAATGATAATTATAATCAAATTTAATTATACTGGTTTAAGAGTGTGTTTAAAAGACATAAAAATCAAAACTAAATAACGTTTGACGTTGTTAAGGAAAGCAAAATGCTATCATTGCGAGAACAATTGTTGTTTAATGTTTTTGTTAGTTACTTTTCAATGTATTTAGCTGAGTATTCTTAATTAGTTAGATGCACTAATCTGTAGTTGCATAATTATTATTAAAATACAATTAACCGTTATTTACTTGGTCGTACTAAATTGATTTGACTTCTTTTTAATTGATTACAATTTTTCTTTTTGTTTTACGTGCTATTACTTCCACTCCATAACCTTAATTTGATTTTTGAATTTGGCTCAATGATGACTAGTAGTTTTGTGGTCCTGTACAACTGGTTTTCTTGTCTTGATGGTCAATAAGGGAATCTATGGATCGATATTTGTCATTAGAATTGACTTAGTGCATTTTGAAAGAAAGAGTGTTTAAAGTTGGTTGTGAAGTGTTATGGATAAGGTTTGGGGAGGAGTGGATTGATTTCAAGGGTCATTCGTGCGTTTCATATTCGATTTTTGTTTTGATGTAAACAACAGATAATATGTAGCATTTATGATTGACTAGTATGATTCCAATGAAAATAATAATCAGATTTGATTATATTGGTGTAAAAGTGTAATTAGAAGACATAATAATCAAAACTTAATAACGTTGGAAGTTGTTAAGGAAGCACATCGCAATCGATGCGAAAACAATTGTTGTTTAATGTTTTTGTATAACTAGTTCTTTTTCAATGTATTCAGTTAAGCATTCATGATTAGTTAGATGCACTAATCTATAGTTGCAATATTATGATTGAAATCCAATTAACCGTTATTTACTTGGTCGTACTAAATTCATTTGATTTCTTTTTAATCGATTAGACGATTTCTTTTTGTTTTACGTGCTATTACTTCCACTCCATAACCTTAATTTGATTTTCGAATCTTGTTAAACGATGACGAGTAGTTTTGTGGTCCTATACAACTGGTTTTCTAGTCTTGATGGTGAATAAGGGAATCTATGGATCGATATTTGTCATTAGATTTGACTTAGTGCATTTTGAAAGAAAGTGTGTTCAAAGTTGGTTGTGAAGTGTTACGGATGAGGTTTGGGGAGGAGTGGATTGATTTCAAGGCTCATTCGTGCTGTTTCGTATTCGGTTTAGGTTTTGATGTAAACAATAGATACTATGTAGCATTTGTGATTGACTAGTTTTATTTCAATGATAATTATAATCAAATTTAATTATACTGGTTTAAGAGTGTGTTTAGAAGACATAAAAATCAAAACTAAATAACGTTTGACGTTGTTAATGAAAGCAAAATGCTATCGATGCGAGGACAATTGTTGTTTAATGTTTTTGTTAGTTACTTTTCAATGTATTTAGCTGAGCATTCATAATTAGTTAGATGCACTAATCTGTAGTTGCATAAATATTATTGAAATACAATTAACCGTTATTTACTTGGTCGTACTAAACTGATTTGACTTTCTTCTTAATCGATTACACATTTTCTTTTTGTTTTACGTGTTATTACTTCCATTCCACAACTTTAATTTGATTCTCGAATCTTGTCAATGATGACTAGTAGTTTTGTGGTACTGTACAACTGGTTTTCTTGTCTTGGTGGTCAAAAAGGGAATCTATGGATCGATATTCGTTATTAGAATTGACTTAGAGCATTTTGAACAAAAGAGTGTTCAATGTTGGTAGTGAAGTGTTATGGATGAGGTTTGGGGAGGAGTGGATTGATTTCAAGGGTCATTCGTGCGTTTCGTATTCGGTTTTGGTTTTGATGTAAACAATAGATAATATGTAGCATTTGTGATTGACTAGTATCATTCCAATGATAATTATAATCAGATTTGATTATATTGGTTGAAGAGTGTATTTAGAAGACATAATAATCAAAACCTAATAACGTTGGACGTTGTTAAGGAAAGCAAAATGCAATCGATGCGAGAACAGTTATTGTTTAATGTTTTTGTGTAACTAGATTCCTTTCAATGTATTTAGTTTAGCATTCATTATTAGTTAGACGCATTAGTCTGTAGTTGCATAATTATGATTGAAATACAATTAACCGTTATATACTTGGTCGTGCTAAATTCATTTGATTTCTTTTTATTCAATTAGACAATTTCTTTTTGTTTTATGTGTTATTACTTCCACTCCATAACTTTAACTTGATTCTCGAATCTTGCTCAATTATGACTACTAGTTTTGTGGTCCTGTACAACTGGTTTTCTTGTCTTGGTGGTCAATAGGGGAATCTATGGATCGATATTCGTCATTACAATTGACTTAGTTTATTTTGAAAGAAAGAGTGTTCAAAGTTGGTTGGGAAGTGTTATGGATGAGGTTTGGGTAGGAGTGGATTATTTCAAGGGTCATTCGTGCGTTTCGTATTCAGTTTTGGTTTTGATGTAAACAATAGATACTATGTAGCATTTGTGATTGACTAGTATGATTTCAATGATAATTATAATCAGATTTGATTATATTGGTTTAAGAGTGTATTTAGAAGACATAATAATCAAAACCTAATAACGTTGGAGGTTGTTAAGGAAAGCAAAATGCAATCGATGCGAGAACAATTGTTGTTTAATGTTTTGTATAACTAGTTCCTTTTCAATTTATTTCGTTGAGTATTCATGATTAGTCAGATGTAATAATCTGTAGTTGCATAATTATGATTTAAATAGAATTAACTGTTATTTACTTGGTCGTAATAAATTGATTTGACTTCTTTTTAATTGATTACACTTTTTCTTTTTGTTTTACGTGCTATTACTTCCACTCCATAACTTTAATTTGATTTTCGAATCTTGTTCAATGATGACTAGTAGTTTTGTGGTCCTGAACAACTGGTTTTCTTGTCTTGATGGTCAATAAGGGAAGCTATGGATCGATATTTGTTATTAGAATTGACTTAGTGCATTTTGAAAGAAAGAGTGTTCAAAGTTGGTTGTGAAGTGTTATGGATGAGGTTTGGGGAGGAGTGGATTGATTTCAAGGGTCATTCGTGCGTTTCGTAATCGGTTTTGGTTTTGATGTAAACAATAGATAATATGTAGCATTTGTGATTGACTAGTATGATTACAATGATAATTATAATTAGATTTGATTATATTGGTTTAAAAGTGTATTTAGAAGACATAATAATCAAAACTTAATAACGTTGAAAGTCGTTATGTAAGGCCCCGTTCACGGGACACTCACAGTTGGATAATCATCGCACATATTACGTCAATATCACATAAAATCTATTGAACATTTGCAGCGGAAAAGTTTTAGCGAAACCATTTCATATATTGACAATTATTGTTTACATCATCATTACATTACAAATCATCGTTAGGTTTCGTCACTACACAAAACATCATTGTTACACAAAATGGATGCTAGTCAAAAATCTTTGCCAAGTAGCTCCACCCCGTGCCATCCTTAGCAACCATTACCTGCCAACTGAAAATGCATGAAAGTCAGCGTTGCTGAATGAGTTATAGTTTTATAATAGAAATACTTTACTTTTGTTTAGAAAACCTTTCTTTACTTTCATTCGCGATCATACATCATATGTACATAGACATAATATTTATTATTATCTTTCATCATCATTCATTATCGTACGTCATTCGTTCATTCATCATTATCTTTTACTTTCATCTGGACCAATGCCATGTGCTATACCCCGAACATTGTGCACGAAGCTGGTTACTGGCCTGAAGTCTATAAATAAACTCCTAACATTATGCACGAATCTGACTCCGGTACCTGGGGCAAGCGACAAGGATCCCATACGTTTGCTCAATCATAAGGATTAGACCCCCGTGTGCATCCTTTTGGGTTAGCTAAACCACACACAGTTGAGCTAACACCCTTCAATGGGTGTGAACCTCCTTACATTTGCTTACAAGACTCTTCTTTCATTCTTTACGTTCCACTTTTCATTAACATTAACTTCCGCTTTCATTATATAATACTTTACGTTCATTAACATAATCACACCACGTAAAGCCCCGGAACAATACATAATAGGGAACATAAAGAAAATAGGCCACAAAGATGCATAAAAGCATCATATAATCGTCACATATCAACCCCGGAAACATCCCAAGTCTTAGCCTAAAAGTCCTTCTTTCCCCGAAAATTTCAGAACATTTTCCAAGTCTTAAGCGCATGAGCACTATGCAGGCGCACGAGCATCATGCGGGCGCATGAATAGCTAGGCGCATGGGCGACTCAGACGCATGGGCACTATTTAGGCGCACGACCAACAATTAGGCGCCTGACAACTTTCTAGGCGCATGGGCACTATTCAGGCGCATGAGCCTGGTTTAGGCGCATGGACATTTAGGCGTTTTAGCAGTTTGGCGTATGGGCATACTTAGGCTCCTGGGCATAATCCTAGGCGCATGGGCACGACTTGTGCGCATGAACCTTGGGCGTTTGGGTACTGTTTGGGCGCATGATCTCAGGCGCATGGGCACTTAGGCGCATGGCCAACTACTTTTCTAACTACCATCATTTTCAGACCTCAAAATCATCAATCTAACCTGTTCTAGCCTAGTTTCTAGCATACTAAGCATCAAACAAGCATAAAACATGGGTTATTTTGCTTTCCTTTCCTTTTCTTCACTTTTCTCTTCTTTTAAAATTTCCGGGTGTTACAAGTCCACCCCCCTTATATAGGTTTCGTCCCCGAAACCTGTCACTCCTCAAACAGCTGAGGATAATGCCGTCTCATCTCCTCCTCAGGTTCCCATGTAGACTCAGATCCCTTTCTATGCTTCCACTGTACCCACACCAAGGGAACCACTTTATTCCTTAGCCTCTTCTTTTTCCTGTCAATGATAGCCACCGGCTGCTCCACATAATTGAGTCGCTCGTCAACCTCGATGTCTTCTAGTGGTACCACCATATCCTCATCAGCTAAGCACTTCCTCAGATGAGATACATGGAATGTTGGATGAATTCCACTTAACTCATCGGGCAACTCCAATCTATAGGCCACTTCTCCTACTCGATCAATGATTCAGAAAGGCCCTATATACCTCGGACTCAACTTCCCCCGCTTTCTAAACCGAATGATATCCTTCCAAGGTGAAACCTTCAACATAACTCTATCACCCACCTTGAATTCAACATAGCATTTGTGACTGACTAGCTTTATTTCAGTGATAATTATAATCAAATTTCATTATGCTGGTTTAAAAGTGTGTTTAGAAGACATAAGAATCAAAACTAAATAACGTTTGACGTTGTTAAGGAAAGCACAACGCAATCGATGTGAAAACAGTGGTTGTTTAATGTTTTTGTATAACTAGTTCCTTTTCAATGTATTTAGTTGAGCATTCATGATTATTTAGATGCACTAATCTGTAGTTGCATAATTATGATTGAAATACAATTAACCGTTATTTACTTGGTCGTACTAAATTCATTTGATTTCTTTTTAATCGATTAGATGATTTCTTTTCATTTTACATGTTATTAATTCCACTCCATAACACTAGTTTGATTCTCGAATTTTGTTTAATGATGACTAGTAGTTTTGTGGTCTTGTACAACTTGTTTTCTTGTCTTGATAGTTAATAAGTGAATCTATGGATTGATATTTGTCATTATAATTGACTCAGTGTATTTTGAAAGAAAGAGTGTTCAAAGTTGGTTGTGAGGTGTTATGGATGTGGTTTGGGGAGGAGTATACTAATTTCAAAGGTCATTTGTGCGGTTTCATATTCGGTTTTGGTTTTGATGTAAACAATAGATACTATGTAGCATTCGTGATTGACTAGTATGATTCCAATGATAATTATAATCAGATTTGATTATATTGCTTTAAGAGTGTATGTACAAGACATAATAATCAAAACATAATAACATTGGAAGTTGTTAAGGAAAGCAAAATGCAATCGATGCGAAAACAATTGTTGTCTAATGTTTTTGTATAACTAGTTTCTTTTCAATGTATTTAGTTGAGCATTCATGATTTGTTAGATGCACTAATCTGTAGTTGCATAATTATGATTGAAATACAATTAACCGTTATTTACATGGTCGTACTAAATTCATTTGATTTCTTTTTAATTGATTAGACGATTTCATTTTGTTTTACGTGTTATTACTTCCACTCCATAACCTTAACTTGATTCTCGAATCTTGTTAAACGATCACGAGTGGTTTTGTGGTCCTATACAACTGGTTATCTAGTCTTGATGGTCAATAAGGGAATCTATGGATCGATATTTGTCATTAGAATTGACTTAGTGCATTTGAAAGAAAGGGTGTTCAAAGTTGGTTGTGAAGTGTTATGGATAAGGTTTGGGGAGGAGTGGATTGATTTCAAGGGTCATTCGTGAAGTTTCATATTCGGTTTAGGTTTAAGAGTGTGTTTAGCAGACATAAGAATCAAAACTAAATAATGTTTGACGTTGTTATGGAAAGCAAAATGCTATCGATGCAAGAACAATTGTTGTTTAATGTTTTTGTTAGTTCCTTTTCAATGTATTTAGTTGAGCATTCATAATTAGTTAGATGCACTAATCTGTAGTTGCATAATTATGATTGAAATACAATTAACCGTTATTTACTTGGTCATACTAAATTGATTTGACTTTCTTCTTAATCGGTTACACATTTTCTTTTTGTTTTACGTGTTATTACTTCCATTCAACAACTTTAATTTGATTCTCGAATCTTGTCAACGATGACTAGTAGTTTTGTGGTGCTGTACAACTGGTTTTCTTGTCTTGGTGGTCAATAAGGGAATCTATGGATCGATATTTGTCATTAGAATTGACTTAGTGCATTTTGAACAAAAGAGTGTTTAATGTTGGTAGTGAAGTGTTATGGATGAGGTTTGGGGAGGAGTGGATTGATTTCAAGGGTCATTCGTGCGTTTCCTATTCGGTTTTGGTTTTTCTGTAAACAATAGATAATATGTAGCATTTGTGATTGACAAGTATGATTCCAATGATAATTATAATCAGATTTGATTATATTGGTTGAAGAGTGTATTTAGAAAACATAATAATCAAAACCTAATAACGTTGGACGTTGTTAAAGAAAGCAAAATGCAATCGATGCGAGAACAGTTATTGTTTAATGTTTTTGTATAACTAGTTTCCTTTTAATGTATTTAGTTTAGCATTCATTATTAGTTAGATGCATTAGTCTGTAGTTGCATAATTATGATTGAAATACAATTAACCGTTATTTACTTGGTCGTGCTAAATTCATTTGATTTCTTTTTAATCGATTAGACAATTTCTTTTTGTTTTATGTGTTATTACTTCCACTCCATAACTTTAACTTGATTCTCGAATCTTGCTCAATGATGACTACTAGTTTTGGGGTCCTGTACAACTGGTTTTCTTGTCTTGGTGGTCAATAAGGGAATCTATGGATCGATATTCGTCATTAGAATTGACTTAGTGCATTATGAAAGAAAGAGTGTTCAAAGTTAGTTGGGAAGTGTTATGGATGAGGTTTGGGTAGAAGTGGATTATTTCAAGGGTCATTCGTGCGTTTCGTATTCAGTTTTGGTTTTGATGTAAACAATAGATACTATGTAGCATTTGTGATTGACTAGTATGATTCCAATGATAATTATAATCAGATTTGATTATATTGGTTTAAGAGTGTATTTAGAAGACATAATAATCAAAACCTAATAACGTTGAACGTTGTTAAGGAAAGCAAAATGCAATCGATGCGAGAACAATTGTTGTTTAATGTTTTTGTATAACTAGTTCCTTTTCAATGTATTTAGTTGAGCATTCATGATTAGTTAGATGCACTAATCTGTAGTTGCATAATTATGATTGAAATACAATTAACTGTTATTTACTTGGTCGTACTAAATTCATTAGACTTCTTTTTAATCGATTACACTTTTTCTTTTCGTTTTACGTGTTATTACTTCCACTCCATAACTCTAATTTGATTCTCAAATCTTGTTCAATGATGACGACTAGTTTTGTGATCCTATACAACTGATTTTCATGTCTTAATGGTTAATAAGTGAATCCACGGATGGATATTTGTCATTATAATTGACTTTGTGCATTTTGAAAGAAAGAGTGTTCAAAGTTGGTTGTGAGGTGTTATGGATGAGGTTTCGGGAGGAATGTACTGATTTCAAGGGTCATTCGTGCGGTTTGATATTCGGTTTTGGTGTTGATGTAAACAATAGATACTATGTAGCATACGTGATTGACTAGTATGATTCTAATGATAATTATAATCAGATTTGATTATATTGCTTTAAGAGTGTATGTAGAAGACATAATAATCAAAACTTAATAACGTTGGAAGTTGTTAAGGAAAGCAAAACGCAATCGATGCGAAAACAATTGCTGTTTAATGTTTTTGTATAACTAGTTTTTTTTCAATGTATTTAGTTGAGCATTCATGATTAGTTAGATGCACTAATCTGTAGTTGCATAATTATGATTGAAATACAATTAACCGTTTTTTACTTGGTCGTACTAAATTCATTTGATTTCATTTTAATCGATTAGACGATTTCATTTTGTTTTACGTGTTATTACTTCCACTCCATAACCTTAACTTGATTCTCGAATCTTGTTAAACGTTGACGCGTAGTTTTGTGGTCCTATACAACTGGTTTTCTAGTCTTGATGGTCAATAAGGGAATTTATGGATCGATATTTGTCATTATAATTGACTTAGTGCATTTTGAAAGAAAGTGTGTTCAAAGTTGGTTGTGAAGTGTTATGGATGAGGTTTGGGGAGGAGTGGATTGATTTCAAGGGTCATTCGTGCGGTTTCATATTCGGTTTAGATTTTGATGTAAAAAATAGATACTATGTAGCATTTGTGATTGACTAGTTTTATTTCAATGATAATTATAATCAAATTTAATTATACTGGTTTAAGAGTGTGTTTAGCAGACATAAGAATCGAAACTAAATAACGTTTGACGTTAAGGAAACCAAAATGCTATCGATGCGAGAACAATTGTTGTTTAATGTTTTTGTCAGTTTCTTTTCAATGTATTTAGTTGAGCATTCATAATTAGTTAGATGCACTAATCTGTAGTTGCATAATTATGATTGAAATACAATTAACCGTTATTTACTTGGTCGTGCTAAATTCATTTGACTTTCTTCTTAATTGATTACACATTTTCTTTTTGTTTTACGTGTTATTACTTCCACTTCATAACTATAACTTGATTCTCGAATCTTGTTCAATGATGACTACTAGTTTTGTGGTCCTGTACAACTGGTTTTCTTGTCTTCGTGGTCAATAAGGGAATCTATGGATCGATATTCGTCATTAGAATTGACTTAGTGCATTTTGAAAGAAAGGGTGTTCAAAGTTGGTTGTAAAGTGTTATGGATGAGGTTTGGGTAGGAGTGGATTGATTTCAAGGGTAATTCGTGCGTTTCGTATTCAGTTTTGGTTTTGATGTAAACAATAGATACTATGTAGTATTTGTGATTGACTAGTATGATTTCAATGATAATTATAATCAGATTTGATTATATTGGTTTAAGAGTGTATTTAGAAGACATAATAATCAAAACCTAATTACGTTGGACGTTGTTAACGAAATCAAAATGCAATCGATGCGAGAACAATTGTTGTTTAATGTTTTTGTATAAGTAGTTTATTTTCAATGTATTTAGTTGAGCATTCATAATTAGTTAGATGCACTAATCTGTAGTTGCACAATTATTATTGACATACAATTAACCGTTATTTACTTGTTCGTACTAAATTCATTTGACTTCTTTTTAATCGATTACACGTTTTCTTTTCGTTTTACGTGTTATTACTTCCACTCTATAACTCTAATTTGATTCTCCAATCTTGTTCAATGATGACTAGTAGTTTTGTGGTCCTGTACAACTGGTTTTCTTGTATTGATGGTCAATAAGGGAATCTATAGATCGATATTTGTCATTAGAATTGACTTAGTGCATTTTGAAAGAAAAAGTGTTCAAAGTTGGTTGTGAGGTGTTATGGATGAGATTGGGGAGGAGTGGATTGATTTCATGGGTCATTTGTGCGGTTTCGTATTTGCTTTTGGTTTCGGTGAAAACAATAGATACAATGTAGCATTTGTGATTGACTAGTACAATTCCAATGATAATTATAATCAAATTTCATTATATTAGTTTAAGAGTGTATTTAGAAGACATAATAATAAAAACTTAATAACGATGGATGTTGTCAAAAAAAGCAAAGTGCAATCGATGCGGGAACAATTGTTGTTTAACGTTTTTGTACAACTAGTTCCTTTTCAATGTATTTAGTTGAGTATTCATGATTAGTTAGATGCAGTAATCTATAGTTGCATAATTATGATTGAAATATAACTAACCGTTATTTATTTGTTCGTACTAAATTGATTTGACTTCTTTTTAATCTATTACACATTTTCTTTTTGTTTTACGTGTTATTACTTCCAATCCACAACTTTAATTTGATTCTCGAATCTTGTCCAATGATGACTAGTAGTTTTGTGGTCCTGTACAACTAGTTTTCTTGTATTGATGGTTAATAAGTGAATCTATGGATCGATATTCATCATTAGAATTGACTTAGTGCATTTTGAACAAAAGAGTGTTCAATGTTGGTAGTGAAGTGTTATGGATGAGGTTTGAGGAGGAGTGGATTGATTTCAAGGGTCATTCGTGCAGTTTCATATTCGGTTTAGGTTTTGTTGTAAAAAATAGATACTATTTAGCATTTGTGATTGACTAGTTTTATTTCAATGATAATTATAATCAAATTTAATTATACTGGTTTAAGAGTGTGTTTAGCAGACATAAGAATCGAAACTAAATAACGTTTGACGTTGATAAGGAAAGCAAAATGCTATCGATGCGAGAACCATTGTTGTTTAATGTTTTTGTTAGTTCCTTTTCAATGTATTTAGTTGAGCATTCATAATTAGTTAGATGCACTAATCTGTAGTTGCATAATTATGATTGAAATACAATTAACCGTTATTTAGTTGGTCTTACTAAATTGATTTGACTTTCTTCTTAATCGATTACACATTTTCTTTTTGTTTTTCGTGTTATTACTTCCATTGCACAACTTTAATTTGATTCTCGAATCTTGTCAATGATGACTAGTAGTTTTGTGGTACTGTACAACTGGTTTTCTTGTCTTGGTGGTTAATAAGGGAATCTATGAATCGATATTCGTCATTAGAATTGACTTAGTGCATTTTGAACAAAAGAGTGTTCAATGTTGGTAGTGAAGTGTTATGGATGAGGTTTGGGGAGGAGTGGATTGATTTCAAGGGTCATTTGTGCGTTTCGAATTCGGTTTTGGTTTTGATGTAAACAATAGATAATATGTAGCATTTGTGATTGACTAGTATGATTTCAATGATAATTATAATCAGATTTGATAATATTGGTTTAAGAGTGTATTTAGAAGGCATAATAATCAAAACCTAAAAACGTTGGACGTTGTTAAGGAAATCAAAATGCAATCGATGCGAGAACAAATGTTGTTTAATGTTTTTGTATAACTAGTTTATTTTCAATGTATTTAGTTGAGCATTCATGATTAGTTAGATGCACCAATCTGTAGTTACATAATTATGATTAAAATAAATTAACCGTTATTTACTTGGTCGTACTAAATTCATTTGATTTCATTTTAATCGATTACATGTTTTCTTTTTGTTTTGCGTGTTATTACTTCCATTCTGCAACCTTAACTTGTTTCTCGAATCTTGTTAAACGATGACGAGTAGTTTTGTGGTCCTATACAACTGGTTTTCTTGTCTTCATGGTCAATAAGGGAATATATGGATCGATATTTGTCATTAAAATTGACTTAGTGCATTTTGAACGAAAGTGTGTTCAAAGTTGGTTGTGAAGTGTTATGGATGAGGTTTGGGTAGGAGTGGATTATTTCAAGAGTCATTTGTGCGCTTCGTATTCGGTTTTGGTTTTGATGTAAACAATAGATACTATGTAGCATTTGTGATTGGCTAGAATGATTCCAATGATAATTATAATCATATTTGATTACATTGGTTTAAGAGTGTATTTAGAAGACATAATAATCAAAACCTAATAACGTTGGACGTTGTTAAGGAAAGCAAAATGCAATCGATGCGAGATCAATTGTTGTTTGATGTTTTTGTATAACTAGTTCCTTTTCAATGTATTTAGTTTAGCATTCTTTATTAGTCACATGCACTAATCTGTATTTGCATAATTATGATTGAAATACAATTAACCGTTATTTACTTGGTAGTAATAAGTTGATTTGATTTCTTTTTAATCAAATAAACGTTTTCTTATTGTTATACGTGTTATTACTACCATTCCATAACTTTAATTTGATTCTCGAATCTTGTTCAATGATGACTAGCAGTTTTGTGGTTCTGTACAATTGTTTTTCTTGTCTTGATGGTCAATAAGGGAATCTATGGATCGATATTTGTTATTAGAAGTGACTTAGTGCATTTTGAAAGAAAGAGTGTTCAAAGTTGGTTGTGAAGTGTTATGGATGAGGTTTGGGGAGGAGTGGATTGATTTCAATGGTCATTCGTGCGCTTTCGTATTCGGTTTTGGTTTTAATGTAAACAATAGATACTATGTAGCATTTGTGATCGACTAGTATGATTTCAATGATAATTATAATCATATTTAATTATATTGGTTTAGGATTGTATTTAGAAGACATAATAATCAACACTTAATAACGTTGGAATTGTTAATGAAAGAAAAACGCAATCGATGCGAAAACAATTGTTGTTTAATGTTTTTGTATAACTAGTTTCTTTTCAATGTATTTAGTTGAGTATTCATGATTAGTTAGATGCAGTAATCTATAGTTGCATAATTATGATTGAAATATAACTAACCGTTATTTATTTGTTCGTACTAAATTGATTTGACTTCTTTTTAATCTATTACACATTTTCTTTTTGTTTTACGTGTTATTACTTCCAATCCACAACTTTAATTTGATTCTCGAATCTTGTCCAATGATGACTAGTAGTTTTGTGGTCCTGTACAACTAGTTTTCTTGTATTGATGGTTAATAAGTGAATCTATGGATCGATATTCATCATTAGAATTGACTTAGTGCATTTTGAACAAAAGAGTGTTCAATGTTGGTAGTGAAGTGTTATGGATGAGGTTTGAGGAGGAGTGGATTGATTTCAAGGGTCATTCGTGCAGTTTCATATTCGGTTTTGGTTTTGTTGTAAAAAATAGATACTATTTAGCATTTGTGATTGACTAGTTTTATTTCAATGATAATTATAATCAAATTTAATTATACTGGTTTAAGAGTGTGTTTAGCAGACATAAGAATCGAAACTAAATAACGTTTGACGTTGATAAGGAAAGCAAAATGCTATCGATGCGAGAACCATTGTTGTTTAATGTTTTTGTTAGTTCCTTTTCAATGTATTTAGTTGAGCATTCATAATTAGTTAGATGCACTAATCTGTAGTTGCATAATTATGATTGAAATACAATTAACCGTTATTTAGTTGGTCTTACTAAATTGATTTGACTTTCTTCTTAATCGATTACACATTTTCTTTTTGTTTTTCGTGTTATTACTTCCATTGCACAACTTTAATTTGATTCTCGAATCTTGTCAATGATGACTAGTAGTTTTGTGGTACTGTACAACTGGTTTTCTTGTCTTGGTGGTTAATAAGGGAATCTATGAATCGATATTCGTCATTAGAATTGACTTAGTGCATTTTGAACAAAAGAGTGTTCAATGTTGGTAGTGAAGTGTTATGGATGAGGTTTGGGGAGGAGTGGATTGATTTCAAGGGTCATTTGTGCGTTTCGAATTCGGTTTTGGTTTTGATGTAAACAATAGATAATATGTAGCATTTGTGATTGACTAGTATGATTTCAATGATAATTATAATCAGATTTGATAATATTGGTTTAAGAGTGTATTTAGAAGACATAATAATCAAAACCTAAAAACGTTGGACGTTGTTAAGGAAATCAAAATGCAATCGATGCGAGAACAAATGTTGTTTAATGTTTTTGTATAACTAGTTTATTTTCAATGTATTTAGTTGAGCATTCATGATTAGTTAGATGCACCAATCTGTAGTTACATAATTATGATTAAAATAAAATTAACCGTTATTTACTTGGTCGTACTAAATTCATTTGATTTCATTTTAATCGATTACATGTTTTCTTTTTGTTTTGCGTGTTATTACTTCCATTCTGCAACCTTAACTTGTTTCTCGAATCTTGTTAAACGATGACGAGTAGTTTTGTGGTCCTATACAACTGGTTTTCTTGTCTTCATGGTCAATAAGGGAATATATGGATCGATATTTGTCATTAAAATTGACTTAGTGCATTTTGAACGAAAGTGTGTTCAAAGTTGGTTGTGAAGTGTTATGGATGAGGTTTGGGTAGGAGTGGATTATTTCAAGAGTCATTTGTGCGCTTCGTATTCGGTTTTGGTTTTGATGTAAACAATAGATACTATGTAGCATTTGTGATTGGCTAGAATGATTCCAATGATAATTATAATCATATTTGATTACATTGGTTTAAGAGTGTATGTAGAAGACATAATAATCAAAACCTAATAACGTTGGACGTTGTTAAGGAAAGCAAAATGCAATCGATGCGAGATCAATTGTTGTTTGATGTTTTTGTATAACTAGTTCCTTTTCAATGTATTTAGTTTAGCATTCTTTATTAGTCACATGCACTAATCTGTATTTGCATAATTATGATTGAAATACAATTAACCGTTATTTACTTGGTAGTAATAAGTTGATTTGATTTCTTTTTAATCAAATAAACGTTTTCTTATTGTTATACGTGTTATTACTACCATTCCATAACTTTAATTTGATTCTCGAATCTTGTTCAATGATGACTAGCAGTTTTGTGGTTCTGTACAATTGTTTTTCTTGTCTTGATGGTCAATAAGGGAATCTATGGATCGATATTTGTTATTAGAAGTGACTTAGTGCATTTTGAAAGAAAGAGTGTTCAAAGTTGGTTGTGAAGTGTTATGGATGAGGTTTGGGGAGGAGTGGATTGATTTCAATGGTCATTCGTGCGCTTTCGTATTCGGTTTTGGTTTTAATGTAAACAATAGATACTATGTAGCATTTGTGATCGACTAGTATGATTTCAATGATAATTATAATCATATTTAATTATATTGGTTTAGGATTGTATTTAGAAGACATAATAATCAACACTTAATAACGTTGGAATTGTTAATGAAAGAAAAACGCAATCGATGCGAAAACAATTGTTGTTTAATGTTTTTGTATAACTAGTTTCTTTTCAATGTATGTAGTTGACCATTCATGATTGGTTAGATGCACTAATCTGTAGTTGTGTAACACCCGGAAATTTTAAAAGAAGAGAAAAGCGAAGAAAAAGAAAGAAAAGCAAAATAACCCAAATTGAGGGGTTAAAGTTGTGCAAGGGGCAAACTTTATTATTAATTTGTTCAAAAAGGTGGCATGGCCGCCCACCCTATTGCACTTCATCTTCCTATCGATTTTTAGAGAGAGAAAGAGCAGAGAATTCTCTCGGTTTTAGAGAGAGAGGAAGAAGAAGTCGAAATTCAGGTTAGTTTTCTGATTTTTGGGGTGTTCTTGGGTGCATTTCAGCTTCGGGTATGTGCTTATGTGCTTGTTTGTGTGTTCGGTTGTGTGTTTTGGTGTTTTTAGGCGTTTGAACTCATAAGCATTCGGGTTTGAAGGAAGTCTTACTCGGAAGTTGCAAGAGGTGAGTTCTAGACCCCCGTTTTTAAATGTTTTAACTGATTTTGGGGCTGGAAATGCATGATATAACTTTTTCTAAATTTGGGTGTGTACGCGTATGTATGTGTATGTGCCCTGTTGGGAGGGTGTATGTTTGGGGAAAATTTATGATTGTGTTCATGATTTTATGCTTGTTTGATGCTTAGTATGTTAGAAACTAGGCTAGAACAGGTTAGACTGATAATTTGAGGTCTGAAAATGATGGTAGTTAGAAAAGCAGTTGGCCATACGCCTAAGTGTCCATGTGCCTAAACCAGGCTCATGCGCCTGCATAGTACCCATGCGCCTAGAAATCTGTCCATATGCCTAAGTAAGGCTCGTGCGCCCAAATAGTGCCCATGCGCCTGAGTCACCCATGCGCCTAAGTATTCATGCGCCCGCATAGTGCTCGTGCGCCTGCATAGTGTTCATGCACCTAATGCCTTAGAAAATTTTCTGAAATTTTCGGGGAAGAGGGATTTTTAGGCTATGACTTGGGATGTTTCCGGGGATGACATGTGATAATTATATGATGATGTTATGTATGTTTATGGCTTGTTTTCTTTATGTTCCTATTATGCATTTCTCCGTGGCCTTACGTGGTGTGATTGTGTTAATGGATGAAAAGTATTATCTTAACGAAGTGAAAGATCTAAGATAATGAAAGTGGAACATAATGAATGAACGAATGAAAGTCTTGCAAGCAAAATATAAAGAGGTTCACAACTCCTTGAGAGTTGTCAGCTCAACTGTGTGTCATACAGCGTGCGATCTTGGCTGCCCCATGAGGGATTCACACACAGGGGGATCAGTTTTGGTGACTCTTCCATACGTACGAAACGGGGTCCTTGTCACTAAACCCTAGATTAGTTGGCTTCGTGCCGAAGAAGGGGGTTTAGTATATGACAAAACCTAGATAGAAGTGAAAGATAATGCAACGTGCGAAATGTGCGAAACGTGCGATATGATCGATATGAATGATGATGGAAGATAATAAATATTACCTTGATGTATGTATAATGCATGGTCGCGAACGAAAGTATGAAAAGGTTTTAACAAATGAAAGGTTATATAATTTTATAAAACTAGAACTCACTTAGCAACGCTGACTTTTATGCATTTTCAGTTGACAGGTAATGGTTGCTGAGGATGCCACGGGGCGAAGCTTCTTGGCAAAGATTTTGGTTGGCATCCATTTTGTGTAGTAATGAAACCAGACGATGATTTGTAATGTAATAATGTTGTAAACAGTAATTATTAATATATGAAATGGTTTCATTAAATTTTTCCGCTGCAAATGTTTAATAGATTTTAGGTGATTTTGAAATAGTATGTGCGATTAATGTCCAACTGTGAGTGTCCCGGAAACGGGGCCTTACAAGTTGGTATCAGTGCTAAAGTTTAAGAGAAACGGGTAAATATTTTCCAATAAACCTAAACTTAAACTGAGAATGGGACAAATGGAAGGATGCCAGCCCAAGTAGCTACGTGCCATCAGGTATTTTCTCTAATGATTAACCGGTATTATGTGCGCATGCTATCTAATTTATGCGCTTTTAGTAGATTTGGGTACTGATGTAGTCAGGATAGGAAATGCTTGGGTATGAAGAGTAAAGTAAGTGGCAAATCACAACTGGCCACTGTAATTAGGGACTTACTATACTTGACATAAACTGAGCTATTACCTTGAATGACCGTGTTGGTGTTTGAATCTTATAGTGTGTTAGAGGATGGCTGGTGGTAGGTCTTCGAAGGCTTCTAGAGGTGGAGGTCGTGGTGGACGTGGTGCTGGACCGCGTGCCACAAGAGGTGGTGCTAAGGCTGCGGAAAGGGCACCTGAAGAGCCCGAGACTCATCACCAGGAAGGTGGTGATGAAAGTGCTAATCTAAGAGCCTCGGTGAAAGAGGCTATTGTTGAGGAAGTTTACCAGGTCATGCAGACGATCCTGCCATCTGTGGTGGTCGAAGTGATTAAAGCTGTAAGGGAGGATGAGAAGAAGGAGAAAGAGAAGACCGCGGGAGAAGCGAAGCAACGGGAGAATGAGACGGTTGTCCCAAGTGACGAGGAGGAAGAAGCAGTGCCAGAAACAGCTCGGGGTTGTACTTATGGGGCATTCCAGAGATGCAAACCCCCGACTTTTGATGGCAATGGCAATGCTGCTGCTGCCCATCGATGGGTGAGAGAAATGGAAGCTGTACTTGATATCAGCGAGTGCAGAGAGGACCAGAAGGTGAAGTTTGCTACCCACTCATTTGTGGACTCAGCTTTATGTTGGTGGGACAATATTGTCCAGGCCGAGGGTAGCAGGGCAATTGGAAAGATGAAGTGGAATAAACTGAAGAAGCTGGTGATTGAGGAGTTCTGTCCTCATAGGGAACTTGATAAGATTAAGAGGGAGTTCCTACAGCTGGAGGCGGGAACCATGACGCACCAGCAGTACACCACTAAGTTTAACGAGATGGCGCGACTGGTGCCAGATTAGGTGACACCCGTGTCACGAAAGATAAAGAGGTACATCCAGGGTTTACCGGCGGATATTCGCAGGCACATGATCGTCGCCCGGCCGAGCACGTTTAGGTCGGTGGTTGATCTGGCGGGAAGGTTGTACGATGAACGGGAGGTGGCTGTGGTTGAAGTGAGCAAGAAAAGTGGTGGTGGTGATCGAAACTGGAACGGGGAAGTGGTTTGGATGTGATGGTGTCGCTCCAAACAGCAAGGTTGCCAGAGTGGATGACCGGCGTGTAGCCACACCCGGGGCAGGAGCAAGGAGGTATGGTAAATGTGGAAGGGAGCATACGGGGGAGTGCAGATGGGGATCGAACGTCTGCTTCAAGTGTGGGACGCCCGGTCACATGGCTCGAGAGTGCGGGGTTGTGAGATGTTATAACTGTGGTGAAGATGGCCATCTGAGTAGGGACTGCAAGAAGCCGAGGGCTGAGAGTTCCGGGGCAAACAAGAAGGCTGGGAGTGAAGGGCAGAAAGCGAGCGCCAGAGCTTTCACGATGACCAGGGAGGAGGCTAGGACGGAACCCGATGTTGTGTCAGGTACGTTTCTAGTAAACCAAACTCTTGCTTCTGTGTTATTTGATTCTGGTGCTAGTAGGAGTTTCATTTCTACTGCTTTCTGTGCTAATTTGCCTGTTAGCAGTAGAAGTATTGATGAGCCCTTCGATGTAGAAAATGCCATAGGTAAGTCTACCAGGATTTCTGATCTGATAGAAGGTTGTGACATAAAACTAGAAGGTCATAGGTTTCGTGCTAGACTGTTTGTGATGACCTTAGGCGGGTTTGATGTAGTCCTAGGGATGGACTGATTAGCGGCCTATAAAGCGAATATTGTGTGCCGCAAGAAGATGATCCGTCTGACAGCGCCTGACGGGAGTTCGGTGATGATCTACGGTGATCGAGTTATTACGGTTCCAAAGGTAATTTCGATGGCGGTGGCGGGGAATTGTATGAGGCGTGGATGTAGTGCTTACCTGGCCTACGTGAAGGGTGTGGACACGTCAACACCACAATTAACCGTCGTACTAGTTGTGTGTGATTTTCCCGATGTGTTTCAAGAAGATTTACTAGGTGTGCCACCGGACCGTGAGATCGAGTTCCAGATTGATTTGACACCCGGTGCCCAGCCTGTTGCCAAAGCTCCGTACCAATTGGCTCCAACAGAGATAAAAGAACTGATGGTTCAATTGCAAGAACTATTGGATAAAGGGTTTATTCGACCGAGTATCTCTCCTTGGGGTGCTCCGGTCTTGTTTGTAAAGAAGAAGGACGGTAGCATGAGGATGTGCATGGACTACCGTGAGTTGAACAAGTTGACGGTGAAGAACCGATATCCTTTACCCAGAATCGATGACTTGTTTGATCAGCTCCAAGGTGCTAGTTGGTTCTCGAGGATAGATCTTCGATCGGGTTATCATCAGCTGAAGGTGAAGGAGCAGGATATCCCTAAAACAGCTTTTCACACTCGTTGCGGACACTATGAGTTTCTCGTTATGTCTTTTGGTTTAACCAACGCGCCAGCTGCTTCCATGGATTTGATGAATCGAGTGTGCCGGCTGATGTTGGATAAATCGATGATTGTGTTTATCGATGATATCCAGATTTATTTGAGGGGTGAGGTGGAGTATGCCGGTCACATTCGGGAAGTGTTGGAGATGCTTAGAAGGGAGAAATTGTATGCCAAGTTCTCCAAGTGCGCGTTCAGGTTGCACGAAGTTCAGTTTTTGGGTCATGTGGTAAACTCCAAAGGAATCATGGTCGACCCAGCAAAAGTAGAAGATGTGATGCAATGGAAGTCTCCAAAGACGCCATCCGAGATTCGTAGTTTCTTGGGATTGGCGGGCTATTATAGAAGATTCATCCAAGACTTCTCCAAGATAGCTTCTTCGTTGACCAAGTTGACTCGTAAGAGCGTGAAGTTTTTATGGGGTCAAGAGTAAGAGAAGGCTTTTGAGGAGCTAAAGGCGAGGCGGACGCAAAATGCAATCGATGCGAGAACAATTGTTGTTTCATGTTTTTGTATAACTAATTCCTTTTCAATGTATTTAGTTGAGCATTCATGATTAGTTAGATGTACTAATTTGTAGTTGCATAATTATGATTGAAATACAATTAACCTTTATTTACTTGGTCGTACTAAATTGATTTGACCTCTTTTTAATCGATTACACATTTTCTTTTTGTTTTACACTTTATTACTTCCATTCCACAACTTTAATTTGATTCTCGAATCTTGTTCAATGATGACTAGTAGTTTTGTGGTCCTGCACAACTAGTTTTCTCGTATTGAAGGTCAATAAAGGAATCTATGGATCGATATTTGTCATTAGAATTGACTTAGTGCATTATGAAAGAAACAGTGTTCAAAGTTGGTTGTGAAGTGTTATGGATGAGGTTTGGGGAGGAGTGGATTGATTTCAATGGTCATTCGCGTGGTTTCGTATTCGGTTTTGGTTTTGATGTAAACAATAGATACTACGTAGCATTTGTGATTGACTAGTATGATTCCAATGATAATTTTAAGCAGATTTGATTATATTGGTTTAAGAGTATATTTAGATGATATAATAATCAAAACTTAATAACGTTTGACGTTGTTAAGTAAATCAAAACGTAATCGATGTGAAAACAATTGTTGTTTAATGTTTTTGTATAACTATTTCCTTTTCAATGTAATTTACTTGAGCATTCATGATTAGTTAGACGCACTATTCTGTAGTTGCATAATTATTATTGAAATACAATTAACCGTTATTTACTTGGTCCTACTAAATTGATTTGATTTCTTTTTAATCGTTTAGATGTTCTCTTATTGTTTTACGTGTTATTACTACCATTCCATAACTTTAATTTGATTCTCGAATCTTGTTCAATGATGACTAGTAGTTTTGTGGTCCTGTACAACTGGTTTTCTTGTCTTGAAGGGCAATAAAGGAATATATGGATCGATATTTGTCATTAGAATTGACTTAGTGCATTATGAAAGAAAGAGTGTTCAAAGTTGGTTGTGAAGTGTTATGGATGAGGTTTGGGGAGGAGTGGATTCATTTCAAGGGTCATTCGTGCGCTTTCGTATTCGGTTTTAGTTTTAATGTAAACAATAGATACTATGTAGCATTTGTGATTGACTAGTATGATTCCAATTATAATTATAATCATATTTGATTATATTAGTTTAAGAGTGCATTTAGAAGACATAATAATCAAAACTTAATAACGTTGGAAGTTGTTAAGGAAAGCAAAATGCAATGGATACGAAAACAATTGTTGTTTAATGTTTTTGTATAACTAGTTCTTTTCAATGTATTTAGTTGACCATTCATGATTAGTTAGATACACTAATCTGTAGTTGTATAATTATGATTGAAATACAATTAATTGTTATTTACTTGGTCTTACTAAATTGATTTGACCTCTTTTTAATCGATTACACAGTTTCATTTTGTTTTACATGTTATTAATTTCATTCCACAACTTTAATTTGATTCTCGAATCTTGTTCAATGATGACTAGAAGTTTTGTGGTCTTGTACAACTGGTTTCCTTGTCTTGATGTTCAATAAGGGAATCTATGAATCGATATTTGTTATTAGAATTGACTTAGTCCATTTTGAAAGAAAGAGTGTTCAAAGTTGGTTGTGAAGTGTTATGGATGAGGTTTGGGGAGGAGTGGATTGATTTCAATGGTCATTCGTGCGTTTCGTATTCGGCTTTGTATTTGATGTAAACAATAGATACTACGTAACATTTGTGATTGACTAGTATGATTCCAATGATAATTATAATCGGATTTGATTATATTGGTTTAAGAGTGTATTTAGGAGACATAATAATCAAAACTTAATAACGTTGGACGTTGTTAATGCAAAACGCAATCGATGCGAGAACAATTGTTGTTTAATGTTTTTGTATAACTAATTCATTTTCAATGTATTTAGTTCAGCATTCATGATTAGTTAGATGCACTAATCTGTAGTTGCATAATTATGATTAAAATACAATTAACCTTTATTTACTTGGTCGTACTAAATTGATTTGACTTCTTTTTAATCGATTACAAATTTTCTTTTTGTTTTACGCGTTATTACTTCCGTTCCACAACTTTAATTTTATTCTCGAATCTTGTTCAATGATGACTAGTAGTTTTGTGGTCCTGTACAACTGGTTTTCTTGTCTTGAAGGTTAATAAAGGAATCTATGGATCGATATTTGTTATTAGAATTGACTTAGTGCATTATGAAAGAAAGAGTGTTTAAAGTTGGTTGTGAAGTTTTATGGATGAGGTTTCGGGAGGAGTGGATTGATTTCAATGGTCATTCGTGCGGTTTCGTATTCGGTTTTGGTTTTGATGTAAACAATAGATACTATGCAGCATTTGTGATTGACTAGTATGATTCCAATGATAATTATAATCAGATTTGATTATATTGTTTTAAGAATGAATTTAGAAGACATAATAAACAAAACTTAATAACGTTGGAAGTTGGTAAGGAAAGCAAAACGCAATCGATACGAAAACAATTGTTGTTTAAAGTTTTGGTATAACTAGTTCGTTTTCAAAGTATTTAGTTGAGCATTCATTATTAGTTAGATACACTATTCTGTAGTTGCATAATTATTATTGAAATACAATTAACCGTTATTTACTTGGTCGTACTAAATTGATTTGAACTCTTTTTAATCGATTACACATTTTCTTTTTTTTTACGTGTTATTACTACCATTCCATAACTTTAATTTGATTCTCGAATTTTGTTCAATGATGACTAGTAGTTTTGTGGTCATGTACAACTGTTTTTCTTGTCTTGATGGTCAATAAGAGAATCTTTGGATCGATATTTGTCATTAGAATTGACTTAGTGCATTTTGAAAGAAAGAGTGTTCAATGTTGGTTGTGAAGTGTTATGGATGAGGTTTGGGGAGGAGTGGATTGATTTCAATGGTCATTCATGCGTTTTGTATTCGGCTTTCGTTTTGATGTAAATAATAGATACTACCAAGCATTTGTGATTGACTAGTATGATTCCACTGATAATTATAATCAGATTTGATTATATTGGTTTAAGAGTGTATTTAGAATACATAATAATCAAAACTTAACAACGTTGGACGTTGTTAATGAAAGCAAAACGCAATCGATGTGAGAACAATTGTTGTTTAATGTTTTTGTATAACTAATTCCTTTTCAATGTATTTAGTTGAGCATTCATGATTAGTTAGATGCACTAATCTGTAGTTGCATAATTGTGATTGAAATACAATTAACCTTTATTTACCAGGTCTTACTAAATTGATTTGACATCTTTTTAATCGATTACACATTTGCTTTTTGTTTTTCGCGTTATTACTTTCATTCCACAACTTTAATTTGATTCTCGAATCATGTTCAATGATGACTAGTAATTTTGTGGTCCTGTGCAACTAGTTTTCTTGTCTTAAAGGTCAATAAAGGAATCTATGGATCGATATTTGTCATTAGACTTGACTTAGTGCATTATGAAAGAAAGAGTGTTCAAAGTTGGTTGTGAAGTGTTATGATGAGGTTTGGGGAGGAGTGGATTGATTTCAATGGTCATTCGTGCGTTTCGTATTCGGCTTTTGTTCTGATGTAAACAATAGATACTATGTCGCATTTGTGATTGACTAGCATGATTTCAATTATAATTATAATCAGATTTGATTATATTGGTTTAAGAGTTTATTTAGAAGACATAATAAACAAAACTTAATAACGTTGGAAGTTGTTAAGAAAAGCAAAACGCAATCGATACGAAAACATATGTTGTTTAATGTTTTTGTATAACTAGTTCCTTTTCAATGTATTTAGTTGAGCATTCATAATTATTTAGATGCACTAATCTGTAGTTGCATAATTATGCTTGAAATACAATTAACCTTTATTTACTTGGTCGTACTAAATTGATTTTAAGGGTCATTCGTGCGGTTTCGTATTCGGTTTTGGTTTTGATGTAAACAATAGATACTATGTAGCATTTGTGGTTGACTTGTATGATTCCAATGATAAGTATAATCAGATTTAATTATATTGGTTTAAGAGTGTATTTAGTAGACATAATAATCAAAACTTAATAACGTTGGAAGTTGCTAAGGAAAGCACAACGCAATCGATGCGACAACAATTGTTGTTTAATGTTTTTGTATAACTAGTTTATTTTCAATGTATTTAGTTGAGCATTCATGATTAGTTAGATGCACCAATCTGTAGTTACATAATTATGATTAAAATAAAATTAACCGTTATTTACTTGGTCGTACTAAATTCATTTGATTTCATTTTAATCGATTACATGTTTTCTTTTTGTTTTGCGTGTTATTACTTCCATTCTGCAACCTTAACTTGTTTCTCGAATCTTGTTAAACGATGACGAGTAGTTTTGTGGTCCTATACAACTGGTTTTCTTGTCTTCATGGTCAATAAGGGAATATATGGATCGATATTTGTCATTAAAATTGACTTAGTGCATTTTGAACGAAAGTGTGTTCAAAGTTGGTTGTGAAGTGTTATGGATGAGGTTTGGGTAGGAGTGGATTATTTCAAGAGTCATTCGTGCGCTTCGTATTCGGTTTTGGTTTTGATGTAAACAATAGATACTATGTAGCATTTGTGATTGGCTAGAATGATTCCAATGATAATTATAATCATATTTGATTACATTGGTTTAAGAGTGTATTTAGAAGACATAATAATCAAAACCTAATAACGTTGGACGTTGTTAAGGAAAGCAAAATGCAATCGATGCGAGATCAATTGTTGTTTGATGTTTTTGTATAACTAGTTCCTTTTCAATGTATTTAGTTTAGCATTCTTTATTACTCACATGCACTAATCTGAATTTGCGTAATTATGATTGAAATACAATTAACCGTTATTTACTTGGTCTTAATAAGTTGATTTGATTTCTTTTTAATTAAATAAACGTTTTCTTATTGTTATACGTGTTATTACTACCATTCCATAACTTTAATTTGATTCTCGAATCTTGTTCAATGATGACTAGTAGTTTTGTGGTTCTGTACAATTGTTTTTCTTGTCTTGATGGTCAATAAGGGAATCTATGGATCGATATTTGTTATTAGAAGTGACTTAGTGCATTTTGAAAGAAAGAGTGTTCAAAGTTGGTTGTGAAGTGTTATGGATGAGGTTTGGGGAGGAGTGGATTGATTTCAATGGTCATTCGTGCGCTTTCGTATTCGGTTTTGGTTTTAATGTAAACAATAGATACTATGTAGCATTTGTGATCGACTAGTATGATTTCAATGATAATTATAATCATATTTAATTATATTGGTTTAGGATTGTATTTAGAAGACATAATAATCAACACTTAATAACGTTGGAATTGTTAATGAAAGAAAAACGCAATCGATGCGAAAACAATTGTTGTTTAATGTTTTTGTATAACTAGTTTCTTTTCAATGTATGTAGTTGACCATTCATGATTGGTTAGATGCACTAATCTGTAGTTGTGTAACACCCGGAAATTTTAAAAGAAGAGAAAAGCGAAGAAAAAGAAAGAAAAGCAAAATAACCCAAATTGAGGGGTTAAAGTTGTGCAAGGGGCAAACTTTATTATTAATTTGTTCAAAAAGGTGGCATGGCCGCCCACCCTATTGCACTTCATCTTCCTATCGATTTTTAGAGAGAGAAAGAGCAGAGAATTCTCTCGGTTTTAGAGAGAGAGGAAGAAGAAGTCGAAATTCAGGTTAGTTTTCTGATTTTTGGGGTGTTCTTGGGTGCATTTCAGCTTCGGGTATGTGCTTATGTGCTTGTTTGTGTGTTCGGTTGTGTGTTTTGGTGTTTTTAGGCGTTTGAACTCATAAGCATTCGGGTTTGAAGGAAGTCTTACTCGGAAGTTGCAAGAGGTGAGTTCTAGACCCTCGTTTTTAAATGTTTTAACTGATTTTGGGGCTGGAAATGCATGATATAACTTTTTATAAATTTGGGTGTGTACCCGTATGTATGTGTATGTGCCCTGTTGGGAGGGTGTATGTTTGGGGAAAATTTATGATTGTGTTCATGATTTTATGCTTGTTTGATGCTTAGTATGTTAGAAACTAGGCTAGAACAGGTTAGACTGATAATTTGAGGTCTGAAAATGATGGTAGTTAGAAAAGCAGTTGGCCATACGCCTAAGTGTCCATGTGCCTAAACCAGGCTCATGCGCCTGCATAGTACCCATGCGCCCAGAAATAAGTCCATATGCCTAAGTAAGGCTCGTGCACCCAAATAGTGCCCATGCGCGTGAGTCACCCATGCGCCTAAGTATTCATGCGCCCGCATAGTGCTCGTGCGCCTGCATAGTGTTCATGCACCTAATGCCTTAGAAAATTTTCTGAAATTTTCAGGGAAGAGGGATTTTTAGGCTATGACTTGGGATGTTTCCGGGGATGACATGTGATGATTATATGATGATGTTATGTATGTTTATGGCTTGTTTTCTTTATGTTCCTATTATGCATTTCTCCGTGGCCTTACGTGGTGTGATTGTGTTAATGGATGAAAAGTATTATCTTAACGAAGTGAAAGATCTAAGATAATGAAAGTGGAACATAATGAATGAACGAATGAAAGTCTTGCAAGCAAAATATAAAGAGGTTCACAACTCCTTGAGAGTTGTCAGCTCAACTGTGTGTCATACAGCGTGCGATCTTGGCTGCCCCATGAGGGATTCACATACAGGGGGATCAGTTTTGGTGACTCTTCCATACGTACGAAACAGGGTCCTTGTCACTAAACCCTAGATTAGTTGGCTTCATGCCCAAGAAGGGGGTTTAGTATATGACAGAACCTAGATAGAAGTGAAAGATAATGCAACGTGCGAAATGTGCGAAACGTGCGAAACGTGCGATATGATCGATATGAATGATGATGGAAGATAATAAATATTACCTTGATGTATGTATAATGCATGGTCGCGAACGAAAGTATGAAAAGGTTTTAACGAATGAAAGGTAATATATTTTTATAAAACTAGAACTCACTTAGCAACGCTGACTTTTATGCATTTTCAGTTGACAGGTAATGGTTGCTGAGGATGCCATGGGGCGAAGCTTCTTGGCAAAGATTTTGGTTGGCATCCATTTTGTGTAGTAATGAAACCAGACGATGATTTGTAATGTAATAATGTTGTAAACAGTAATTATTAATATATGAAATGGTTTCGTTAAATTTTTCCGCTGCAAATGTTTAATAGATTTTAGGTGATTTTGAAATAGTATGTGCGATTAATGTACAACTGTGAGTGTCCCAGAAACGGGGCCTTACAAGTTGGTATCAGTGCTAAAGTTTAAGAGAAACGGGTAAATATTTTCCAATAAACCTAAACTTAAACTGAGAATGGGACAAATGGAAGGATGCCAGCCCAAGTAGCTACGTGCCATCAGGTATTTTCTCTAATGATTAACCGGTATTATGTGCGCATGCTATCTAATTTATGCGCTTTTAGTAGATTTGGGTACTGATGTAGTCAGGATAGGAAATGCTTGGGTATGAAGAGTAAAGTAAGTGGCAAATCACAACTGGCCACTGTAATTAGGGACTTACTATACTTGACATAAACTGAGCTATTACCTTGAATGACCGTGTTGGTGTTTGAATCTTATAGTGTGTTAGAGGATGGCTGGTGGTAGGTCTTCGAAGGCTTCTAGAGGTGGAGGTCGTGGTGGACGTGGTGCTGGACCGCGTGCCACAAGAGGTGGTGCTAAGACTGCGGAAAGGGCACCTGAAGAGCCCGAGACTCTTCACCAGGAAGGTGGTGATGAAAGTGCTAATCTAAGAGCCTCGGTGAAAGAGGCTATTGTTGAGGAAGTTTACCAGGTCATGCAGACGATCCTGCCATCTGTGGTGGTCGAAGTGATTAGAGCTGTAAGGGAGGATGAGAAGAAGGAGAAAGAGAAGACCGCGGGAGAAGCGAAGCAACGGGAGAATGAGACGGTTGTCCCAAGTGACGAGAGGAAGAAGCAGTGCCAGAAACAGCTCGGGGTTGTACTTATGGGGCATTCCAGAGATGCAAACCCCCGACTTTTGATGGCAATGGCAATGCTGCTGCTGCCCATCGATGGGTGAGAGAAATGGAAGCTGTACTTGATATCAGCGAGTGCAGAGAGGACCAGAAGGTGAAGTTTGCTACCCACTCATTTGTGGACTCAGCTTTATGTTGGTGGGACAATATTGTCCAGGCCGAGGGTAGCAGGGCAATTGGAAAGATGAAGTGGAATAAACTGAAGAAGCTGGTGATTGAGGAGTTCTGTCCTCATAGGGAACTTGATAAGATTAAGAGGGAGTTCCTACAGCTGGAGGCGGGAACCATGACGCACCAGCAGTACACCACTAAGTTTAACGAGATGGCGCGACTGGTGCCGGATCAGGTGACACCCGTGTCACGAAAGATAAAGAGGTACATCCAGGGTTTACCTGTGGATATTCGCAGGCACATGATCGTCGCCCGGCCGAGCACGTTTAGGTCGGTGGTTGATCTGGCGGGAAGGTTGTACGATGAACGGGAGGTGGCTGTGGTTGAAGTGAGCAAGAAAAGTGGTGGTGGTGATCGAAACTGGAACGGGGAAATGGTTTGGATGTGATGGTGTCGCTCCAAACAGCAAGGTTGCCAGAGTGGATGACCGGCGTGTAGCCACACCCGGGGCAGGAGCAAGGGGGTATGGTAAATGTGGAAGGGAGCATACGGGGGAGTGCAGATGGGGATCAAACGTCTGCTTCAAGTGTGGGACGCCCGGTCACATGGCTCGAGAGTGCGGGGTTGTGAGATGTTATAACTGTGGTGAAGATGGCCATCTGAGCAGGGACTGCAAGAAGCCGAGGGCTGAGAGTTCCGGGGCAAAGAAGAAGGCTGGGAGTGAAGGGCAGAAAGCGAGCGCCAGAGCTTTCACGATGACCAGGGAGGAGGCTAGGACGGAACCCGATGTTGTGTCAGGTACGTTTCTAGTAAACCAAACTCTTGCTTTTGTGTTATTTGATTCTGGTGCTAGTAGGAGTTTCATTTCTGCTGCTTTCTGTGCTAATTTGCCTGTTAGCAGTAGAAGTATTGATGAGCCCTTCGATGTAGAAAATGCCATAGGTAAGTCTACCAGGATTTCTGATCTGATAGAAGGTTGAGACATAAAACTAGAAGGTCATAGGTTTCCTGCTAGACTGTTTGTGATGACCTTAGGTGGGTTTGATGTAGTCCTAGGGATGGACTGATTAGCGGCCTATAAAGCGAATATTGTGTGCCGCAAGAAGATGATCCGTCTGACAGCGCCTGACGGGAGTTCGGTGACGATCTACTGTGATCGAGTTATTACGGTTCCAAAGGTAATTTCGATGGCGGTGGCGGGGAATTGTATGAGGCGTGGATGTAGTGCCTACCTGGCCTACGTGAAGGGTGTGGACACGTCAACACCACAATTAACCGTCGTACTAGTTGTGTGTGATTTTCCCGATGTGTTTCAAGAAGATTTACCAGGTGTGCCACCGGACCGTGAGATCGAGTTCCAGATTGATTTGACACCCGGTGCCCAGCCTGTTGCCAAAGCTCCGTATCGATTGGCTCCAACAGAGATAAAAGAACTGATGGTTCAATTGCAAGAACTATTGGATAAAGGGTTTATTCGACCGAGTATCTCTCCTTGGGGTGCTCCGGTCTTGTTTGTAAAGAAGAAGGACGGTAGCATGAGGATGTGCATGGACTACCGTGAGTTGAACAAGTTGACGGTGAAGAACCGATATCCTTTACCCAGAATTGATGACTTGTTTGATCAGCTCCATGGTGCTAGTTGGTTCTCGAGGATAGATCTTCGATCGGGTTATCATCAGCTGAAGGTGAAGGAGCAGGATATCCCTAAAACAGCTTTTCACACGCGTTGCGGACACTATGAGTTTCTCGTTATGTCTTTTGGTTTAACCAACGTGCCAGCTGCTTCCATGGATTTGATGAATCGAGTGTGCCGGCTGATGTTGGATAAATCGGTGATTGTGTTTATCGATGATATCCAGATTTATTCGAGGGGTGAGGTGGAGTATGCCGGTCACATTCGGGAAGTGTTGGAGACGCTTAGAAGGGAGAAATTGTATGCCAAGTTCTCCAAGTGCGCGTTCTGGTTGCGCGAAGTTCAGTTTTTGGGTCATGTGGTAAACTCCAAAGGAATCATGGTCGACCCAGCAAAAGTAGAAGCTGTGATGCAATGGAAGTCTCAAAAGACGCCATCCGAGATTCGTAGTTTCTTGGGATTGGCGGGCTATTATAGAAGATTCATCCAAGACTTCTCCAAGATAGCTTCTTCGTTGACCAAGTTGACTCGTAAGAACGTGAAGTTTTTATGGGGTCAAGAGTAAGAGAAGGCTTTTGAGGAGCTAAAGGCGAGGCGGACGCAAAATGCAATCGATGCGAGAACAATTGTTGTTTCATGTTTTTGTATAACTAATTCATTTTCAATGTATTTAGTTGAGCATTCATGATTAGTTAGATGTACTAATTTGTAGTTGCATAATTATGATTGAAATACAATTAACCTTTATTTACTTGGTCGTACTAAATTGATTTGACCTCTTTTTAATCGATTACACATTTTCTTTTTGTTTTACGCTTTATTACTTCCATTCCACAACTTTAATTTGATTCTCGAATCTTGTTCAATGATGACTAGTAGTTTTGTGGTCCTGCACAACTAGTTTTCTCGTATTGAAGGTCAATAAAGGAATCTATGGATCGATATTTGTCATTAGAATTGACTTAGTGCATTATGAAAGAAACAGTATTCAAAGTTGGTTGTGAAGTGTTATGGATGAGGTTTGGGGAGGAGTGGATTGATTTCAATGGTCATTCGCGTGGTTTCGTATTCGGTTTTGGTTTTGATGTAAACAATAGATACTACGTAGCATTTGTGATTGACTAGTATGATTCCAATGATAATTTTAAGCAGATTTGATTATATTGGTTTAAGAGTATATTTAGAAGATATAATAATCAAAACTTAATAACGTTTGACGTTGTTAAGTAAATCAAAACGCAATCGATGTGAAAACAATTGTTGTTTAATGTTTTTGTATAACTATTTCCTTTTCAATGTAATTTACTTGAGCATTCATGATTAGTTAGACGCACTATTCTGTAGTTGCATAATTATTATTGAAATACAATTAACCGTTATTTACTTGGTCCTACTAAATTGATTTGATTTCTTTTTAATCGTTTAGATGTTCTCTTATTGTTTTACGTGTTATTACTACCATTCCATAACTTTAATTTGATTCTCGAATCTTGTTCAATGATGACTAGTAGTTTTGTGGTCCCGTACAACTGGTTTTCTTGTCTTGAAGGGCAATAAAGGAATATATGGATCGATATTTGTCATTAGAATTGACTAAGTGCATTATGAAAGAAAGAGTGTTCAAAGTTGGTTGTGAAGTGTTATGGATGAGGTTTGGGGAGGAGTGGATTTATTTCAATGGTCATTCATGCATTTTGTATTCGGCTTTGGTTTTGATGTAAATAATGGATACTACCAAGCATTTGTGATTGACTAGTATGATTCCACTGATAATTATAATCAGATTTGATTATATTGGTTTAAGAGTGTATTTAGAATACATAATAATCAAAACTTAACAACGTTGGACGTTGTTAATGAAAGCAAAACGCAATCGATGCGAGAACAATTGTTGTTTAATGTTTTTGTATAACTAATTCCTTTTCAATGTATTTAGTTGAGCATTCATGATTAGTTAGATGCACTAATCTATAGTTGCATAATTGTGATTGAAATACAATTAACCTTTATTTACCAGGTCGTACTAAATTGATTTGACATCTTTTTAATCGATTACACATTTGCTTTTCGTTTTTCGCGTTATTACTTTCATTCCACAACTTTAATTTGATTCTCGAATCTTGTTCAATGATGACTAGTAATTTTGTGGTCCTGTACAACTAGTTTTCTTGTCTTAAAGGTCAATAAAGCAATCTATGGATCGATATTTGTCATTAGACTTGACTTAGTGCATTATGAAAGAAAGAGTGTTCAAAGTTGGTTGTGAAGTGTTATGATGAGGTTTGGGGAGGAGTGGATTGATTTCAATGGTCATTCGTGCGTTTCGTATTCGGCTTTTGTTTTGATGTAAACAATAGATACTATGTCGCATTTGTGATTGACTAGTATGATTTCAATGATAATTATAATCAGATTTGATTATATTGGTTTAAGAGTTTATTTAGAAGACATAATAAACAAAACTTAATAACGTTGGAAGTTGTTAAGAAAAGCAAAACGCAATCGATACGAAAACATATGTTGTTTAATGTTTTTGTATAACTAGTTCCTTTTCAATGTATTTACTTGAGCATTCATAATTATTTAGATGCACTAATCTGTAGTTGCATAATTATGCTTGAAATACAATTAACCTTTATTTACTTGGTCGTACTAAATTGATTTGACTTCTTTTTAATCGATTACACATTTTCTTTTTGTTTTTTGAGTTATTACTTCCAATCCACAACTTTAATTTGATTCTCGAATCTTGTTCAATGATGACTAGAAGTTTTGTGGTCCTGTGCAACTGGTTTTCTTGTCTTGATGGTCAATAAAGGAATCTATGAATCGATATTTGTCGTTAGAATTGACTTAGTGTATTTTGAAAGAAAGAGTGTTCAAAGTTGGTTGTGAAGTGTTATGGATGAGGTTTGGGGAGGAGTGGATTGATTTCAATGGTCATTCGTGCGTTTCGTATTCGGCTTTGGTTTTGATGTAAACAATAGATAATATGTAACATTTGTGATTGACTAGTATGATTCCAATGATAATTATAATCAGATTTGAATATATTGGTTTCTGAGTGTATTTAGACGACATAATAATCAAAACTTAATAACCTTGGACATTGTTAATGAAAGGAAAACGCAATCGATGCGAGAACAATTGTTGTTTAATGTTTTGTATAACTTATTCATTTTCAATGTATTTAGATGAGCATTCATGATTAGTTAGATGTACTAATCTGTAGTTGCATAATTATGCTTGAAATACAATTAACCTTTATTTACTTGGTCGTACTAAATTGATTTGACTTCTTTTTAATCGATTACACATTTTCTTTTTGTTTTATGCGTTATTACTTCCATTCCACAACTTTAATTTGATTCTCGAATTTTGTTCAATGATGACTAGTAGTTTTGTGGTCTTGTACAGCTGGTTTTCTTGTCTTGAAGGTCAATAAAGGAATCTATGCATCGATATTTGTCATTAGAATTGACTTAGTGCATTATGAAAGAAAGAGTGTTCAAAGTTGGTTGTGAAATGTTATGGATGAGGTTTAGGGAGGAGTGAATTGATTTCAATGGTCATTCGTGCGGTTTCGTATACGGTTTTGGTTTTGATGTAAACAATAGATACTATGCAGCATTTGTGATTGACTAGTATGATTCCAATGATAATTATAATCAAATTTGATTATATTGGTTTAAGAGTGTATTTATAAGACATTATAAACAAAACATAATAACGTTGGAAGTTGTTAAGGAAAGCAAAACGCAATCAATACGAAAACAATTGTTGTTTAAAGTTTTTGTATATCTAGTTCCTTTTCAATGTATTTAGTTGAGTATTCATGATTAGTTAGATGTACTATTCAGTAGTTGCATAATTATTATTGAAATACAATTAACCGTTATTTACTTGGTCGTACAAAATTGATTTGACCTCTTTTTAATCGATTACAAATTTTCTTTTTGTTTAACGTGTTATTACTGCCATTCCATAACTTTAATTTAATTCTTGAATCTTGTTCAATGATGACAAGTAGTTTTGCGGTCCTGTACAACTATTTTTCTTGTCTTGATGGTCAATAAGGGAATCTATGGATCGATATTTGCCATTAAAATTGACCTAGTGTATTTTGAAAGAAAGAGTGTTCAATGTTGGTTGTGAAGCGTTATGGATGAGGTTTGGGGAGGAGTGGATTGATTTCGATGGTCATTCATGCGTTTCGTATTCGGCTTTGGTTTTGATGTAAATAATAGATACTACCAAGCATTTGTGATTGACTACTATGATTCCAATGATAATTATAATCAGATTTGATTATATTGGTTTAAGTGTGTCTTTAGAAGACATAATAATCAAAACTTAATAACGTTAGACGTTGTTATTGAAATCAAAATGCAATCGATGCGAGAACAATTGTTTTTTAATGTTTTTGTATAACCAATTCCTTTTCAAAGTATTTAGTTGAGCTTTCATGATTAGTTAGATGCACTAATCTATAGTTGCATAATTATTATTGAAATACAATTAACCGTTATTTACTTAGTCGTACTAATTTGATTTGACTTCTTTTTAATCGATTACATATTTTCTTCTTGTTTTACGCGTTACTACTTACATTCCATAACTTTAATTTGATTCTCTAATCTTGGTTAATGATAACTAGTAGTTTTGTTGTCCTGTACAACTGGTTTTCTTGTCTTGGTGGTCAATAAAGGAATCTATAGATCGATATTCGTCATTAGAATTGACATGGTGCATTTTGAAAGAAAGAGTGTTCAAAGTTTGTTGTGAAGTGTTATGGATGAGGTTTGGGGAGGAGTGGATTGATTTCAAGGGTCATTCATGCGCTTTCGTATTCGGTTTTGGTTTTGATCTAAACAATAGATACTATGTAGCATTTGTGATTGACTAGTATGATTCCAATGATAATTACAATCAGATTTGATTATATTGGTTTAAGAGTGTATTTAGAAGACATAATAATCAAAACTTAATAACGTTGGAAGTTGTTAAGGAAAGCAAAATGCAATCGATTAGAAAACAATTGTTGTTTAATGTTTTTGTATAACTAGTTCTTTTCAATGTATTTAGTTGACCATTCATGATTAGTTAGATACTCTAATCTGTAGTTGCATAATTATGATTTAAATACAAATAACTATTATTTACCCGGTCTTACTAAATTGATTTGACCTCTTTTTAATCGATTACACATTTTCTTTTTGTTTTACGTGTTATTAATTCCATTCCACAACTTTAATTTGATTCTCGAATCATGTTCAATGATGACTAGAAGTTTTGTGGTCCTGTGCAACTGGTTTTCTTGTCTTGATGGTCAATAAGTGAATCTATAAATCGATATTTGTCTTTAGAATTGACTTAGTGCATTTTGAAAGAAAGAGTGTTCAATGTTGGTTGTGAAGTGTTATGGATGAGGTTTGGGGAGGAGTGGATTGATTTCAATGGTCATTCATGCATTTCGTATTCGGCTTTGGTTTTGATGTAAACAATAGATACTACCAAGCATTTGTGATTGACTAGAATGATTCCAATGATAATTATAATCAGATTTGATTATATTGGTTTACGAGTGTATTTAGAAGACATAATAATCAAAACTTAATAACGTTGGACGTTGTTAGTGAAAGCAAAACGCAATCGATGCGAGAACAATTGTTGTTTAATGTTTTTGTATAACTAATTACTTTTCAATGTATTTAGTTGAGCATTAATGATTAGTTAGATGCACTAATCTGTAGTTGCATAATTATGATTGAAATACAATTAACCATTATTTACTTGGTCGTACTAAATTGATTTGACCTTTTTTTAATCGATTACACATTTTCTTTTTGTTTTACGTGTTATTACTACCATTTCACAACCTTAATTTGATTTTCGAATCTTGTTCAATGATGACTAGAAGTTTTGTGGTCTTGTATAACTGGTTTTCTTGTCTTGATGGTCAATAAAGGAATCTATAAATCAATATTTGTCGTTAGAATTGACTTAGTGTATTTTGAAAGAAAGAGTGTTCAAAGTTGGTTGTGAAGTGTTATGGATGAGGTTTGGGGATGAGTGGATTGATTT
This sequence comes from Flaveria robusta, assembly GCA_025506415.1. Taxonomy (NCBI): domain Eukaryota; kingdom Viridiplantae; phylum Streptophyta; class Magnoliopsida; order Asterales; family Asteraceae; genus Flaveria; species Flaveria robusta. Next base: position 11,738,377 of record CM046461.1, on the reverse strand, counting down.
CAATGGTCATTCGTGCGTTTCGTATTCGGCTTTGGTTTTGATGTAAAAAATAGATACTATGTAGCATTTGTGATTGACTAGTATGATTCCAATGATAATTATAATCAGATTTGAAGATATTGGTTTATGAGTGTATTTAGACGACATAATAATCAAAACTTAATAAACTTGGACGTTGTTAATGAAAGGAAAACGCAATCGATGCGAGAACAATTGTTGTTTAATGTTTTTGTATAACTAATTCCTTTTCAATGTATTTAGATGAGCATTCATGATTAGTTAGATGCACTAATCTGTAGTTGCATAATTATGCTAGCAATACAATTAACCTTTATTTACATGGTCGTACTAAATTGATTTGACTTCTTTTTAATCGATTACACATTTTCTTTGTGTTTTATGCGTTATTACTTCCATTCCACAACTTTAATTTGATTCTCGAATCTTGTTCAATGATGATTAGTAGTTTTGTGGTCCTGTACAACTGCTTTTCTTGTCTTGAAGGTCAATAAAGGAATCTATGGATCGATATTTGTCATTAGAATTGACTTAGTGCATTATGAAAGAAAGAGTGTTCAAAGTTGGTTGTGAAGTGTTATGGATGAGGTTTAGGGAGGAGTGAATTGATTTCAATGGTCATTCATGCGGTTTCGTATACGGTTTTGGTTTTGATGTAAACAATAGATACTATGCAGCATTTGTGATTGACTAGTATGATTCCAATGATAATTATAATCAGATTTGATTATATCGGTATAAGAGTGTATTTATAAGACATGATAAACAAAACTTAATAACGTTGGAAGTTGTTAAGGAAAGCAAAACGCCATCGATTCGAAAACAATTGTTGTTTAAAGTTTTTGTATATCTAGTTCCTTTTCAATGTATTTAGTTGAGTATTCATGATTAGTTAGATGTACTATTCGGTAGTTGCATAATTATTATTGAAATACAATTAACCGTTATTTAATTGGTCGTAAAAAATTGATTTGACCTCTTTTTAATCGATTACAAATTTTCTTTTTGTTTAACGTGTTATTACTACCATTCCATAACTTTAATTTAATTCTCAAATCTTGTTCAATGATGACAAGTAGTTTTGCGGTCCTGTACAACTATTTTTCTTGTCTTGATGGTCAATAAGGTAATCTATGGATCGAAATTTGCCATTAAAATTGACTTAGTGTATTTTGAAAGAAAGAGTGTTCAATGTTGGTTGTGAAGTGTTATGGTTGAGGTTTGGGGAGGAGTGGATTGATTTCAATGGTCATTCATGCATTTTGTATTCGGCTTTGGTTTTGATGTAAATAATAGATTCTACCAAGCATTTGTGATTGACTACTATGATTCCAATGATAATTATAATCAGATTTGATTATATTGGTTTAAGAGTGTCTTTAGAAGACATAATAATCAAAACTTAATAACGTTAGACGTTGTTAATGAAATCAAAATGCAATCGATGCGAGAACAATTGTTTTTTAATGTTTTTGTATAACTAATTCCTTTTCAAAGTATTTAGTTGAGCTTTCATGATTAGTTAGATGCATTAATCTGTGGTTGCATAATTGTGATTGAAATACAATTAACCGTTATTTACTTGGTCGTACTAAATTAATTTGACTTCTTTTTAATCGATTACATATTTTCTTCTTGTTTTACGCGTTACTACTTACATTCCATAACTTTAATTTGATTCTCTAATCTTGGTTAATGATAACTAGTAGTTTTGTTGTCCTGTACAACAGGTTTTCTTGTCTTGGTGGTCAATAAAGGAATCTATAGATCGATATTCGTCATTAGAATTGACTTGGTGTATTTTGAAAGAAAGAGTGTTCAAAGTTTGTTGTGAAGTGTTATGGATGAGGTTTGGGGAGGAGTGGATTGATTTCAAGGGTCATTCATGCGCTTTCGTATTCGGTTTTGGTTTTGATCTAAACAATAGATACTATGTAGCATTTGTGATTGACTAGTATGATTCCAATGATAATTACAATCAGATTTGATTATATTGGTTTAAGAGTGTATTTAGAAGACATAATAATCAAAACTTAATAACGTTGGAAGTTGTTAAGGAAAGCAAAATGCAATCGATTAGAAAACAATTGTTGTTTAATGTTTTTGTATAACTAGTTCTTTTCAATGTATTTAGTTGACCATTCATGATTAGTTAGATACTCTAATCTGTAGTTGCATAATTATGATTTAAATACAAATAACTATTATTTACTCGGTCTTACTAAATTGATTTGACCTCTTTTTAATCGATTACACATTTTCTTTTTGTTTTACATGTTATTAATTCCATTCCACAACTTTAATTTGATTCTCGAATCATGTTCAATGATGACTAGAAGTTTTGTGGTCCTGTGCAACTGGTTTTCTTGTCTTGATGGTCAATAAGTAAATCTATAAATCGATATTTGTCTTTAGATTTGACTTAGTGCATTTTGAAAGAAAGAGTGTTCAATGTTGGTCGTGAAGTGTTTTGGATGAGGTTTGGGGAGGAGTGGATTGATTTCAATGGTCATTCATGCATTTCGTATTCGGCTTTGGTTTTGATGTAAACAATAGATACTACCAAGCATTTGTGATTGACTAGAATGATTCCAATGATAATTATAATCAGATTTGATTATATTGGTTTACGAGTGTATTTAGAAGACATAATAATCAAAACTTAATAACGTTGGACGTTGTTAGTGAAAGCAAAACGCAATCGATGCGAGAACAATTGTTGTTTAATGTTTTTGTATAACTAATTACTTTTCAATGTATTTAGTTGAGCATTAATGATTAGTTAGATGCACTAATCTGTAGTTGCATAATTATGATTGAAATACAATTAACCATTATTTACTTGGTCGTACTAAATTGATTTGACCTCTTTTTAATCGATTACACATTTTCTTTTTGTTTTACGTGTTATTACTACCATTTCACAACCTTAATTTGATTTTCGAATCCTGTTCAATGATGACTAGAAGTTTTGTGGTCTTGTACAACTGGTTTTCTTGTCTTGATGGTCAATAAAGGAATCTATAAATCAATATTTGTCGTTAGAATTGACTTAGTGTATTTTGAAAGAAAGAGTGTTCAAAGTTGGTTGTGAAGTGTTATGGATGAGGTTTGGGGATGAGTGGATTGATTTCAATGGTCATTCGTGCGTTTCGTATTCGGCTTTGGTTTTGATGTAAAAAATAGATACTATGTAGCATTTGTGATTGACTAGTATGATTCCAATGATAATTATAATCAGATTTGAAGATATTGGTTTATGAGTGTATTTAGACGACATAATAATCAAAACTTAATAAACTTGGACGTTGTTAATGAAAGGAAAACGCAATCGATGCGAGAACAATTGTTGTTTAATGTTTTTGTATAACTAGTTCCTTTTCAATGTATTTAGATGAGCATTCATGATTAGTTAGATGCACTAATCTGTAGTTGCATAATTCTGCTAGCAATACAATTAACCTTTATTTACGTGGTCGTACTAAATTGATTTGACTTCTTTTTAATCGATTACACATTTTCTTTGTGTTTTATGCGTTATTACTTCCATTCCACAACTTTAATTTGATTCTCGAATCTTGTTCAATGATGATTAGTAGTTTTGTGGTCCTGTACAACTGCTTTTCTTGTCTTGAAGGTCAATAAAGGAATCTATGGATCGATATTTGTCATTAGAATTGACTTAGTGCATTATGAAAGAAAGAGTGTTCAAAGTTGGTTGTGAAGTGTTATGGATGAGGTTTAGGGAGGAGTGAATTGATTTCAATGGTCATTCATGCGGTTTCGTATACGGTTTTGGTTTTGATGTAAACAATAGATACTATGCAGTATTTGTGATTGACTAGTATGATTCCAATGGTAATTATAATCAGATTTGATTATATCGGTTTAAGAGTGTATTTATAAGACATGATAAACAAAACTTAATAACGTTGGAAGTTGTTAAGGAAAGCAAAACGCCATCGATTCGAAAACAATTGTTGTTTAAAGTTTTTGTATATCTAGTTCCTTTTCAATGTATTTAGTTGAGTATTCATGATTAGTTAGATGTACTATTCAGTAGTTGCGTAATTATTATTGAAATACAATTAACCGTTATTTAATTGGTCGTAAAAAATTGATTTGACCTCTTTTTAATCGATTACAAATTTTCTTTTTGTTTAACGTGTTATTACTACCATTCCATAACTTTAATTTAATTCTCAAATCTTGTTCAATGATGACAAGTAGTTTTGCGGTCCTGTACAACTATTTTTCTTGTCTTGATGGTCAATAAGGTAATCTATGGATCGAAATTTGCCATTAAAATTGACTTAGTGTATTTTGAAAGAAAGAGTGTTCAATGTTGGCTGTGAAGTGTTATGGTTGAGGTTTGGGGAGGAGTGGATTGATTTCAATGGTCATTCATGCATTTCGTATTCGGCTTTGGTTTTGATGTAAATAATAGATACTACCAAGCATTTGTGATTGACTACTATGATTCCAATGATAATTATAATCAGATTTGATTATATTGGTTCAAGAGTGTCTTTAGAAGACATAATAATCAAAACTTAATAACGTTAGACGTTGTTAATGAAATCAAAATGCAATCGATGCGAGAACAATTGTTTTTTAATGTTTTTGTATAACTAATTCCTTTTCAAAGTATTTAGTTGAGCTTTCATGATTAGTTAGATGCACTAATCTGTGGATGCATAATTGTGATTGAAATACAATTAACCGTTATTTACTTGGTCGTACTAAATTGATTTGACTTCTTTTTAATCGATTACATATTTTCTTCTTGTTTTACGCGTTACTACTTACATTCCATAACTTTAATTTGATTCTCTAATCTTGGTTAATGATAACTAGTAGTTTTGTTGTCCCGTACAACTAGTTTTCTTGTCTTGATGGACAACAAAGGAATCTATAGATCGATATTCGTCATTAGAATTGACTTGGTGGATTTTGGAAGAAAGAGTGTTCAAAGTTTGTTGTGAAGTGTTATGGATTAGGTTTGGGGAGGAGTGGATTGATTTCAGGTGTCATTCATGCGCTTTCGTATTCGGTTTTGGTTTTGATCTAAACAATAGATACTATGTAGCATTTGTGATTGACTAGTATGATTCCAATGATAATTACAATCAGATTTGATTATAATGGTTTAAGAGTGTATTTAGAAGACATAATAATCAAAACTTAATAACGTTGGAAGTTGTTAAGGAAAGCAAAATGCAATCGATTAGAAAACAATTGTTGTTTAATGTTTTTGTATAACTAGTTCTTTTCAATGTATTTAGTTGACCATTCATGATTAGTTAGATACTCTAATCTGTAGTTGCATAACTATGATTGAAATACAAATAACTATTATTTACTTGGTCTTACTAAATTGATTTGACCTCTTTTTAATCGATTACACATTTTCCTTTTGTTTTACGTGTTATTAATTGCATTCCACAACTTTAATTTGATTCTCGAATCTTGTTCACTGATGACTAGAAGTTTTGTGGTCCTGTATAACTGGTTTTCTTGTCTTGATGGTCAATAAGTGAATCTATAATTCGATATTTGTCTTTAGTATTGACTTTGTCCATTTTGAAAGAAAGAGTGTTCAAAGTTGGTTGTAAAGTGTTATGGATGAGGTTTGGGGATGAGTGGATTGATTTCAATGGTCATTCGTGCGTTTCGTATTCGGCTTTGGTTTTGATGTAAACAATAGATACTATGTAGCATTTGTGATTGACTAGTATGATTCCAATGATAATTATAATCAGATTTGATTATATTGGTTTAAGAGTGTATTTAGAGGACATAATAATCAAAACTTAATAACGTTGGACGTTGTTAATGAAAGCAAAACGCAATCGATGCGAGAACAATTGCTGTTTAATGTTTTTGTATAACTAATTCCTTTTCATTGTATTTGTTGAGCATTCATGATTAGTTAGAAGCACTAATCTCTAGTTGTATAATTATGATTGAAATACAATTAACTTTTATTTACTTGGTCGTACTAAATTGATTTGACCTCTTTTTAATCGATTACACATTTTCTTTTTGTTTTACGTGTTATTAATTCCATTCCACAATTTTAATTTGATTCTCGAATCTTGTTCAATGATGACTAGAAGTTTTGTGGTCCTGTACAACTGGTTTTCTTGTCTTGATGGTCAATAAGTGAATCTATAAATCGATATTTGTCTTTAAAATTTACTTAGTCCATTTTGAAAAAAAGGGTGTTCAAAGTTGGTTGTAAAGTGTTATGGATGAGGTTTGGGGATGAGTGGATTGATTTCAATGGTTATTCGTGCGTTTCGTATTCGGCTTTGGCTTTGATGTAAACAATAGATACTACGTAGCATTTGTAATTGACTAGTTTGATTCCAATGATAATTATAATCAGATTTGATTATATTGGTTTAAAAGTGTGTTTAGAAGACATAAGAATCAAAACTTAATAACGTTGGATGTTGTTAAGAAATGCAAAACGCTATCGATGCGAGAACAATTGTTGTTTAATGTTTTTGTATAACTTGTTCCTTTTGAATGTATTTAGTTGAGCGTTCGTGACTACTTTGATGCACTAATCTGTAGTTGCGTAAATATGATTGAAATATAATTTACCGTTATTTACTTGGTCGTACTAAATTGATTTGACTTCTTTTTAATCGATTACACGTTTTCTTTTTGTTTTACGTGTTATTAATTCCATTCCACAACTTTAATTTGATTCTAAAATCTTGTTAAATGATGACAAGAAGTTTTGTGGTCGTGTACAATTGGTTTTCTTGTCCTGATGGTCAATAATGTAATCTATGAATCGATATTTGTCATTAGATTTGACTTAGTGCATTTTGAAAGAAACAGTGTTCAAAGTTGGTTGCGAAGCATTATGGAAGAGGTTTGGGGAGGAATGGATTGATTTCAATGGTCATTCGTGTGGTTTCGTATTCCGTTTTGGTTTTGATGTAAACAATAGATACTATGTTGCATTTGTGATTGACTAGTATGATTGCAATGATAATTATAATCAGATTTGATTATATTGGTTTAAAAGTGTGTTTAGAAGTCATAAGAATCAAAACTTAATAACGTTGCATGTTGTTAAGAAAGCAAAAATCTATCGATGCGAGAACAATTGTTGTTTAATGTTTTTGTATGACTTGTTCCTTTTCAATGTATTTATTTGAGCGTTCATGATTAGTTTGATGCACTAATCTGTAGTTGCATAAATATGATTGAAATACAATTTACCGTTATTTACTTGGTCGTACTAAATTGATTTGACTTATTTTTAATCGATTACGCATTTTCTTTTTGATTTATGTGTTATTACTTCCATTCCGCAACTTTTATTTGATTCTCGAATTTTGTTAAATGATGACTAGTAGTTTTGTGGTCCTGTACAACTGGTTTTCTTGTCTTAATGGTCAATAAGGGAATATATGAATCGGTATTTGTCATTAGAATGGATTTAGTGTATTTTGAAAGAAAGAGTGTTCAAAGTAGATTGTGAAGCCTTATGGATGAGGTTTGGGGAGGATTAGATTGATTTCAATGGTTATTTGTGTGGTTTGGTATTCGGTTTTGGTTTTAATGTAAATAATAGATACTATGTGTCATTTGTGTTTGACTAGTATGATTCCAATGATAATTATAAGCAGATTTGATTATATTGGTTTAAGAGAGTATTTAGAAAAAAAAAGAATCAAAACTTAATAACGTTGGATGTTGTTAAAGAAATCAAAACGCTATCGATGCGAGAACACTTGTTGTTTAATGTTTTTGTACAACTAGTTCCTTTTCAATGTATTTAGTTGAACGTTTATAATTAGTTTGATGCACTAATCTGCAGTTCAATAACTATGATTGAAACACAATTAACCATTATTTACATGGTCGTACTAAATTGATTTGACTTTTTTTTACTCGATTACGCATTTTGTTTTTGTTTTACGGGTTATTACTTCCATTCCACAACTTTAATTTGATTCTCGAATCTTGATAAACGATGACGAGTAGTTTTATGGTCCTATACAACTGGTTTTCATGTCTTGATTGTCAATAAGGGAATTTATGAATCGATATTTGTCATTAGAATTGATTTAGTACATTTTGAAAGAAAGAGTGTTCAAAGTTGGTTGCGAAGTATTATGGATGAGGTTTGGGGAGGAATGGATTGATTTTAATGGTCATTCGTGTGGTTTCGTGTTCCGTTTCGGTTTTGATGTAAACAATAGATACTATGTAGCATTTGTGATTGACTAGTATGATTCCAATGATAATTATTATCAGATTTAATTATATTAGTTTAAGAGTGTGTTTAGAAGACATAAGAATCAAAATTTAATAACGTTGGATGTTGTTAAGGAAAGCAAAACACTATCGATGCGAAAACAATTGTTGTTTAATGTTTTTGTATAACTTGTTCATTTTCAATGTATTTAGTTGAGCGTTCATGATTAGTTTGATGCACTAATCTGTAGTTGCATAAATATGATTGAAATACAATTTATCGTTATTTACTTGGTCGTACTAAATTGATTTGACTTCTTTTTAATTGATTACACGTTTTTTTTTGTTTTACGTGTTATTACTTCCATTTCACAACTTTAATTTGAATCTCGAATCTTGTTAAATGATGACGAGTAGTTTTTTGGTCCCGTACAATTTGTTTTCTTGTCTTGATGGTCAATAATAGAATCTATGAATCGATATTTGTCATTAGAATTGACTTAGTGCATTTTGAAAGAAAGTGTGTTCAAAGTTGGTTGTGAAGCGTTATGGATGAGGTTTGGGGAGGAATGGATTGATTTCAATGGTCATTAGTGCGGTTTCGTATTCGGTTTTGGTTTGGATGTAAATAATAGATCCTATGTATCATTTGTGATTGACTAGTATGATTGCAATGATAATTATAATTAGATTTGATTATATTGGTTTAAGAGAGTGTTTAGAATAAATAAGAATCCAAACTTAATAATGTTGGATGTTGTTAAAAAAAATCAAAACTCTATCGATGCGAGAACACTTGTTGTTTAATGTTTTTGTATAACTAGTTCCTTTTCAATGTATTTAGTTGAACATTTATAATTAGTTTGATGCACTAATCTGTAGTTTAATAAATATGATTGAAACACAATTAACCATTATTTACATGGTCCTACTAAATTGATTTGACTTTTTTTTACTCGATTAGGCATTTTCTTTTTCTTTTTTACAGGTTATTACTTTCAATCCACAACTTTAATTTGATTCTCGAATTTAGATAAACGATGATGAGTAGTTTTATGGTCCTATATAACTGGTTTTCATGTCTTGATGGTCAATAAGGGAATTTATGAATAGATATTGTCATTAGAATTGACTTAGTGCATTTTGAAAGAAAGAGTGTTTAAAGTTGGTTGTGAAACATTATGGATGAGGTTTGGGGAGGAATGGATTGATTTCAATGGTCATTCATGTGGTTTCGTGTTCCGTTTCGGTTTTGATGTAAACAATAGATACTATGTAGCATTTGTGATTGACTAGTATGATTCCAATGATAATTATAATCAGATTTAATTATATCGGTTTAAGAGTGTGTTTAGAAGACATAAGAATCAAAACTTAATAACGTTGGATGTTGTTAAGGAAAGCAAAACACTATTGACGCGAAAACAATTGTTGTTTAATGTTTTTGTATAACTTGTTCCTTTTCAATGTATTTAGTTGAGCGTTCATGATTAGTTTGATGCACTAATCTGTAGTTGTATAAATATGATTGAAATACAATTTATCGTTATTTACTTGTTCGTACTAAATTGATTTGACTTCTTTTTAATCGATTACATGTTTTCTTTTTGTTTTACGTGTTATTACTTCCATTCCAAAACTTTAATTTGAATCTCGAATCTTGTTAAATGATGACGAGTAGTATTGTGGTCCCGTACAACTGGTATTCTTGTCTTGATGGTCAATAATGGAATCTATGAATCGATATTCGTCATTAGAATTTACTTAGTGCATTTTGAAAGAAAGAGTGTTCAAAGTTGGTTGTGAAGAGTTATGGATGAGGTTTGGGGAGGAATGGATTGATTTCAATGGACATTCGTGTAGTTTCGTATTCGGTTTTGGTTTTGATGTAAACAATAGATACTATGTAACATTTGTGATTGACTAGTATGATTCCAATAATAATTATAATCAGATTTGATTATATTTGTTTAAGAGTGTGTTTAGAAGACATAAGAATCGAAACTTAATAATGTTGGATGTTGTTAAGGAACGCAAATCTCTATCGATACGAGAACAATTGTTATTTAATCGATTACACGTTTTCTTTTTGTTTTACGTGTTACTACTTCCGTTCCACAACTTTAATTTGATTCTCGAATCTTGTTAAATGATGACGAGTAGTTTTGTAGTCTCGTACAACCGGTTTTTTTGTCTTGATGGTCAAGAAGGGAATCTATGGATCGATATTTGTCATTAGAATTGACTTAGTGCATTCTGTAAGAAAGAGTGTTCAAAGTCGGTTGTGAAGCCTTATGGATGAGGTTTGGGAAGGAATGGATTGATTTCAATAGTCATTCGTGTGGTTTTGTTTTCGGTTTTGGTTTTGATGTGAACAATAAATACCATGTAGCATTTGTGATTGACTAGTATGATTTCAATGATAATTATAATTAGATTTGATTATATAGGTTTAAGAGTGTGTTTACAAGACATAAGAAACAAAACTTAATAACGTTGGATGTTGTTAAGGAAAGCAAAACCCTATCGATAATAGAACAATTGTTGTTTAATGTTTTTTTATAACTTGTTCCTTTTCAATGTATGTAGTTGCGCATTCATGATTAGTTTGATGCACTAATTTGTAGTTGCATAAATATGATTGAAATACAATTTACTGTTATGTACTTGGTCCTACAAAATTGATTTGACTTCTTTTTAATCGATTACACGTTTTCTTTTCTTTTTATGTGTTATTACTTCCATTCCACAACTTTAATTTTATTCTCGCATCTTGTTAAACAATGACGAGTTGTTTTGTGGTCCTGTACAACTGGTTTTCTTGTCTTGATGGTCAATAAGGAAATCTAAGAATCGATATTTGTTGTAAGAATTGACTTAGTGCAATTTGAAAGGAAAAATGTTCAAAGTTGGTTGTGAAGCATTATAGATGAGGTTTGGAGAGGACTGGATTGCTTTCAATGGTTATTCGTGTGGTATCGTATTCGGTTTTGGTTTTGATGTAAACAATAGATACTATGTAGCATTTGTGATTGACTAGTATGAATTCAGTGATAACTATAATCAGATTTGCTTATATTGGTTTAAGAGTGTGTTTAGAAGACATAATAATCAAAACTTAATAACGTTGGAAGTTGTTATGGAAAGCAAAATGCAATGGATATGAAAACAATTGTTGTTTAATGTTTTTGTATAACTAGTTCTTTTCAATGTATTTAGTTGACCATTCATGATTACTTAGATACACTAATCTGTAGTTGCATAATTATGATTGAAATACAATTAACTGTTATTTACTTGGTCTTACAAAATTGATTTGACCTCTTTTTAATCGATTAAACAATTTCATTTTGTTTTACGTGTTATTACTTTCGTTCCACGACTTTAATTTGATTCTCGAATCTTGTTAAATGATGACGAGTAGTTTTGTGGTCTTGTACAACTAGTTTTTTTGTCTTGATGGTGAAGAAGAGAATCTATAGATCGATACTTGTAATTAGAATTGACTTAGTGCATTTTAAAAGAAAGAGTAATCAAAGTTGGCTGTGAAGCATTATGGATGAGGTTTGGGCAGGAATGGATCGATTTCAATGGTCATTTGTGTGGTTTCGTATTCGGTTTTGGTTTTGATGTAAACAATAAATACTATGTAGCATTTGTGATTGACTAGTATGATTTCAATGATAACTATAATCAGATTTGATTGTATTGGTTTAAGAGTGTGTTTAATAGACATAAGAATCAAAACTTAATAACGTTGAATGTTGTTAAGGAAAGCAAAGACCTATCGATACGAGAACAATTGTAGTTTAATGTTTTTGTATAACTTGTTTCTTTTCAATGTAAGTAGTTGCGCATTCATGATTAGTTTGATGCAGTAATCTGTAGTTGCATAAATATGATTGTAATACAATTTACCGTTATTTACTTGGTCGTACAAAATTGATTTGACTTCTTTTTAATCGATTACACGTTTTCTTTTTGTTTTGCGTGTTATTACTTCCATTCCACAACTTTAATTTGATTCTCGCATCTTGTTAAACAATGACGAGTTGTTTTGTGGTCCTGTACAACTGATTTTCTTGTCTTGATGGTCCATAAGGAAATCTATGAATCGATATTTGTTGTAAGAATTGACTTAGTGCAATTTGAAAGAAAAAGTGTTCAAAGTTGGTTGTGAAGCATTAGGGATGAGGTTTGGAGAGGACTGGATTGATTTCAATGATTATTCGTGTGGTTTCGTATTCGGTTTTGGTTTTGATGTAAACAATAGATACTATGTAGCATTTGTGATTGGCTAGTATGAATTCAGTGATAACTATAATCAGATTTGCTTATATTGGTTTAAGAGTGTGTTTAGAAGACATAAGAATCAAAACTTAATAACGTTTGATGTTGTAAAGGAAAGAAAAACCCAATCGATACGAGAGCAATTGTTGTTTAATGTTTTTGTATAACTAGTTCCTTTTCAATGTATTTAGTTGAGTGTTCATGATTAGTTTGATGCACTAGTATGTATTTGCATAAATATGATTTAAATACAATTTACCTTTATTTACTTGGTCGTACTAAATTGATTTGACTTCTTTTTAATCGATTACACGCTTTCTTTTTGTTTTACGTGTATTACTTACATTCCACAACTTTAATTTGATTCTTGAATCTTGTTAAATGATGACGAGTAGTTTTATGGTTTTGTACAACTGGTTTTTTTGTCTTGATTGTCAATAAGGGAATCTGTGGATCGATATTTGTCATTAGAATTGACTTAGTGTATTTGGAAAGAAAGAGTGTTCAAAGTTGGTTGTGAAGCATTATGGATGGGGTTTGGAGAGGACTGGATTGATTTCAATGGTCATTCGTGTGGTTTCATATTCGGTTTTGGTTTTGAAGTAAACAATAGATACTATGTAGCATTTGCGATTGACTAGTATGAATTCAGTGATAACTATAATCAGATTTGCTTATATTGATTTAAGAGTGTGTTTAGAAGACATAAGAATCAAAACTTAATCACATTGAATGTTGTTAAGGAAAGCAAAACCCTATCGATACGAGAACAAGTGTTGTTTATTGTTTTTGTTTAACTAGTTCATTTTCAATATATTTAGTTGAGCGTTCATGATTAGTTTGATGCACTAATCTGTATTTGCATAAATATGATTGAAATACAATTTACCGTTATTTACTTTGTCGTACTAAATTGATTTGACATCTTTTTAATCGATTACACATTTTCTTTTTGTTTTATGTGTTATTACATCCATTCACAACTTTAATTTGATTCTCGAATCTTGTTAAATGATGACAAGTAGTTTTGTGATCTTGTACAACTGGTTTTCTTGTCTTGATGGTCAATAAGGAAATCTATGGATCGATATTTGTCATTAGAATAGAATTAGTGCATTTTGAAAGAAAGGGTGTTCAAAGTTGGTTGTGAAGCGTTATGGATGAGGTTTGGGGAGGAATGGATTGATTTCAATGGTCATTTGTGTGGATTCGTATTCGGTTTTGGTTTTGATGTAACAATAGATACTATGTAGCATTTGTGATTGACTAGTATGATTCCAATGATAATTATAATCAGATTTGATTATATTGGTTTAAGAGTGTGTTTAAAAGACATAAGAATCAAAACTTAATAACGTTGGATGTTGTGATGAAAAGTAAAACCTATCGATGCGAGAACAATTGTTGTTTATTATTTTTGTATAACTAGTTTCTTCTCAATGTATTTAGTTTTGCATTTATGATTAGTTTGATGCACTAATCTGTAGTTGAATAATTATAATTGAAATACAATTAACCACTATTTACATGGTCATACTAAATTGATTTGACTTCTTTTTAATCAATTAGGCATTTTCTTTTTGTCTTATGTGTTATTACTTCCATTCCACAACTTTAATTTGATTGTCGAATCTTGTTAACGATGACGAGTAGTTTTGTGGTCCTGTACAACAAGTTTTCATGTCTTGATGGTCAATAAGGGAATCTATGAATCGATATTTGTCATTAGAATGGACTTAGTGCATTTTGAAAGAAAGACTGTTCAAAGTTGGTTGTGAAGTGTTATGGATGAGGTTTGGGGAGGAATGGATTGTTTTCAATGGTAATTCGGGTGGTTTCATATTCGGTTTAGGTTTTGATGTTAGCAATAGATACTATGTAGCATTTGTGATTGACTAATATGATTCCAATGATAATTATAATTAGATTTGATTATATTGGTTTAAGAGTGTGTTTAGAAAACATAAGAATCAAAACTTAATAACGCTGGACGTTGTTAAGGAAAGCAAAATGTTTTCGATGCGAGAACAATTGTCGTTTAATGTTTTTGTATAACAAGTTTCTTTTCAATATATATAGTTGAGAATTCATGATTACTCTGATGCTTTAATCTGTATTTGCATAAAGATGATTGAAATACAATTTACAGTTATTTACTTGGTCCTACAAAATTGATTTAACTTCTTTTTAATCGATTACACGTTTTCTTTTTGTTTTACGTGTTATTACTTCCATTGCACAACTTTAATTTTACTCTCGCATCTTATTAAACAATGACGAGTTGTTTTGTGGTCCTGTACAACTGGTTTTCTTCTCTTGATGGTCAATAAGGAAATCTATGAATCGATATTTGTTGTAAGAATTGACTTACTGCAATTTGAAAGAAAAAGTGTTCAAAGTTGGTTGTGAAGCATTAGGGATGAGGTTTGGAGAGGACTGGATTGATTTCAACGGTTATTCGTGTGGTTTCGTATTCGGTTTTGGTTTTGATGTAAACAATAGATACTATGTAGCATTTGTGATTGACTAGTATGAATTCAGTGATAACTATAATCAGATTTGCTTATATTGGTTTAAGAGTGTGTTTAGAAGACATAAGAATCAAAACATAATAACGTTTGATGTTGTAAAGGAAAGAAAAACCCAATCGATACGAGAGCAATTGTTGTTTAATGTTTTTGTATAACTTGTTCCTTTTTAATGTATGTAGTTGCGCATTCATGATTAATTTGATGCACTAATCTGTAGTTGCATAAATAAGATTGAAATACAATTTACCGTTATTTACTTGGTCGTACTAAATTGATTTGACTTCTTTTTAATCGATTACATGCTTTCTTTTTGTTTTACGTGTTATTACTTCCATTCACAACTTTAATTTGATTCTCGAATCTTGTTAAATGATGACGAGTAGTTTTATGGTCTTGTACAACTGGTTTTTTTGTCTTGATTGTCAATAAGGGAATCTGTGGATCGATATTTGTCATTAGAATTGACTTAGTGCATTTTGAAAGAAAGAGTGTTCAAAGTTGGTTGTGAAGCATTATGGATGGGGTTTGGAGATGACTGGATTGATTTCAATGGTCATTCGTGTGGTTTCGTATTCGGTTTTGGTTTTGATGTAAACAATAGATACTATGTAGCATTTGTGATTGACTAGTATGAATTCAGTGATAACTATAATCAGATTTGCTTATATTGGTTTAAGAGTGTGTTTAGAAGACATAAGAATAAAAACTTAATAACGTTGAATGTTGTTAAGGAAAGCAAAACCCTATCGATACGAGAACAACTGTTGTTTAATGTTTTTGTATAACTTGTACCTTTTCAATGTATTTAGTTGCGCATTGATGATTAGTTTGATGCACTAATTTGTAGTTGCATAAATATGATTGAAATACAATTTACCGTTATTTACTTGGTCGTAGAAAATTCATTTGACTTCTTTTTAATCGATTACACGTTTTCTTTTTGTTTTACGTGTTATTACTTGCATTCCACAACTTTAATTTGATTCTCACATCTTGTTAAACAATGACGAGTTGTTTTGTGGTCCTGTACAACTGGTTTTCTTGTCTTGATGGTCAATAAGGAAATCTATGAATCGATATTTGTCATTAGAATTGACTTAGTGCAATTTGAAAGAAAGAGTGTTCAAAGTTGGTTGTGAAGCATTATGGATGAGGTTTGGAGAGGACTGGATTGATTTCAATGGTCATTCGTGTGGTTTCGTATTCGGTTTTGGTTTTGATGTAAACAATAGATACTACGTAGCATTTGTGATTGACTAGTATGAATTCAGTGACAACTATAATCAGATTTACTTATATTGATTTAAGTGTGTGTTTAGAGGACATAAGAATCAAAACTTAATAACGTTTGATGTTGTAAAAGAAAGCAAAACCCTATCGATACGAGAGCAATTGTTGTTTAATATTTTTGTATAACTAGTTCCTTTCAATGTATTTAGTTGAGCCTTCATTATTAGTTTGATGCACTAATTTGTATTTGCATAAATATGATTTAAATACAATTTACCTTTATTTACTTGGTCGTACTAAATTGATTTGACTTCTTTTTAATCGATTACACGCTTTCTTTTTGTTTTACGTGTTATTACTTTCATTCCACAACTTTAATTTAATTCTCGAATCTTGTTAAATGATGACTAATAGTTTTGTGGTCTTGTACAACCGGTTTTTTTGTCTTGATGGTCAATAAGGGAATCTATGGATCGATATTTGTCATTAGAATTGATTTAGTGCATTTTGAAAGAAAAAGTTTTCAAAGTTGGTTGTGAAGCATTATAGATGAGGTTTGGGCAGGAATGGATTTATTTCAATGGTCATTCGTGTGGTTTCGTATTCGGTTTTGGTTTTGATGTAAACAATAGATACTATGTAGCATTTGTGATTGACTAGTATGATTTCAATGATAACTATAATCAGATTTGATTATATTGGTTTAAGAATGTGTTTAGAAGGCATAAGAATCAAAACTTAATAATGTTGGATGTTGTTAAGGAAAGCAAAACCCTATCGATATGAGAGCAATTGTTGTTTAATGTTTTTGTATAACTTGTTCCTTTTTAATGTATGTAGTTGCGCATTCATGATTAATTTGATGCACTAATCTGTAGTTGCATAAATAAGATTGAAATACAATTTACCGTTATTTACTTGGTCGTACAAAATTGATTTGACTTCTTTTTAATCGATTACAAGTTTTCCTTTTGTTTTACGTGTTATTACTTCCATTCCAAAACTTTAATTTAATTCTCGAATCTTGTTAAACGATGACGAGTAGTTTTGTGGTCTTGTACAACTGCTTTTCTTGTCTTGAGGGTCAATAAGTGAATCTATGAATCGATATTTGTCATTAGAATTTACTTAGTACTTTGAAAGAAAAAGTGTTCAAAGTTGGTTGTGAAGCCTTATGGATTAGATTTGGGAGGAATGGATTGATTCAATTGTCATTCGTGTGGTTTCGTATTCGGTTTTGGTTTGATATAAACAATAGATACTATGTAGTATTTGTGATTGACTAGTATGAATTCAGTGATAACTATAATCAGATTTGCGTATATTGGTTTAAGAGTGTGTTTAGAAGACATAAGAATCAAAACTTAATAACGTTTGATGTTGTTAAGGAAAGCAAAACCCTATCGATACGAGAGCAATTATTGTTTAATGTTTTTGTATAACTAGTTTTCTTTTCAATGTATTTAGTTGAGCGTTCAAGATTAGTTTGATGCACTAATATGTATTTGCATAAATATGATTTAAATACAATTTACCTTTATTTACTTGGTCGTACTAATTTGATTTGACTTCTTTTTAATCGATTACACGTTTTCTTTTTGTTTTACGTGTTATTAATTCCGTTCCACAACTTTAATTTGATTCTCGAATCTTGTTAAATGATGACGACTAGTTTTGTGGTCTTGTACAACTGGTTTATTTGTCTTGATGGTCAATAAGGGAATCTATGGATTGATATTTGTCATTAGAATTGACTTAGTGCATTTTGAAAGAAAGAGTAATCAAAGTAGGTTGTGAAGCATTATGGGTGAGGTTTGGACAGGAATGGATTGATTTCAATGGTCATTCATGTGGTTTCTTATTCGGTTTTGGTTTTAATATAAACTATAGATACTATGTAGCATTTGTGATTGACTAGTATGATTTCAATGATAACTATAATCAGTTTTGATTGTATTAGTTTAAGAGTGTGTTTTGAAGACATAAGAATCAAAACTTAATAAAGTTGGATGTTGTTAAGGAAAGCAAAACCCTATCGATAGGAGAAGAATTGTAGTTTAATGTTTTTATATAACTTGTCCCTTTTCAATGTATGTAGTTGCGCATTCATGATTAGTTTGATGCAGTAGTCTGTAGTTGCGTAAATATGATTGTAATACAATTTACCGTTATTTACTTGGTCGTACTAAATTGATTTGACATCTTTTTAATCGATTACCCATTTTCTTTTTGTTTTACGTGTTATTACTTCCATTCACAACTTTAATTTGATTCTCTAATCTTGTTAAATGATGACAAGTAGTTTTGTGGTCTTGTACAACTGGTTTTCTTGTCTTGATGGTCAATAAGGGAATCTATGAATCGAAATTTGTCATTAGAATTGACTTAGTTGAAATAAAGAGTGTTCAAATTTGGTTGTGAAGCATTATGGATGAGGTCTGGAGAGGACTGGATTGATTTCAATGGTCATTCGTGTGGTTTCGTATTCGGTTTTGGTTTTGATGTAAACAATAGATACTATGTAGTATTTGTGATTGACTAGTATGAATTCAGTGATAACTATAATCAGATTTGCTTATATTGGTTTAACAGTGTGTTAGAAGACATAAGAATCAAAACTTAATAACGTTGAATGTTGTTAAGGAAAGAAAACCCTATCGATACGATAACAAGTGTTGTTTAATGTTTTTGTATAACTATTTCATTTTCAATGTATTTAGTTGAGCGTTCATGATTAGTTTGATGCACTAATCTGTATTTGCATAAATATGATTGAAATACAATTTACCGTTATTTACTTGGTCGTACTAAATTGATTTGACATCTTTTTAATCGATTACCCATTTTATTTTTGTTTTACGTGTTATTACTTCCATTCACAACTTTAATTTGATTCTCGAATCTTGTTAAATGATGACAAGTAGTTTTGTGGTCTTGTACAACTGGTTTTCTTGTCTTGATGGTCAATAAGGGAATCTATGAATCGATATTTGTCATTAGAATAGACTTAGTGCATTTTGAAAGAAAGACTGTTCAAAGTTGGTCGTGAAGCGTTGTGGATGAGGTTTGGAGAGGAATGGATTGATTTCAATGGTAATTCGGGTGGTTTCATATTCGGTTTTGGTTTAGATATTAGCAATAGATACTATGTAGCGCTTGTGATTGACTAATATGATTCCAATGATAATTATAATTAGATTTGATTATATTGGTTTAAGAGTGTGTTTAGAAGACATAAGAATCAAAACTTAATAACGCTGGACGTTGTTAAGGAAAGCAAAATGTTTTCGATGCGAGAACAATTGTTGTTTAATGTTTTTGTATAACTAGTTTCTTTTCAATGTATATAGTTGAGAATTCATGATTACTTTGATACATTAATCTGTATTTGCATAAAAATGATTGAAATACAATTTACCGTTATTTAGTTGGTCGTACTAAATTGATTTGACTTCTTTTTAATTGATTACATGTTTTCTTTTTGTTTTACGTGTTGTTACTTCCATTCCACAACTTTAATTTGATTCTCACATTTTGTTAAACAATGACAAGTTGTTTTGTTATCCTGACAACTGGTTTTCATGTCTTGATGGTAAATAAAGGAATCTATGGATCGATATTTGGCATTAGAATTGACTTAGTGCACTTTGAAAGAAAGAGTGTTCAATGTTGGTTGTGAAGCCTTATGGATGAGATTTTGGAGGAATGGATTGATTTCAATGGTCATTCGTGTGGATTCGTATTCGGTTTTGGTTTTGATGTAAACAATAGATACTATGTAACATTTGTGATTGACTAGTATGATTCCAATAATAATTATAATCAGATTTGATTATATTTGTTTAAGAGTGTGTTTAGAAGACACAAGAATCGAAACTTAATAAGGTTGGATGTTGTTAAGGAAAGCAAAACTCTATCGATACGTGAACAATTGTTGTTTAATCGATTACACGTTTTCTTTTTGTTTTACGTGTTACTACTTTCATTCCACAACTTTAATTTGATTCTCGAATCTTGTTAAATGATGACGAGTAGTTTTGTGGTCTTGTCCAACTGGATTTTTTGTCTTGATGGTCAAGAAGGGAATCTATGGATCGATATTTGTCATTAGAAATGACTTAGTGCATTTTGAAAGAAAGAGTAATTAAAGTTGGTTGTGAAGCATTATGGATGAAGTTTGGGCAGGAATGGATTGATTTCAATGGTCATTCGTGTGGTTTCGTATACGGTTTTGGTTTTGATGGAAACAATGGATACTATGTAGCATTTGTGATTGACTAGTATTTATTCAGTGATAACTATAATCAGATTTGCTTATATTGGTTTAAGAGTGTGTTTAGAAGACATAGGAATCAAAACTTAATAACGTTTGATGTTGTTAAGGAAAGCAAAAACCTATCGATACGAGAGCAATTGTTGTTTAATGTTTTTGTATAACTAGTTCCTTTCAATGTATTTAGTTGAGCGTTCATTGTTAGTTTGATACACTAATATGTATTTGCATAAATATGATTTAAATACAATTTACCTTTATTTACTTGGTCGTACTAAATTGATTTGACTTCCTTTTAATCGATTACACAATTTCTTTTTGTTTTACGTGTTATTACTTTCATTGCACAACTTTAATTTGATTCTCGAATCTTGTTAAATGATGACGAGTAGTTTTGTGGTCTTGTACAACCGGTTTTTTTTTGTCTTGATGGTCAGTAAGGGAATCTATGGATCGATATATGTCATTAGAATTGACTTAGTGTATTTTGAAAGAAAAAGTGTTCAAAGTTGGTTGTGAAGCATTATGGATGAGGTTTGGGCAGGAATGGATTTATTTCAATGGTCATTCGTGTGGTTTCGTATTCGGTTTTGGTTTTGATGTAAACAATAAATACTATGTAGCATTTGTGATTGACTAGTATGATTTCAATGATGACTAGAATTAGATTTGATTGTATTGGTTTAAGAGTGTGTTTAGAAGACATAAGAATCAAAACTTAATAACGTTTGATGTTGTAAAGGAAAGCAAAACCCTATCGATACGAGAGCAATTGTTGTTTAATGTTTTTGTATAACTTAAATTTGATTCTCGCATCTTGTTAAATAATGACGAGTTGTTTTGTGGTCCTGTACAACTGGTTTCTTGTCTTGATGGTCAATAAGGAAATCTATGAATCAATATTTGTCATTAGAATTGACTTAGTGCAATTTGAAAGAAAGAGTGTTCAAAGTTGGTTGTGAAGCATTATGGATGAGGTTTGGAGAGGACTGGATTGATTTCAATGGTCATTCGTGTGGTTTCGTATACGGTTTTGGTTTTGATGTAAACAATGGATACTATGTAGCATTTGTGATTGACTAGTATTTATTCAGTGATAACTATAATCAGATTTGCTTATATTGGTTTAAGAGTGTGTTTGGAAGACATAGGAATCAAAACTTAATAACGTTTGATGTTGTTAAGGAAAGCAAAACCCTATCGATACGAGAGCAATTGTTGTTTAATGTTTTTGTATAACTAGTTCCTTTCAATGTATTTAGTTGAGCGTTCATTATTAGTTTGATACACTAATATGTATTTGCATAAATATGATTTAAATACAATTTACCTTTATTTACTTGGTCGTACTAAATTAATTTGACTTCCTTTTAATCAATTACATAATTTCTTTTTGTTTTACGTGTTATTACTTTCATTGCACAACTTTAATATGATTCTCGAATCTTGTTAAATGATGACGAGTAGTTTTGTGGTCTTGTACAACCGGTTTTTTTTGTCTTGATGGTCAGTAAGGGAATCTATGGATCGATATATGTCATTAGAATTGACTTAGTGTATTTTGAAAGAAAAAGTGTTCAAAGTTGGTTGTGAAGCATTATGGATGAGGTTTGGGCAGGAATGGATTTATTTCAATGGTCATTCGTGTGGTTTCGTATTCGGTTTTGGTTTTGATGTAAACAATAGATACTATGTAGCATTTGTGATTGACTAGTATGATTTCAATGATAACTATAATCAGATTTGATTATATTGGTTTAAGAGTGTGTTTAGAAGGCATAAGAATCAAAAACTTAATAACGTTGGATATTGTTAAGGAAAGTAAAACGCTATCGATATGAGAACAATTGTTGTTTAATGTTTTTGTATAACTTGTTCCTTTTTAATGTATGTAGTTGCGCATTCATAATTAGTTTGATGCACTAATCTGTAGTTGCATAAATAAGATTGAAATACAATTTACCGTTTTATCGTACAAAATTGATTTGACTTCTTATTAATCGATTACACGTTTTCCTTTTGTTTTACGTGCTATTACTTCCATTCCAAAACTTTAATTTAATTCTCGAATCTTGTTAAACGATGACGAGTAGTTTTGTGGTCCTGTACAACTGGTTTTCTTGTCTTGAGGGTCAATAAGAGAATCTTTGAATCGATATTTGTCATAAGAATTGGCTTAGTGCACTTTGAAAGAAAGAGTGTTCATAGTTGGTTGTGAAGCCTTATGGATGAGATTTGGGAGGAATGGATTGATTCAATTGTCATTCGTGTGGTTTCGTATTCAGTTTTGGTTTTGATGTAAACAATAGATACTATGTAGCATTTGTGATTGACTAGTATGAATTCAGTGATAACTATAATCAGATTTGCTTATATTGGTTTAAGAGTGTGTTTAGAAGACATAAGAATCAAAACTTAATAACGTTTGATCTTGTTAAGGAAAGCAAAACCCTATCGATACGAGAGCAATTATTGTTTAATGTTTTTGTATAACTAGTTCATTTTCAATGTATTTAGTTGAGCGTTCATGATTAGTTTGATGCACTAATATTTATTTGCATAAATATGATTTAAATACAATTTACCTTTATTTACTTGGTCGTACTAAATTGATTTGACTTCTTTTTATACGATTACACGTTTTCTTTTTGTTTTACGTGTTATTAATTCCGTTCCACAACTTTAATTTGATTCTCGAATCTTGTTAAATGATGACGAGTAGTTTTGTGGTCTTGTACAACTGGTTTTTTTGTCTTGATGGTCAATAAGGGAATCTATGGATCGATATTTGTCATTAGAATTGACTTAGTGCATTTTGAAAGAAAGAGTAATCAAAGTTGGTTGTGAAGCATTATGGATGAGGTTTGGGCAGGAATGGATTGATTCAATGGTCATTCATGTGGTTTCGTATTCGGTTTTCGTTTTGATATAAACAATAGATACTGTGTAGCATTTGTGATTGAGTAGTATGATTTCAATGATAACTATAATCAGTTTTGATTGTATTGGTTCAAGAGTGTGTTTAGAAGACATAAGATCAAAACTGAATAAAGTTGGATGTTGTTAAGGAAAGCAAAACCCTATCGATACGAGAACAATTGTAGTTTAATGTTTTTGTATAACTTGTTCCTTTTCAATGTATGTAGTTGTGCATTCATGATTAGTTTGACGAAGTAATCTGTAGTTGCATAAATATGATTGAAATACAATTTACCGTTATTTACTTCGTCGTACAAAATTGATTTGACCACTTTTTAATCGATTACACGTTTTCTTTTTGTTTTACGTGTTATTACTTCCATTCCACAACTTTAATTTGATTCTCGCATCTTGTTAAACAATGACGAGTTGTTTTGTGGTCCTGTACAACTGGTTTTCTTGTCTTGATGGTCAATAAGGAAATCTATGAATCGATATTTGTCATTAGAATTGACTTAGTGCAATTTGAAAGAAAGAGTGTTCAAAGTTGGTTGTGAAGCATTATGGATGAGGTTTGGAGAGGACTGGATTGATTTCAATGGTCATTCGTGTAGTTTCGTATTCGGTTTTGGTTTTGATGTAAACAATAGATACTATGTTGGATTTGTGATTAACTAGTATGAATTAAGTGATAACTATAATCAGATTTGCTTATATTGGTTTAAGAGTGTGTTTATAAGACATAAGAATCAAAATTTAATAACGTTTGATGTTGTTAAGGAAAGAAAAACCCTATCGATACGAGAACAATTGTTGTTTAATGTTTTTGTATAACTAGTTCCTTTTCAATGTATTTAGTTGAGCGTTCATGATTAGTTTGATGCACTAATATGTATTTGCATAAATATGATTTAAATACAATTTACCTTTATTTACTTGGTCGTACTAAATTGATTTGACTTCTTTTTAATCGATTACACGTTTTCTTTTTGTTTTACGTGTTATTACTTCCCTTCCACATCTTTAATTTGATTCTCGAATCTTGTTAAATGATGACGAGTAGTTTTGTGGTCTTGTACAACTGGTTTTTTTGTGTTGATGGTCAATAAGGGAATATGTGGATCGATATTTGTCATTAGAATTGACTTTGTGCATTTTGAAAGAAAGATTGTTCGAAGTTGGTTGTGAAGCATTATGGATGAGGTTTGTAGAGGACTGGATTGATTTCAATGGTCATTCGTGTGGTTTCGTATTCGGTTTTGGTTTTGATGTAAACAATAGATACTATGTAGCATTTGTGATTGACTAGTATGAATTCAGTGATAACTATAATCAGATTTGCTTATATTGGTTTAAGAGTGTGTTTAGAAGACATAAGAATCAAAACTTAATAACGTTGAATATTGTTAAGGAAAGCAAAACCCTATCGATGCGAGAACAATTGTTTTTTAATGTTTTTGTATAACTAGTTCATTTTCAATGTATTTAGTTGAGCGTTCATGATTAGTTTGATGCACTCTTCTGTATTTGCATAAATATGATTGAAATACAATTTACCGTTATTTACTTGGTCGTACTAAATTGATTTGACTTCTTTTTAATCGATTACACATTTTCTTTTTGTTTTACGTGTTATTACTTCCATTCACAACTTTAATTTGATTCTCGAATCTTGTTAAATGATGACAAGTAGTTTTGTGGTCTTGTACAACTGGTTTTCTTGTCTTGATGGTCAATAAGGGAATCTATGGATCGATATTTGTCATTAGAATGGAATTAGTGCATTTTGAAAGAAAGGGTGTTCAAAGTTGGTTGTGAGGCGTTATGGATGAGGTTTGGGGATGAATGGATTGATTTCAATGGTCATTTGTGTGGATTTGTATTCGGTTTTGGTTTTGATTTAACAATAGATACTATGTAGCATTTGTGATTGACTAGTATGATTCTAATGATAATTATAATCAGATTTGATTATATTGGTTTAAGAGTGTGTTTAAAAGACATAAGAATCAAAACTTAATAACGTTGGATGTTGTTAAGAAAAGTAAAACCTATCGATGCGAAAACAATTGTTGTTTAATATTTTTGTATAACTAGTTTCTTCTCAATGTATTTAGTTTTGCATTAATGATTAGTTTGATGCACTAATCTGTAGTTGAATAATTATAATTGAAATACAATTAACCACTATTTACATGGTCATACTAAATTGATTTGACTTTTTTTTAATCAATTACGCATTTTCTTTTTGTTTTATGTGTTATTACTTCCATTCCACAACTTTAATTTGATTTTCGAATCTTGTTAACAATGACGAGTAGTTTTGTGGTCCTGTACAACAAGTTTTCATGTCTTGATGGTCAATAAGGGAATCTATGAATCGATATTTGTCATTAGAATGGACTTAGTGCATTTTGAAAGAAAGACTGTTCAAAGTTGGTTGTGAAGCGTTATGGATGAGGTTTGGGGAGGAATGGATTGATTTCAATGGTAATTCGTGTGGTTTCATATTCGGTTTTGGTTTTGATGTTAGCAATAGATACTATGTAGCATTTGTGATTGACTAATATGATTCCAATGATAATTATAATTAGATTTGATTATTTTGGTTTAAGAGTGTGTTTAGAAGACATAAGAATCAAAACATAATAACGCTGGACGTTGTTAAGGAAAGCAAAATGCTTTCAATGCGAGAACAATTGTTGTTTAATGTTTTTGTATAACTAGTTTATTTTCAATGTATTTAGTTGAGAATTCTTGATTACTTTGATGCATTAATCTGTATTTGCATAAATATGATTGAAATACAATTTACCATTATTTACTTGGTCGTACTAAATTGATTTGACTTCTTTTTAATCGATTACACGTTTTCTTTTTGTTTTACGTGTTGTTACTTCCATTCCGCAACTTTAATTTGATTCTCACATCTTGTTAAACAATGACGAGTTGTTTTGTGATCCTGTACAACTGGTTTTCATGTCTTGATGGTAAATAAAGGAATCTATGGATCGATATTTGTCATTAGAATGGACTTAGTGCATTTTGAAAGAAAGAGTGTTCAAAGTTGGTTGTGAAGTGTTATGGATGAGGTTTGGGGAGGAATGGATTGATTTCAATGGTCATTCGTGTGGATTCGTATTCGGTTTTGGTTTTGAAGTAAACAATAGATACTATGTTGGATTTGTGATTGACTAGTATGAATTAAGTGATAACTATAATCAGATTTGCTTATATTGGTTTAAGAGTGTGTTCAGAAGACATAAGAATCAAAATTTAATAACGTTTGATGTTGTTAAGAAAAGAAAAACCCTATCGATACGAGAACAATTGTTGTTTAATGTTTTTGTATAACTAGTTCCTTTTCAATGTATTTAGTTGAGCGTTCATGATTAGTTTGATGCACTAACATGTATTTGCATAAATATGATTTAAATACAATTTAACTTTATTTACTTGGTCGTACTAAATTGATTTGACTTCTTTTTAATCGATTACACGCTTTCTTTTTGTTTTACGTGTTATTACTTCCCTTCCACAACTTTAATTTGATTCTCGAATCTTGTTAAATGATGACGAGTAGTTTTGTGGTCTTGTACAACTGGTTTTTTTGTCTTGATGGTCAATAAGGGAATCTGTGGATCGATATTTGTGATGAGAATTGACTTTGTGCATTTGGAAAGAAAGATTGTTCAAAGTTGGTTGTGAAGCATTATGGATGAGGTTTGTAGAGGACCGGATTGATTTCAATGGTCATTCGTGTGGTTTCGTATTCGGTTTGGTTTTGATGTAAACAATAGATACTATGTAGCATTTGTGATTGACTAGTATGAACTCAGTGATAACTATAATCAGATTTGCTTATATTGGTTTAAGAGTGTGTTTAGAAGACATAAGAATCAAAACTTAATAACGTTGAATGTTGTTAAGGAAAGCAAAACCCTATCGATGCGAGAACAATTGTTGTTTAATGTTTTTGTATAACTAGTTCATTTTTAATGTATTTAGTTGAGCGTTCATGATTAGTTTGATGCACTATTCTGTATTTGCATAAATATGATTGAAATACAATTTACCGTTATTTACTTGGTCGTACTAAATTGATTTGACTTCTTTTTAATCGATTACACATTTTCTTTTTTGTTTTACGTGTTATTACTTCCATTCACAACTTTAATTTGATTCTCGAATCTTGTTAAATGATGACAAGTAGTTTTGTGGTCTTGTACAACTGGTATTCTTGTCTTGATGGTCAATAAGGGAATCTATGGATCGATATTTGTCATTAGAATGGAATTAGTGCATTTTGAAAGAAAGGGTGTTCAAAGTTGGTTGTGAGGCGTTATGGATGAGGTTTGGGGAGGAATGGATTGATTTCAATGGTCATTTGTGTGGATTTGTATTCGGTTTTGGTTTTGATTTAACAATAGATACTATGTAGCATTTGTGATTGACTAGTATGATTCCAATGATAATTATAATCAGATTTGATTATATTGGTTTAAGAGTGTGTTTAAAAGACATAAGAATCAAAACTTAATAACGTTGGATGTTGTTAAGAAAAGTAAAACCTATCGATGCGAGAACAATTGTTGTTTAATATTTTTGTATAACTAGTTTCTTCTCAATGTATTTAGTTTTGCATTAATGATTAGTTTGATGCACTAATCTGTAGTTGAATAATTATAATTGAAATACAATTAACCACTATTTACATGGTCATACTAAATTGATTTGACTTCTTTTTAATCAATTACGCATTTTCTTTTTGTTTTATGTGTTATTACTTCCATTCCACAACTTTAATTTGATTTTCGAATCTTGTTAACAATGACGAGTAGTTTTGTGGTCCTGTACAACAAGTTTTCATGTCTTGATGGTCAATAAGGGAATCTATGAATCGATATTTGTCATTAGAATGGACTTAGTGCATTTTGAAAGAAAGACTGTTCAAAGTTGGTTGTGAAGCGTTATGGATGAGGTTTGGGGAGGAATGGATTGATTTCAATGGTAATTCGTGTGGTTTCATATTCGGTTTCGGTTTTGATGTTAGCAATAGATACTATGTAGCATTTGTGATTGACTAATATGATTCCAATGATAATTATAATTAGATTTGATTATTTTGGTTTAAGAGTGTGTTTAGAAGACATAAGAATCAAAACATAATAACGCTGGACGTTGTTAAGGAAAGCAAAATGCTTTCAATGCGAGAACAATTGTTGTTTAATGTTTTTGTATAACTAGTTTATTTTCAATGTATTTAGTTGAGAATTCTTGATTACTTTGATGCATTAATCTGTATTTGCATAAATATGATTGAAATACAATTTAGCGTTATTTACTTGGTCGTACTAAATTGATTTGACTTCTTTTTAATCGATTACACGTTTTGTTTTTGTTTTACGTGTTGTTACTTCCATTCCGCAACTTTAATTTGATTCTCACATCTTGTTAAACAATGACGAGTTGTTTTGTGATCCTGTACAACTGGTTTTCATGTCTTGATGGTAAATAAAGGAATCTATGGATCGATATTTGTCATTAGAATGGACTTAGTGCATTTTGAAAGAAAGAGTGTTCAAAGTTGGTTGTGAAGTGTTATGGATGAGGTTTGGGGAGGAATGGATTGATTTCAATGGTCATTCGTGTGGATTCGTATTCGGTTTTGGTTTTGAAGTAAACAATAGATACAATGTAGCATTTGTGATTGACTAGTATGATTTCAATGATAACTATAATCAGATTTGATTATATTGGTTTAAGAGTGTGTTTAGAAGACAACACACACTAACACACACTGATATCATAGCTATAATCATGGGTTTCCGCACCATGATTGTTGTCTGTTGAATAAGAGATTTGAAAAGGTCCTTGGGTAAATCATCAACAGCCTTCATCTTGTTGTCTTGTTGTCATCAGGTGCTCTCAAAATCTTACATAGTATAGAATCCAAGACTAAACATTATGGAAGAAACAACTGATGTTGTTTTTAATGAATATTCTTTCACAAAGAAAGTCATTGGATCAGACAGGTTGTTTGATATAGTCATACTAACAAAATCATTTGACACATCTTACTTTGATGTTACAGGTACAAAGTAAGACATTGAATACATAATTGTACCTCCTCCAACAAGTGATGTTCCATTAACTGTTGATCCTCCAAGGAGAACAAACATCATTCGTTCCAGTACACCAGTTACCCCTCCTCAAGATCAAACAAACACATCAAAAGGAACTTTAACACCAAGTCCATCATCTTCACCACCAGTGATCAATCAACCACAACCACTTGGTGACCCTCAGCAAAGCAAACAGACACGGTCACAACAACTAGACACTGTTGAAGAAGAAGATGACTATCACTCATTACCAGACATACATCATAATGATAAAATCTTAGATTTCTTTCATGATTCACCGCAAATATTCAATGATCATTCACAGCCAGAGAATCCCACCATTTCCAATACCCTTGCTCATCCATCACACGAGACCAAATAATCAATATTCTTGATTCAACTATTCAAGTTGATCAGATTGAAACCACCAGAGCTCACAAATATCATCCTTTAGAGAATATCATAGGTGACCTCAATGTCAGATTGACTGATACAGCAAACATTTTCTTGTATTCATGCTTCTTATCTTTAACTGTACCCAAAAACATCACAGAAGCCCTAAAAGACAACCGTTGGATAGAAGCCATGCAAGAGGAATTACAACAATTCAGAAAGCAAGAAGTATGGAAGTTACTTGATCTACATGAAGGTCAATATGACATTGGCACAAGATGGCTATACAGAAACAAAGCATATGACAGAGGGGTTGTCATTAGAAACAAAGCAAGGCTTATTGCCCAAGGATAAACTCAAGAGGAAGGAATTGATTATGATGATGTCTTTGCTCCTATAGCAAGACTAAAGGCAATCCGAGTATTTCTCGCATATGCTTCATCCAAGAATTTCACTATCTTCCAAATGGATGTCAAATGTGCATTCCTCTATGAAAAGATAGATAAAGAAGTATATGTTGCTCAACCACTAAGGTTTGAAGACCCAAACTTTCTTCACAGAGTCTACAAATTATATAAAGCTCTGTATGGACTTCATCAAGCACCTAGATAGTGGTATGAAACTTTATCTAAGTTTTTACTACAGAATGGGTACACAAGAGGAAAGATTGATCAAACATTGTTCTTAAAGAGAAAACAACAAGACTTGTTAGTAGTTCAAGTCTATATGGATGACATTATATTAGGCTCCACCAACATTCAACTTTAAAGAGAGTTTGAATCTCTTACGCAATCAAAGTTCCAAATGAGCTCAATGGGAGAACTCACCTTCTTCCTTGGTCTACAAGTTCAACAATCTGTTGAAAGAATTTTTATCAATCAAAGGAAGTATGTGAACCAGATATTGAAGAAATACAATATGTCTGACTACACATCAAGCAAAACACCACTTGCGACTGGACTAAAGTTTGGACCAAATCCAGAAAGAACATCAGTTGATCAAAAGCTATACAAATCTATGATAAGCTCACTGATGTACATAACAGCAAGCAGAACATACATCATGTATGCAGTTTGCATGTGTGCATGATACCAAGCAGATCCAAAAGAATCACACATCAATGCAGTAAAGAGAATTTTTAGATACTTAAAAGGCAAACCAACACTTGGTCTATGGTATCCCAAGGATGGAGACTTCTTTTTATTTGCATACAAAGATAGTGATTATGGTGGATGCAATCAAAACAGAAAATCCACAACAGGAGGTTGTCAGTTTCATAGATCAAGATTGATCTCCTGGCAGTGCAAGAAACAAACAAATGTGTCTGTGTCAACAGCTCAAGCATAATATATAGCTGCTTCTGCATGCTTTTCTCAAGTGCTTTGTATTCAAAACCAAATGCTTGATTATGGCTTTAATTTTCTTAAAACACCCATACACATAGACAATTCCACTGTCATGTTTATCACTGACAATCCTGTTCAACATTCTAAAACAAAACACACAGACATCAGATATCATTTTCTGAGAGATTGCTCAGAAAAAGGACTGATAAAGTTGATCAAAGTTCATATAGACAATCAATTGGGTGACCTTATTACAAAACCATTTGATTCAACAAGATTTGAAGTCACTTGGTATGATCAACTATGAATCAAACAAGTAATGTTTTCAAACATTAAAACATCAAACATGCTTGATTTTGTCAAAGTCCAAGTGTCTTATCAAACATACAATCTTTTAAAATCAAGATTATCAAACTCACATTCATGATGTTCAAATAACATACATGGTTGAATCATACATGACACCACATGTGATAAGATAGTAGACTAGTTTATTTCTTCACATGAGTCATTTTCCACCAATAAAGACTGACTAAACTTTGTTTGATGTGTAGATAGGCTCAGCATGGGATACATAACATCATATACAACAGTGAAGAACTAAAAACTTATGATTGTGTGGTAAGCAAACACTCATCTTGGTTTATGGTAAGTATTGGTCTATCCAATATAAATTGCTTGTAAAGTAACTGCTTTACATCAAGTAAAAGAATTTATAAATTGCTCAATCATAAAAGTGTCTACTTTGTTATGATTATCATAAACCTAGAGTACACTCAGGCATTCTTTATTGTGATAAGCACAAACCTGCTTGACCTACATTGTGATACCAAAAGATTCCCAAAGGGAACACATTCTCTTTGGATGAACAATCAATAAAGTCTCTTAGACTACATTCCTAGTGAACGAAACAAAAGAATCCCAATGTGGATCAAACAACAAGAATCAAATTGAGCATTTATGTTCCTAAGTAACTAGGTCATAAGTATTGCAAGTGCTTTCTAGTATATTTTGAGGAAGATTGATATTAACATACAATCATATGTGGGGTACATACATATCATATCAATACAACCAAAACATGATAAATCACTCACTGTTTTAATCAATCATTAATACAACGCAAGATTTTTAAGTGCACCACAATATCTACAATCAACATTGTATTAGTCTATGTCTATTCTCAAAATCATTCAAACAACTCAATGAGAATTATGACTAGTATGATCTCATGTCATGTATACTTGATTCAAGTATCAAGCATTCAAAACATACTTTTTGTGTTAGTTGATATTATATCTCTCTAACAAAGGATATCATACAATCAATCATTTTGGACTTTGATAATTTCCAATAAATCAATTTCAAATTTTTGTCATTTTATAAAGGTTTTATAAATATGCAAAAATTTAGGGGGACAAATGAACATGGAAATATCAAAGGCAGCTGAATATGTGCATAATCATACATTTTAAAATTAAAAATACTAAAATTTTGAGTTTTAAATAAATGCAAGTCAAGTTAGCACTCAAAATAGCAGTTGACACACATACATATGTATTTCATTGCACAATATTGCTTGTGAGTGATATTTATCATCCACATATTAATTATGTTAAAATTATAAAATTTTAACAAACATTCAAATTACATTTAAAATTGGAACATTTTAAAATAATTTTCAAGTCAAACAGAAAATTAAAGTGTTTATTGCATATGTATTAAGTTACATAGCTGATGAGTAAAGTTTTCAAACAAATAAAATTTTTGAAAATTTGTCTACTGATCACACAGCGGACATGCAAACATACATCTGCTATTGCTATAGTATCCATCAACATTCATTAAACACACAAGTGTTCACAGTGCATGATGTATGTAAAACATCCGTTGTGAATAAAGTATCAACTCACGGCACATGACAATAAGTCATCCGTTGTAAAAAGATTTGAAATCAATTAAGTGTACACAGTGTATGAACAAATGCTCTATAACACCCGGAAATTTTAAAAAAAGAGAAAAAATGAAGAAAAGGAAAGAAAAAGCAAAATAACCCAAGTTGAGGGGTTAAAGTTATGCAAGGGGCAAACTTTATTATTAAGTTGTTCAAAAAGCTGGCATGGCCGCCCACCCCTATTGTACACCATCTTTCTGTCGATTTTCTAGAGAGAGAAAGCAGAGAATTCTCTTCGGTTTTAGAGAGAGGAAGAAGAAGAGGCTGAATTCTGGTTAGTTTCCTGATTTATGGGGTGTACTTGGCCGCATTTCAGCTTCGGGTATGTGCTTGTGTGTGTGTTCGGTTGTATGTTTTGGTGTTTTTAGGTGTTTGAACTCATAAGCATTCTGGTTTGAAAGAAGTCTTACTCGGAAGTTGCAAGAGGTGAGTGAGAGATCCCCGTTTTTACATGTTTTAACTGATTTGGGGCTGGAAATGCATGCTTAAATGTTTTTATAAATTTTGGGTGTGTACCCGTATGTATGTGTATGTGCCCTGTTGGGAGGGTGTATGCTTGGGAATTTATGATTACGTTCCTGGTTTTATGCTTGTTTGATGCTTAGTATGCTAGAAACTAGGCTAGAACAGGTTCGATTGATGATTTGAGGTCTGAAAATGATGGTAGTTAGAAAAGTAGTTGGCCATGCGCCTAAGTGCCCATGCGACAGTACCCAAACGCCAAGGTTCATGCGCACAAATAGTGCCCATGCGCCTGGGATTATGCCCAGGAGCCTAAGTATGCCCATACGCCCAACTGCTAAAACGCCTAAGTGCCCATACGCCTAAACCAGGCTCATGCGCCTGCATAGTACCCATGCGCCTGAGTCACCCATGCGCCTAAGTATTCATGCGCCCCGTATAGTGTCCAAGCGCCTGCATAGTGCTCATGCGCCTAAGACTTAGAAAATTTTCTGAAATTTTCGGGGAAAGAAAGACTTTTAGGCTAAGACTTGGGATGTTTCCGAGGTTGATATGTGATGATTATATGATGCTTTTATGCATGTTTGTGGCCTGTTTTCTTTATGTTCCCTATTATGTATCTTCCGTGGATTTACGTGGTGTGATTATGTTAATAACGTAAAGTATTATATAATGAAAGCGGAAGTTAATGTTAATGAAAAGTGGAACGTAAAGAATGAAAGAAGAGTCTTGCAAGTAAACGTAAGAAGGTTCACACCCAATGAAGGGTGTTAGCTCAACTGTGTGCAGTTTAGCTAACCCAGAAGGATGCACACGGGGGTCTAATCCTTGTGATTGACCAAACGTATGGGACCTTTGTCGCTTGCCTCAGGTACTGTTGTCAGCTTCGTGCACAATGTTAGGAGTCTATTTATAGACTTCAGGCCCAGTAACCAGCTTCGTGCATAATGTTCGGGGTATAGCACATGGCATTGGTCCGGATGAAAGTGAAAGAGAATGATGAATGAACGAATGACGTACGATAATAAATGATGATGAAAGATAATAATAAATATTATCTGTATGTACGTATGATGTATGATCATGAATGAAAGTAAAGTAAGGTTTTCTAAACAAAAGTAAAGTATTTCTATTATAAAACTAGAACTCACTCAGCAACGCTGACTTTTATGCATTTTCAGTTGGTAGGTAAACGTTGCTGAGGATGGCACGGGGTGAAGCTACTTGGCAAGGATTTTTGGTTGGCATCCATTTTGTGTAACAATGATGTTTTGGGTAGTGATGAAACCAAACGATGATGTTGTAAACAGTAATTATTAATATATGAAATGGTTTCTTTAAATTTTTCCGCTGCCAATGTTAAATAGATTTTATGCGATTTTGAAATAGTATGTGCGATGATTGTCCAACTGTGAGTGTCCCGGGAACGGGGCCTTACAAGTTGGTATCAGAGCCAAAAGTTTAAGAGAAATGGGTAAATATTTTCCAATAAACCTAAACTTAAACTGAGAATGAGACAAATGGAAGGATGCTAGCCCAAGTAGCTACGTGCCATCAGGTATTTTCTTTAATATTAACCGGTATTATGTGCGCATGCTATCTGATTTATGTGCTTTTAGTAGATTTGGATACTGATGTAGTCAGGATAGGAAATGCTTGGGGTGTGAAGAGTAAAGTAAGTGGCTAATCACAACTGGCCACTGTAATTAGGGACTTACTATACTTGACATAAACTGAGCTATTACCTTGAATGACCGTTTTGGTGTTTGAACCTTATAGTGTGTTAGAGGATGGTTGGTGGTAGATCTTCGAGAGCTTCAAGAGGAGGAGGTCGTGGTGGACGTGGTGCTGGACCACAAAACACAAGAGGTGGTGCTAAGGCTGCAGAAATGGCACCTGAATAGCCCGAGACTCATCACCAGGAAGGTGGTGATGAGAGTGCCAATCTGAGGGCCTCGGTGAAGGAGGCTGTTGTTGAAGAAGTCCATCAGGTCATGCAGACGATCCTGTCGTCTGTGGTGGTCGAAGAGATTAGAGCTGTGCGGGAGGATGAGAAGAAGGAGAAAGAGAAGACTGCGGGAGAAGCAGAGCAACGGGAGACTGAGATGGTTGTCCCAAGTGATGAGGAGGAGGAAGAAGCAGTACTAGGGACAGCTCGGGGCTGTACTTATGGGGCATTCCAGAGATGCAAGCCCCCGACTTTTGATGGCAATGGCAACGCTCCTGCTGCTCATCGATGGGTGAGAGAGATGGAGGCTGTACTTGATATCAGCGAGTGCAGGGAGGACCAGAAGGTGAAGTTTGCTACCCACTCATTTGTGGACTCAGCCTTATGCTGGTGGGACAATATTGTCCAGGCCGAGGGTAGCAGGGCGATTGGAAAAATGAAGTGGGATGAGATGAAGAAGCTGGTGATTGAGGAGTTCTGTCCTCATAGGGAACTTCACAAAATTGAGAGAGAGTTCCTACAGTTGGAGGCGGGAACCATGACGCACCAACAGTATACCACAAAGTTTAATGAGATGGCGCGACTGGTGCCAGATCAAGTGACACCTGTGTCCCGAAAGATAAAGAGGTACATCCAAGGTTTGCCGGCGGATATTCGCAGGCACATGATCGCCGCCCGGCCGAGCACGTTTAGGTCGGTGGTTGATCTGGCGGGAAGGCTGTATGATGAACGGGAGGTGGCTGTGGTTGAAGTAAGCAAGAGAAGTGGTGGTGGTGATCGAAACTGGAACGGAAAGCGGTTTGGACGCGGTGGAGTCGCTCCAAATAACAAGGTTGCAAGGGTGGATGACCGGCGAGTGACCGCCTCTGGTACGGGGACAAAGAGGTGTGGTAAGTACGGAAGGGAACATATTGGAGAGTGCAGATGGGGATCGAACGTCTGCTTCAAGTGTGGGAAGCCTGGTCACATAGCAAAGAATTGTGGGATGATGAGGTGTTTTAACTATGGCGGAGAGGGCCATCTGAGCAGGGACTACAAGAAGCCGAGGGCGGAAAGTTCTGGAGCAAGGAAGACAATCGGAACTGAAGGGCAGAAGGCGAGCGCCAGAGCCTTTACGATGACCCGGGAGGAGGCTAGGACGGACCCCGATGTTGTGTCAGGTACGTTTCTAGTAAACCAAACTCTTGCCTCTGTGTTATTTGATTCTGGTGCTAGTAAGAGTTTTATTTCTGCTGCTTTCTGTGCTAATTTGCCCGTTAGAAGTAGAAGTATTGATGAGCCCTTCGATGTAGAAACTACCATAGGTAAGTCTACCAGGATCTCTGATCTGATAGAAGGTTGTGACATAGAGCTAGAAGGTCATAGGTTTCCTGCTAGACTGTTTGTGATAACCTTAGGTGGGTTTGATGTAGTCCTAGGGATGGACTGGTTAGCGGCTTATGAAGCAAATATCGTGTGCCGCAAGAAGATGATCCGATTAACAGCTCCTAACGGGAGTTCGGTGACGATCTACGGTGATCGAGTTACTACGGTTCTGAAGGTAATTTCGATGGCGGTGGTGGGGAAGTGCATGAGGCGTGGATGTAGTGCCTACCTGGCTTATGTGAAGGATGTGGACACGTCAACACCATAATTGTCCGACGTACCAGTTGTGTGTGATTTTCCCGATGTATTTCCAGAAGGCTTACCAGGTGTGCCACCGGACCGTGAGATCGAGTTCCAGATTGATTTGATACCCGGTGCTCAGCCTGTCGCTAAGCCACCGTATCGATCGGCTCCAACAGAGATGAAGGAACTGATGGTTCAATTGCAAGAACTGTTGGATAGAGGATTTATTCGACCGAGTATCTCGCCCTGGGGTGCTCCGGTCTTGTTTGTAAAAAAGAAGGACGGTAACATGAGGATGTGCATCGACTACCGTGAGTTGAACAAGTTGACAGTGAAGAATCGGTATCCTTTGCCAAGAATCGACTACTTGTTTGATCAGCTGCAAGGTGCCAGTTGGTTTTCGAGAATCCATCTTCGATCGGGTTATCATCAGCTGAAGGTGAAGGAGCAGGATATTCCTAAAACAGCTTTTCGCACGCGTTATGGACATTACGAGTTTCTTGTTATGTCTTTTGGTTTAACCAACGCGCCAGCTGCTTTCATGGACTTGATGAATCGAGTGTACCGGCCGATGTTGGATAAATCAGTGATTGTGTTTATCGATGACATTTTGATTTATTCGAGGAGCGAGGAGGAGCATGCCGGTCACATTCGGGAAGTATTGCAGACGCTTAGAAGGGAGAAGTTGTACGCCAAATTTTCCAAATACGCGTTCTGGTTGCGCGAAGTTCAGTTTTTGGGTCATGTGGTAAATTCCAAAGGAATCATGGTCGACCCAGCAAAAGTAAAAGCTATGATGCAATGGAAGTCTCCAAAGACGCCATCCGAGATTCGTAGTTTCCTTGGATTGGCGGGCTATTATAGAAGATTCATCCAAGACTTCTCCAAGATAGCTTCTCCGTTGACCAAATTGACCCATAAGGATGTGAAATTTGTATGGGGTCAAGAGCAAGAAAAGGCTTTTGAGGAGTTGAAGTCGAGGTTGACGCAAGCTCCAGTCTTGTCGTTACCCGAAGGAAGCGAAGATTTGGTGGTTTATTCAGATGCTTCTTATCTGGGGTTGGGTTGCGTGTTGATGCAGCGAGGGAAGGTTATAGCTTACGCATCCCGACAGCTGAATGTTCATGAGGTTAATTACCCTACTCATGATCTGGAATTGGCGGCTGTGGTCTTTGCATTGAAGATTTGGAGGCACTATTTATATGGGACGAAGTGCATCATCTTCACCGACCACAAGAGCTTGAAGTACTTCTTCGAGTAGAAAGATTTGAATATGAGGCAAAGGGGATGGTTGGAGCTCATTAAGGATTATGATTGTGAGATCCATTACCATCCAGGCAAAGCCAACGTAGTGGCGGATGCCCTTAGCTGAAAGGAGAGGCCTGAACCGATCAGGGTGAAGGCTTACCAATTGGTTATGACCTCCGATGTGATGAAGCAGGTCAAGGAGTTCCAAGACGAGGCGTTAAAAGAAGATCGCCATAACTCCGAAAGGATGAGAGGTCTAGTCACGGAATTGGGTGAAAACACTTTCGGTGCTAGAACCCGATTTGGGCGAATGTGGATTCCTCATTATGGAGATTTACGTGGAAAGATCATGGACGAAGCTCATAAGACTCGATACTCCATTCATCCTGGTGCTACAAAGATGTATCATGATATGAAGAAAGATTATTGGTGGCCCGGTATGAAGCACGACGTAGCGGAGTACGTGAGTAAGTGTCTTACTTGCTTGCAAGTGAAGGCGGAGCATCAGAAGCCATACGGGAAGATCCAACCTTTGGATATACCCGAGTGGAAGTGGGAGCATATCACCATGGATTTTATTACGAAGCTGCCGCGAACGACAAGAGGGTATGATGCCATATGGGTGATAGTCGACCGTCTTACGAAGAGCGCTCATTTCTTACCGATTCGTGAAACGTATTCCTCCGAAAGGTTAGCAATTCAGTTCATCAAGGAGATCGTGACTCGTCATGGTGTGCCGGTGTCTATTGTGTCTGACCTTGACACTCGGTTTACATCCAAGTTCTGGAAGAGATTTCACGATGGGATGGGGACGAGGTTGCATATCAGTACGGCTTATCATCCTCAAACGGAAGGTCAATCGGAAAGAACTATTCAGACGCTCGAGGATATGCTTCGGGCATGCATCATTGACTTCGAAGGAAGTTGGGACGAGCACTTACCGTTAGCTGAATTCTCATACAACAACAGTTATCATGCCAGCATTGGTATGCCACCCTACGAGATGCTATACGGTAGAAGGTGTAGGACACTCGTATGTTGGGGTGACATCGGTCAGAAGGAGTTAGGAAGCATTGAGGTGATTGAGGCTACGACTGAGAAGCTAGAAAAGATCAAAGCCTTTATGAAGGAGGCCAAAGATAGACAAAAGTCGTATGCCGATAAGAGACGTAGACCGATTGAATTCAAGGTGGGTGATAGAGTTATGTTGAAGGTTTCACCTTGGAAGGGTATCATTCGATTTAGAAAGCTGGGCAAGTTGAGTCCAAGGTATATAGGGCCTTTCCGAATCATTGCTCGAGTAGGAGAGATGACCTATAGGTTGGAGTTGCCCGATGAGTTAAGTGGAATTCATCCAACATTCCATGTATCTCATTTGAGAAAGTGCCTAGCTGATGAGGATATGATGGTACCACTGGAAGACATTGAGGTTGACGAACGACTCAATTATGTGGAGCAACTAGTGGCTATCATTGACCGAAAGGAGAAGAGGCTAAGGAATAAAGTGGTCCCACTTGTACGAGTACAGTGGAAGCATAGAAAGGGATCCGAGTCTACATGGGAACCTGAGGAGGAGATGAGACAGCATTATCCTCAGCTGTTCGAGGAGTGACAGGTTTCAGGGATGAAACCTATATAAGGGGGGTGGACTTGTAACACCTGGAAATTTTAAAAGAAGAGAAAAAGTGAAGAAAAGGAAAGAAAAACAACCCAAGTTGAGGGGTTAAAGTTGTGCAAGGGGCAAACTTTATTATTAAGTTGTTCAAAAAGGTGGCATGGCCGCCCACCCCTATTGCACACCATCTTCCTGTCGATTTTCTAGAGAGAGAAAGCAGAGAATTCTCTTCGGTTTTAGAGAGAGGAAGAAGAAGAGGCTGAATTCAGGTTAGTTTCCTGATTTATGGGGTGTTCTTGGCCGCATTTTAGCTTCGGGTATGTGCTTATGTGCTTGTGTGTGTGTTCAGTTGTTTGTTTTGGTGTTTTTAGGTGTTTGAACTCATAAGCATTCGGGTTTGAAGGAAGTCTTACTCGGAAGTTGCAAGAGGTGAGTTCTAGATCCCCGTTTTTACATGTTTTAACTGATTTGGGGCTGGAAATACATGCTTAAATGTTTTTATAAATTTTGGGTGTGTACCCTTATGTATGTGTATGCGCCCTGTTGGGAGGGTGTATGCATGGGAATTTATGATTACGTTCCTGGTTTTATGCTTGTTTGATGCCTAGTATGCTAGAAACTAGGCTAGA
Source organism: Flaveria robusta (assembly GCA_025506415.1). Lineage (NCBI taxonomy): Eukaryota > Viridiplantae > Streptophyta > Magnoliopsida > Asterales > Asteraceae > Flaveria > Flaveria robusta. The sequence continues at coordinate 11,697,565 of CM046461.1, read as the reverse complement.
ACAGGTTCGATTGATGATTTGAGGTCTGAAAATGATGGTAGTTAGAAAAGTAGTTGGCCATGCGCCTAAGTGCCCATGCGCCCGTATAGTGTCCAAGTGCCTGCATAGTGCTCATGCGCCTAAGACTTAGAAAATTTTCTGAAATTTTTGGGGAAAGAAGGACTTTTAGGCTAAGACTTGGGATGTTTCCGAGGTTGATATGTGATGATTATATGATGCTTTTATGCATGTTTGTGGCCTGTTTTCTTTATGTTCCCTATTATGTATCTTCCGTGGCTTTACGTGGTGTGATTATGTTAATAACATAAAGTATTATATAATGAAAGCGGAAGTTAATGTTAATGAAAAGTGGAATGTAAAGAATGAAAGAAGAGTCTTGCAAGCAAACGTAAGGAGGTTCACACCCAATGAAGGGTGTTAGCTCAACTGTGTGCGGTTTAGCTAACCCAGAAGGATGCACACGGGGGTCTAATCCTTGTGATTGACCAAACGTATGGGACCTTTGTCTCTTCCCTCAGGTACTGGAGTCAGCTTCGTGCACAATGTTAGGAGTCTATTTATAGACTTCAGGCCCAGTAACCAGCTTCGGCACAATTTTTGGGGTATAGCACGTGGCATTGGTCCGGATGAAAGTGAAAGATAATGATGAATGAACGAATGACGTACGATAATAAATGATGATGAAAGATAATAATAAATATTATCTGTATGTACGTGTGATGTATGATCGCGAATGAAAGTAAAGTAAGGTTTTCTAAACGAAAGTAAAGTATTTCTATTATAAAACTAGAACTCACTCAGCAACGCTGACTTTTATGCATTTTCAGTTGGCAGGTAAAGGTTGCTGAGGATGCCACGGGGTGAAGCTACTTGGCAAGGATTTTTGGTTGGCATCCATTTTGTGTAACAATGATGTTTTGGGTAGTGACGAAACCAAACGATGATGTTGTAAACAGTAATTATTAATATATGAAATGGTTTCTTTAAATTTTTCCGCTGCCAATGTTAAATAGATTTTCTGTGATTTTCAAATAGTATGTGCGATGATTGTCCAACTGTGAGTGTCCCGGAAACGGGGCCTTACATGTTCATCCGCTGAAAACAACAAAGCAATTTTTCAAAGTGTCCAAAGCGTATGAATAATTGTTCATCCACTTTGGAAACAGTGGTCAACCACAGCGTATGACTTTTTAGTCATCAGTTGTAAATTTCTAATTTCAATCAAGTGTGAACAGCGCATGACCAATTTACCATCCGCTATGAACACAGTACAACAAACAAGGGGTCCACAGCGTACAAGTTTAAGATTGTACAGCGGATGCACAGTTCACACAACGCATGTATAACTCACAGCAGACATCAAAAAATTAAATTTTAAGTTTAAACTGTTTATACAGTGGATATACAAACTGTATACATAGCGGATGTACACTTTGTACGTTGTATATATAGTTCCACACTGGTAATTTCTCATTCATCACAAGTGAGAGAGAGAGAAATCAAAAATTCCAAATGTTAAAAAAAATTTACTAAACCCTAAAACCCCTGTTTGATTCTAAACAAAAATCTATTTGATTTCTCTTCTGATATACAATCAAATAGGTACAATGTGTCTAATCATCAATCATTCATTAAAACATCATGTTCTATGATTCTGATTCGAACTTTGTTTTGACCTAAGTCGAACATCGACCCAAAATAAAACATGAATATTTTGATATTATAAACCAAATCAAACATTGAATGTGTTTGATAACCTTAGTCGAATGTGTATTGATTGCTGATTTGATGTAATTTTATTAAGTGTTTATCAAACCTATAAACAGACATGATGTTCTTGATAAAATCAATCAAAATTGATTTTTGATCTTTAAAATGATTTAACATGAGTTGAAAAATGTTATAACTTTTCAAACATACTCAAAAATCAGTTAAAAACAAACAAAATCAGTTAATTTAGTAGAACATTCATCATAAAAGCATTAAATATACATGCATTCAATGAAAGTTTTGACTTTCTAAGTCAAACCAAAATGTTCAAATTGTATTGTTATAAAATGAAATTATTATGCAAACAGATACAATTAGCACAATCTGATGAAACAAATCAGATTCAAAACAATTTGGATGAAAATAAATTGAATCAAACAAGATTTACATGATCAAAATTGACCAAATTTAAACTTTTCAAAGGTCAAACTGATTCATTTTGGTAATGTCAAACTTTCAAACATACACATAGACAATCACAAGTGTTAAGCATACCTATATCTTCATTTCATAACAATCACAACAGTCAAGTGAACACTTGATCAACATTTCATCACTTTAATCATTACAATCATTACCACAAGTCAACTAACATATTTCTTTTATCATTCCAGATATGCAAATCTAGTATTTGTCAGAGATCATAATCTCTGTGCCTTTCTTGACACTAATTCTCCTAAAGCTGAGGATTAAGGAGATATCATTCAAGCTATCAGACAGACCAGACTGGTTCATGCTATGACAGCAAGGCCTGAAATATATGAAGATCACATAGTCCATTTTTGGACTCATGCTCATCTAGAGCAAGCTCAAGATCAACAAGTAGTTTTATCTACCATTCAAGATCATCAAATTACCATTTCAAAATATGTGATAAGTAGAGTACTTTAGTTGGGTGATGAAGATACCCAAGGGCCTATTGTGTTTGATGAGAACTATGTTCTCCATGTATTTAAACAAATTGGCTATTTTGGTACAACTGACAGAAAGTAGATAAAGAAGTCTTACATGTGTGCTCAATTCAAATTCTTAATGCACACCTACTAGAAGACAATGACCAACAGAAAGACACGTTGGGATGCTACTTCTATAAGAAGTTCATCTACCATTGTAAGTAGAATAGCAATGAGGCCATTTAACTTTGCAGCCCAAAGTTCTAAATGGAATGATTTATAACTTAACAGAGGCGAGGAACAAGTTCAACATGTATCCAAGAGTCCTATAGATTATTATTGATGATCTGTTACCAAAAATACAAAGAGAGGGTGCAATCTTCCAACCAGTTCACTTTAATGAACATGTGTTTACAAGGATCAAATCAAGCTTGTATCATAGAGCTAAAGTGCTTGTGCCTGCTCACATGATCAGTTATGAACTCCCTGTTCCTGATGTCTTCCTGAGGATTCCAGGACAAGAAGAACCAATTATGATATTTCAGAATATTATTCACCAACAGCTACTCATATAACCAGCCCCAATCATACAAGACGAGTAAGCTGCTCCTGAACCAGAACCAATCATACAAGATCCTATTGCACCAGAACAAGAACCAATCATTGAGCAAGAACAATCATAACATGAAACACAAGAACAAGAACTGATTCACTTTGAACATCACATGCATTCTCCACCTCAAAGCCCTCACTTGTCTGATCAGCAAACATTGTCATCTCTGTTGAGAGACATTGATGAATCTCTAGCAGAACAATCTGATGAGCAAGAAGAAGTTGGCACATCATCATAGCTTGAGCAAGAACAAGAAGAAGCTAGTGCTCATGATGAGCAAATAGAAGGTGAAGAGCAAACAAGTGAAATTCCAACAGAAGATGAAATTGAATACTCAAAAGTGTTTTTATTCACTTAGTACAACAAACTTATTGAAAGATCAAACAACAAAGCCAAGAAGTTGAAAGAAAAGTTCAAGAACAAAGATAATGAGATACAGAAACTCATTGCTGATCAAAAGGCTCAAAAGTTGATTGTTCAATTTCTTGAACAACAACTTGAACTACCAAAATAAGAAGTTAAGGTGAAAGATGAAGAGCTGGAAAATGCAAGAATGGACATTGCATATCTAACTGATCAAACAGACTCAAAAGATGCAGAAATTAATGAGCTCAAAAGAATAATCTCAGAAAAAGATAAAGAGATTAAGAGGCTGAATAGAGAAATAGAATTCAAAGACACTCAACTGAATGAGGTAGAAAATTCAGAAGGTCAAGAACAAGACCTGAGTGATAAGTTTGAAGAACAGATCATGTCTCATGCTGCAAAAATCAACACAGGGGAATCTGAACATGCAATTATCATCCCTGAGGAGACTTACTCAATGGATCAACTGTTTAGTGAATCAAATCCATTTGAGAACATACAATATTCACCCATCCTAAGAAAACACTTTCATGCTCCATATATTCAAACAGATGAAACAAGCATTGTGCCTGTAAATCCACTTTCTGAAAAACAAAAGGAGTTAATCAAGCGGTTGCTGAATCAGTAACAAAGCAGTCTGATTCATCTAAACATCAAACATTATCATCATAACAGCAACCACTTAAAACTTATTCAAGAAAAAGAAAAAGATAGTACTTGGCTGCTTTGGTAAAAGGGAAAGAAAAGGTGATTGAACATGATAAACCTGAATCCCTTCCTCTTAAGTTATTGAAGGTCAAAGCAGATTCAGTTGAAGAAGATGAGTACAAACAAAAAGACTAAAAGGCCATTGTATTGGAAGAATAAGAAATAGATCAGACACATGATCAGCAAACTCAGCCTATCATCATTCTAAGTGATACTGATGAAGATGATGAAGATAGTGATGAAGATGAGGAGATGCATAACATACAAGAACTCTTTACTGTTGATCCTCAAACCTTAATAGGAATCGAACTGGCAGCAAGAGGCTTTCCTGATGACTCATTCGTGAATCTTAACATATCTGAGGTTAAAGAGTTGCTCATGGACTTTCAAGAAGTCATGAAAAGTGAAAATGAGCAAACATACAAAAGATATAAAGAGATCAAAGACCAGCAAGAATTTCAAAAAAATTTGCCACATGATCCTCAATTTGAGAAAATGACCTATTCACAAGTGAAAAGCTAGTTGAGTCACACAAGAATGCCATACGGGTCTTATGCAGGAAGATCTTTATCATATATGAAAGATCTTGCTAGAGAAATCTACAAGAACATGCTGATAAGTGCATTGAAGCCTCAGGTTACCAGACCTCATCCAGCATCATCATTATCCACCTATCATCAAGCTCCACCTGAGCTTCATCCTATAGGAGAACCCAGACAGTTTATGCCTCATAGGATTTGGCCAGAAGGAAATGAAGTCAGGGAAATTATAAATAAGAAGACAAACTTTATAAAGCTCTATGATAGGATAACACTCACAGCATCAGCTAATGAATGAAAGATAGTGGCATGGAAATATGATGAGATATGGGATGCTGTGCTTATCAAAAGAGTATCAGGCCTTGTCCAGTATTTATCATACATATCCCAACTGGTATCTTTAAGCTATGAAGACAGATTGGACCTAATGCAATTGAGAATGGTCAATCACTCTAACAATCCCAGGGGAGCAGACTTCTTCCATATTCTCAGATCATACATGAATAGACACATTATGAAATGAAAAGAAAGGCAGATAAAGAAGACAAACTTCATATTGAAAATCTTAGAAGAGAACAAAAAGCCTCGGGCAAACAAGCAGAACAAAATGATGAAAGTATTGACTTAGAACTGCTAGAAAGAGTTGGATATCCTATGAGACCATCAGATTTAAAGCTTATCATGAAAAAGATTGATGGAAATCAGTACAACCATCCAATTACCAAGTGGTATTATGATGAAACACACTTTTAAGTGGTATTGGAAAGGAAATTAGAAGGAAAGGAAGCTGAAGATATAAGATTGTTTGACCCAGTTGAAATCAAATTTCTACATCCATCTTATATATCATTCTTGAAGACCAAGACATTCCCTGCTATAGAAGATGTTTTATGCAAGGATGATTGTTGCTATTTCATTCACATTCTGAGAATTTTGGGTACTGTATATGTGAATGCTGCTCTAAAGCAAAGACTAGAAACAAATCAACAACCACTAACACACATAGAGGGAATCATAGGCTTAAGGATCTTAGAAAACAACAATTTGGAGGTGCTTAGAGGTGATCATGTTGTAACTACTCTAGTTAGCAACATTCAAATTCAAGGTCTAGATCAAACTACCCTGGAGCAGATGGTGCAGCTTCCAATCACCTACAAGTATGATGATCAGAAGAGTGCAGTTCAGTACTTCACTAAACATATAGTGAACTCACTTAATGCATTGAAGAATACTCCGCTAGCTGATCAAGTCAAGGAAGCTAAAAAAGATCAAATAATAGAGAAAGATGTAGAAGAGTCCATCAAAGCTACATCAAAAATAAAGAAGAATGCTGATGAAGCTGGTCCATCTCATTCATGAAGGTTTCTAACAAGCAAACAGACAGAAACAACAACCATACATGTCTAACCATTCAAGCACACATAACTTTCAAACATACATAATAGACAACAAACACCTCATAACATCAATCACACATGTATATCATTCATAATCATCATACATAACAATCAATCAAGATAAATAACAAGTCATAAAACAAACATAAATAAATTAATCATACAAGGCAATCTAATTACACATGTGTAATCAGTGAATCAATCAATCAAAACAATCAAACATTCATCCACTCATTCATAAAACTAGACAATCAAATAATCATTCATGTAAATCGAACAAACAATCAATCATTCATGATATTAGATAATCAAATAATCATTCATGTAAGTATATAAACAGTCAATCATTCAATTATGCATAACATTCAAACATGCAATCAAATAGTATAAATCATACATACTGTAAGGATTATAGAAGAGGCTGATGCACTCAAAATAGTCAAGGTGTCTCCTGCATGCATGCACATTGTGCATGATAGAAGTTATTTCGGAAGTTTTACACTCTACAAGAAAAATTACACAAGTGTAAAATCTTCCGAAGCCAAAAGACCAATTCTTCCCAAGCCAAAGATGAAGTCTTCCGAAGCTTAGAAGCCAAAGTCTTCCAAAGCCTCAAAGATAGAAGACTGATTTCTTCCAAAGACAGAGAAAACATGCTCTCTGTGATCAACAACTTTTCAGAAAAGCTGACCATCTTTCCGCTGCCACTCTGCAGGCTCACCAACTTTACACAAGTTGGAGAAAAGGTCCATGCTTTAGGAAGCTGTAGATTAAGGTCTTGAGTCTGTAACTTTCTATTTTATGTACTTTTATCCTTTTTGTATTACAATAGGATGTGAGCTATGGCATGTCATAGTCATATGTCAAAAGACAATCTGCATTTTGATTTTACATTGATCTTGTTGTCTAGATTAGTGTTTCCATCTGGCCTTTAAAGTATGGCTGGCTGTAGGATGTAGTATAAAGTTTCTCAGGTTCTTGTATTTTTATGTATGCTTAGTAACACTTGTAATAGAACTTAAAAGCAATATACATCTTCCTTGAAAACCAATTATCTTGTTCTTAAGCTTTCTATCTCTTTATTACTTGTGTTTATCTTAGTATCATTATAAGCTGTCCAGTTCCCTATTTGATGTGTTAAGTGTTCTAAGTCTCTCCTCATTGTGAAAAACTGACTTGCACCCTTCAAACGGTCCTACAATTCGTATCAGAGCGTTTCAGGCTCTTGATTGTAAGATCTAACAATCTTAGATCTTTTAGTTTTTCATAAAATACTTAACAACTCAAATGGCAGCTCTTTCAAAGGCTGATATGGAAACTGGCACTATGACAAAGTCCCCACTGATCACTCCTGAAGACTTTGATACTTGGTGGCAAAAATTGGAAGGCTTCATCTAGTCTCAAGACTCGAGGATGTAGGAATCTATTGTCTCTGGACCTTACATTCCATGCACCTCTTCAGCTGCTGCTGGAGGTGGCATGATCCCAAAGGAGGTGGCTGACTATTCTGAAGAAGATAGAAAGAAGATAGATATCAATCAGAAGGCAATGACTGCCCTCCAAACTGCTCTTCCCAACTCTATCTACAGGGGCTTCAAGAAGTGCAAAACTGCCAAGCAGTTATGGGATGCACTAAAGCTCATGTATGAGGGGTCCACTGAAGCTAAGGAGAACAAAAAGGACCTTTTGAAGCAGCAGTTTGAGAATTTCATCTACAAGACAGGTGAAACCATGACTCAGCAATACTTCAGGTATGTTGAGATTGTGGATACTCTAATGGATGTTGAAGTAACTATTGAGAATAGGGATATTGTGAGGAAGTTCATGTCCTCTCTTCCCAGACAGTGAACTCACTACTATGTTGTCATCAAGAGGACTGAGAACCTTAAGACTCTTACTCTTACAGAGTTGTATGGTATCCTCAGTGGCTACCAGATGGAGATGAACATGCAAAATCCATCTGGTAACTCCAGCAATCAGCAGGGTTCAGCCCTTCATGTGGTTGAAAAGGATTTCCGAGAACCACAACATCATCTTATCTGCTACCCTGACAACTCATAAAAGGGTCATTTCATCACCTTCCTTGAGACATCAACGGAGAGCTACATCCAAGGAAGTTCATTCCAAGAAACAAGCTCTTCCCATGGTTTTGTGTCTACTGATGAGAGTTTAGGTAGCTTTCTCTTCACCCTTGAAGACCTGGACTGTATCCCTCCAGATGATCTGGAATACATGGAGATAGTCCAGTAGATGGCTCTTCTCACTCACAGAGCCAAGAAGTTCTACAAGCGGACAGGGAGGAAGTTTCCTAGCAATGCAGCCAGTGAAAAGTTTGGACTGGACAAAAGTAAGGTGAAGTGTTTCAACTGCAACCAAATGGGACATTTTTCTAGGGAGTGCAAGGAACCTAGAACAAATGATGGCCAAGCACAAGCCAGACCAAACTACACTGAAGGAGTCAACCAGAATGTGAAGCCAAAGTAGCAAGCTACAGTTGTTGTTGAAGAAGGAGGCTTTGATTGGAGCTTTCAAGTTGAAGATGCATCTCCAAACCAAGCACTGATGGCTGATCATGATGAAGCCAAGGTATTGGAACATCTTTGTACTCCTGAATGTATTGCTAAAGTTAATAGATACAGGTCCTATAACTTAGAAATAAGATCTGATCTTGAGTCCTTAAATATCTTAAAATCTGATTTCAATAGAGCTGAAAATGGATATAAACTAAAAATAGAAGATTTAGAGAAAACCATTTCAACTTTCAAACATGATCACACCAACTACGGTACTCAGATTAAAGATCTCATCACTAGTTAACTGAATGCCAGGCTGAGCTTGTGATCAGCAAAGCCAGGGCAGAAAAATGTGTTCTTGAAGAATAGACCTTCAAAAACATGATATCCTAATATCTGCATGCCAAAGTGTGTTATCAGAATAAGCAGGGACGAGGATCTACTGAGATAGCTCCTCCACACTCCTTACTATTAGTAAGATCTCCAAGGTGTGGAACTTGTGAAGATGAGCTTCCCTTCATAGACCCTATGAGTGAAGAGGATGAGGAGGAGATAGTGAAGGATGGATCTAAGAAGAGTGAAGAAGATCATCCTAAGAAGGGTCACTATTCTCCAGAGAAGAGGAATTTTGTTGGGTTGTCAAAGTCCAAGAGGAAGAACTTGATTAGAAGAGCAAAAAGAAAGTCCAACAACAGGATTTGAAGTGTTCATCTCTACAGGATTTGAAGTGGTAAAAGCTGAAGACTCAACTATGAATCCTAGTACTAGGGGTTCTAGTTCTTGTCAACCTCATCCCAACAACAACAAGAAGAAGGTTGATTTGTTGTGTACCACTGCTGCACAATCTGAACCATCCACATTCAGCAGCAAGTCTCTCCCTAAAAGACTTGCTACTTCATTTGTGAAGAAGAAGAAGGAAGTGGAAAGTGATCAAGATCAGTCTTGCTCTCAAGGGAAGGCTTCCAGAAGAATGCAGTTTGATTGTGTTATGTGTGGCAGTACTTCTCATTTTGCTAAGGATTGCATCTACAATCCTAAAAGCACTATCCACATGATCAAGAAGAAATCTTCTGAAAAGATCAAGAAGAAGCCAACTTCTAAAGGAAAAGCTTTTCCTCTCAGAAGTTCCAAGGTGAAAAAGAAGACAACTGAAAACTTGCCTTCGGAAGAAAAATTAGTCTCGGAAGAAAGGAATGCTTCCGAAGTACTGAAGTCTGCTGCAGTGAAAGCAAGATCTTCCGAAGGCCTAGTCTCCAAAACTTCCGAAGTATTGAGAAGGTAAACTTTTCAAGGAGCTTGGGCACAATTTACTGAGTGCATCCCAATTTTGTGATCAAAAGCATAACATGCTCTTTACTGAATATGAGTGCATTGTTCTCAAGCCAGGGGTGGTCATTCCTCAAGAGCACATTCTGCTCAGAGCCCCCAGGAAAGAAAAAATGTACAAGATGGACTTGCATAAAACTTCTCCCTCTAGAGAAGTGTCTTGCTTTCTATCTAAAGCAAATAGTGATGAGTCTTTTCTATGGCATAAAAGAATGTGCCATGTAAACTTTAAAAACATGAATAAATTAATTAAGAATGATTAGGTAACTGGAATGCCAAAGAAAGAGTTTACAAGTGATGACCATTGTGTTGCATGCCTGAAAGGGAAGCGGCATAAAGTGTCTCACAAGCCAAAGGAAAGAAACTCCATCACTACTCCCCTACACTTGTTACATATGGATCTTTTTAGCCCCACCAGTATAATGAGTTTAGGAATGACCTCATATTGTTTGGTGATCACAGATGATTTCACTAGATTCACTTGGGTCTTTTTCCAAGAAGTAAGGATGAGACTCCTGAGATATTGAAGAATTTCATTCTGAAGATTGAGAATCAATCTGATCACAAGGTCAAGATCATAAGATGTGATCAAGGAACTGAATTTAAGAACCAAATCCTTGATACATTTTGTGATGAAAAGGGTATTTCAAGACAATATAGTGCTGCCAGGACTCCTCAGCAAAATAGTGTTGCTGAGAGGAGAAACAAGACACTAATTGAAGCTGCAAGAACTATGCTGTCCGACTCTAAACTGCCTATCACCTTCTGGGCAGAAGCAGTAAACACTGCTTGCTATGTGCAGAACAAAGTTTTAGTAGTCAAGACTCATGGTAAGACTCCTTATGAACTGTGGCACAAAAGGAGACCTTTCATTGGTTTCCTCAGATCATTTGGATGTCCTTGCACAATCTTGAATACCAGATATCAGATAGTCAAATTTGATGAGAAATCAGATGATGGATACTTCATTGGATACTCTTCTCAAGCTAAGGCTTATAGAGTGTACAATCTCAGAACCAAAATTGTTGATGAGTCAGCCAATGTGACTTTCAATGAACACACTCCTTGTGTGAGAGGTTCTGGTCCTGATTGGTTGTTTGATCTTTATTTAGTTACTAACTATTTTAACAAGTCTTGTGAGAATGTTTCAGGATCTATAGGTAATCCATCAACAGAAGATCCTGATCCAAGATTTGAGCTGAGAAGACCTTCAAGTCAATCTACTTCAGCTCTAGTGGTAACTAATTCTACAGATGGAGCTCCTATCAGCACAACAATGACAAATTCTGCTGATACATCTGAAGTGCCTTCAAATTCCCGCTCAGAGGCACAGAACCAAAAGGAAGGAGTTCCAAATGTAGAAGAAAGTGGAAATGGTGACAGTGATCAAGAATTTCTTGATGCTGACTCCATGGAAGACAACATCATTGATGTCACACACTCATTGGATCAAGCTTTTCTTGATAAGTATGCTGATGTGGTGGATGAATCTGCTTTGCCTGATCAAAATTTTTCAAATTTGGATCTCTCCAACCGACTTGCTATGAGCCCTCTACTAAGGATCCACAAGTCTCACCCTACCACAAACATCATTGGTGAAGTTGACAAGGGGGTAAGAACAAGAGGACAAACCCATGACAAAAATGTTTGTCTCTACTCTTGTTTTCTATCCCAAGTAGAGCTAAAGAGAGTTGAGGAGGCTCTGAAAGATGGAAGTTGGGTTGAAGCAATGCAGGAGGAACTGCTTCAATTCAAAAGACAGAAGGTTTGGAACCTATGTCCTCTTCCTCCTGGGAAGACTACTATAGGAACCAAATGGGTGTTCAGGAAGAAAGATGATAGAGGACTTGTCATCAAGAACAAGGCAAGACTAGTTGTTCAAGGGTATACTCAGGAAGAAGGAATTGATTACACTGATGTCTTTGCTCCAGTAGCAAAAATTGAAGCTGTTAGGATATTCCTAGCCTTTGCTGCATCCAAGAATTTCAAGGTCTACCAACTTGATGTCAAGTGTGCTTTCTTATATGGGGTGATTGATGAAGAGGTGTATGTCAAACAACCACCTGGTTTTGCAGATCCTGATCATCCTGATTATGTCTACAAGCTTGATAAAGCTCTATATGGGTTGCACCAAGCTCTAAGGAAGTGGTATGAGACTCTATCTCAGTATCTATGTCAGCATGGTTACAGAAGGGGTACTATAGATGGAACTCTCTTCATCAAAGGAACAGGCAATGATTTGATGCTGATTCAAGTGTATGTAGATGACATTATCTTTGGGTCAACTAATCCAAGGCTTTGCAAAGACTTTGAGAAGCTGATGAAGAATAGATTTGAAATGAGTGCCATGGGGGAACTCAATTTCTTTCTAGAAATTCAAGTGAAGCAGGTTAGTAATGGCATCTTCATAAGTCAGTCAAAGTATGTTCAGGACATACTTACAAGATTCAGCATGACTGACTGCAAGGTTGCAAAGACTCCCATAGCAAGAAACCACTCCCTTGGACCTGACCTTAAGGGGGAGTGTGTAGATGAGCATCTCTATGGAGCTATGATTGGATCTTTCATGTACCTTATTGCCAGCAAGCCTAATATCATGTTTGCCACATGTATATGTGCTAGATATCAAGCCAACCCCAGGATGTCACACCTGGTTGCTGTCAAGAGAATTTTAAGATACCTCAAAGGTGCTCCATCACTTGGCCTTTGGTATCCAAAGAATTCTGACTTCAATTTGTATGCATATACAGATAGTGACTATGGTGGCTACAATATGACTGCAAAGTCTACATCAGGGGGATGTCAATTTCTTGGTGGAAGGATAGTCTCATGGCAATGCAAGAAACAATCCTATGTATCTGCATTAACTGCTGAAGCTGAATACATTATTGCTGCAAGCTGCTGTGCTCAAGTGCTTTGGATTCCGAATCAGATGCTAGACTATGGATTCAACTTCAAAGAGTCTCTCATCCACATAGACAACAATAGTGCTATCTCTATCACAGAGACTCCTATGCAGCACTCAAGGACCAAGCATATCAACATCAGGTATCATTTAATTAGAGATAATTTTGAAAAAAAGGTTAATCAAACTAGTCAAAGTTCACACAAATGAACAATATGCTGATCTGTTCACCAAAGCTTTTGATGAAAAGAGATTTAAGTATCCTATATCAGCTATTGGGATGATCAACTTTGAGTAGCTTTTTCTTAAACTTAAATTCAATATAATTTCCAAAAACTGTGTGTCCTTAGTTGTCTATTTTATCACCTTCATAAGCCCTCAACTAACTTGGAAGAAGATTGTTTTAGAAAATATTTCCTAGGTTTTTTAGAATTTTGAACTTCTTTTTCTTCGGAAGAAAGTAAGTTCCCTTCGGAAGAAAATTATGTCTTTAAATTTCAGCTAACTACTTATGACAATTTACCTTCGGAAGAAATTTTCTAAATATTTTCTGAAGCCAAATTCTTCTTAAGTATTTAAATGATATTAAGGGGCAATTATCTTCCGAAAGTACTTATCTCTAAAAAGAGAAGAATACTCTAAGTATTTTTCCTCCGAAGCAAAATTTTCAAAACTCTTAGAAATATCTTTCGAAGCCAAATTGGTCTCGGAAGCTTTTATCAAAAACTTCCGAAGCCAAATTACCTTCGGAAGATTTCGACTTCCAAGAAAACTACTTTTGGGCACTTTTTCAGATGTGGGACCGAAATCCGGATTTCAAAGTTTATCCTTTCACATTAACTTTGTCTCAAATCCATTTCATATATATACCCAACGGTTTCCCCCTCTTTCACTTTTCTCTCATCATCTGCAACACTTTTCTAACCTAAATTCATCCAGAAACCAACTTTATTCTTACCTTTCTTCTTGACGAAGCTCTCTCAAATGGCCAACCTTAACCGCAGAAACCAACCCGATTTCTCCATGCAACTCCACATGCAACACAATCAGGTTGCTCTTCTGAACTTTGAGAAAGATCCTGCTTTCTCAGAAATTTGCCGTTTTCTTTCTTTGTCAAACTACTTCACCTCCCTCACCATTGATCCTCCTCTCTATGAGGATCAGTTGTTGGACTTCTGGCGGACCTGCCAAGAGGTCACCATGGATGGGGAGAAGGCACTGTCTGCCACAGTGTAGGGGAGGACAATCTTCATCACTCCGGCCATCATCAACAACCATCTTCAGCTGGATGATGCAGAAGGTGATGTGTCCTTTCCCAAATCTATTGTTAATCAGTCCTTTACGCAGATGGGATATGAAGGAGACTTCTCAGTCAGAACCTTCAGGAAAGGGAAGCTCTCTTCCCAGTGGAAGTACCTCCTCCATGTCATCCTACACAGCTTATACAACAAGCATGGAGGATGGGACCAGATTCCTGAGGATCTGTCCTTCATAGTCCATGGACTAGTTCAGGGAGCCAAGTTCAAGTATTCTTACTTTGTTTACCTTAATTTACTATCAAACTTGGACTCCTTGGAGTATTACATGTTTCCTAGATATGTCCAGCACATTCTCAACTGTTAACTGGGCTCACAGTTAAGGGGAACAGGTAAAACTATTAAATTGGGACAGATGAAGCCCGGCATCTTTAAAATAATGAGAAAACCAACTGTGGGTTTCTCTGGGGTAGAAACAGCGCTTGTCCCAAAAATGTTAGAGCTCATTGCTCAAGGTGACAGCCTAGCAGCACCAGCTAGTGTTGAACCCACACCTGTTGTATCTCATCCACCCCATCAACCTACAATAACTATCACCTACTATAAAAAACACAAACAAACCCCTGCTCAAGCTATTCAGTCTAAGCAGGCCCCCATATCACCACCCATGCAAGAAGAAGTGGACACTAGAGCTCCCACTTCTCTTGAGGAGCAAACCACTCCCATCTCTCATACTATCAGTGCTGAGGTTTCTCATGCTCAGCCTGATGAGCTCATAACCCAAACAGCCTTAAGCCTTCACTTAAAGTCTCAAAACTCTATTGATCAACCGTTAGGGGATAGTTACCATCCCCAGTCTCTAGATCTAAACCAACCAATCCCAAACCTTGAATTCTATGATGATGAAGATATGGGATTCCGTGAGTACCATGAGTCTCCCTTCTCCACCCTTGCTCAAGGAGTGATGAGTGCTCCTGCCACCCCTATATTTAGCCCACATCGTCCACCCCAAACTGAGGTGGATCTCCCTGAATAAGTTCAGGAGGTCCATATGGAAGAGGCTCTCACTACTGCTAGTGATTACATCATTAAGACCTCAACCATGGCAACTCAGCCCATTTACACTTCACTTGAAGTTATCACTGAGCAGAGGAGATCCAGCAGGCAAGAATACTATGCTGGTGATGAGCGAGAAGACATCAGTCCAACTCTCTCATCCCCCCATGATTCTTCATCTGAAGATGAGGGGAGTCTGAAACTAAAGGTGCAACAACTAGAAGTCATCTGCACCTCTTTGGCCTCCAAGGTAATTCACTTGGAATCTCAAGTGACTGCCTTGCAGAAGATGGTCAATGACCAGCAACTTGAGATCACTGATCTCAAGGGCAAGCTAGCTGAGAGACCATTAAGACAAACTCAACCAGGTCCACAAGAACCTGTGGAAGTAATGGATTTGACCTCCAGCTCACCTATGCAAGTGGGTGATGCTACCAAAATGGGGGAGAAAGTCCCTACAACCACAGAACCTGGGAGTTCTGTCATGAGTATAGACAATGAGGACTCACCACCCTCACTTGCAGTTGTCCAGACTCAACAACTTCCTCAGGCTCACACTGACGTGGAGGCCTTACTTCAACAACTATTTGAGGAAGGAATTCCAATGTCCATGCCTACCCCATCCCATCTAGCTGAAAATCCAATAATGGGATGGTGGTATGATTCTTCAAGAATGGCATTGGTGCTATCAAGGACTCAGGGACAGCATGAACTCTTCAACTTTCAGACCCTGAGTTTCCATGATGGTATGAACTTGGTTAGCCTGCCTTTCATCAATCTAAGCCAAAACAGACAGGCTGGCAGTTTAGCTGAGGTGATCCAAGATTGGGTAATGAGGGAATTCAGACAAAGAGCAATTTTATATAGACAGAGGCTAGCAGGGAAAACTATTGGTCAACTGGATATTGAGGCAGACCCTAAGATTAACTTCGAAGGGGAAACCTCAGTTGGTCCAGTAGAAGACCTATGAACCTTGAGACAGGCTCACCCTCTACACCCAGTACCCATAGTGACACACATACTGGTGAAGGTGTATCACAACCTCTCTCTGGCCAGAGCTCAAGCTCAGCACAACCATCTACAGGCCAAAGCTCTCTCCACCTTGAGTCATACAGGCCCACAATTAACAAAGGGAAAAGGAAAATGACCCCTGAGGAGATTGAGGAGGAGAAGACAGACAGGAAGAGGAAGGCCAGGGGAGAAAGATCAGGAGAAGTCCCAAGCTTCATGTAAGCTGCATTTAGGGCTGCCCATAGGCCTGATACTCAAAATGATGAGTTAAGGGCAGCCATATTGAATTATCTGGGACTTAGGAACTACAACATTGATGAAATCATTTCTCTCCCCTTGGCAAAACTAGATAAACTTGCAGACAATGAGCTGTATAAAGAGAGGAAGGAGGCTGAGGCAGCAGAACTGCTCCTCAAAATCAAAGAAGAGAGAAAAAGAAAAAGACAAAAAAAAAACTCCTGTCCTCTCTCCAGCTCATGAAAGTCCTGAGAAAGAGTCTGTGGCTGTTGAAGAGGAAGAAACTCAGATAAACATGGAACAAGAAAGACAAAAGATGATTGCTTATCTGAATGCCACAGACTCTATTAGGCAGCAGCCCTCAATCCCTTCTCATTTGAATACATTGAGTTTGAGTATCAAAAACAGCTTGAACAGGAGACTCAAACTCAAAAAAAAGCTATGAAAAAAAAAAAGAGAGAGAAAGCTGCTAAAACAAGAGCCACCAACAGAGCCCAAGAGAAGAAGTCTGCTGACAGACTGAAGATGGTGAGCTTCTTGAAGCTGTATGGGTTCTCTGGAAGGAGATTTGGTCCTATGTCTTAATCCATAATGGATAAGCACATCAGGAGGATCAAGCAGAAGATCAAAGAAGGTCAGCTTGTGGACTTGCATTCTCCACCAAGTCCAGCTGCACCTGAAGTTGAGGTGAAGGTTGAAGAGACAGCACAGCCTGAACCTGAAGCTACAACTAAGCCAACTTTATCTTCTGACCCATAGCAGGGTTCTAAGTCCCCTCCTACTGATCAAATGGGGAATAAGGACCCAACTGAGGAGAGCACAAAAAGTCAATCAGGTGCTGCAGGCCAAGCTCCTCAGTTGAAATATAGAGTGAGGAAGAAGATGGCCATCAGAAGGAACAGAAGAAAAAAGAAGTCCAATGCATCCACCTCATCACCTCAGGATGAGTCAAAACATCCTAAGGATGTGCATCAAGAGGATAGCCAATGAACTCCAATTCAGGTTGAGCCTCTTGTATCAGGAAGACCCATTCTGTCCTGGACTTTTGCTTCAAATCCAGACAGATGGTATGTTGTCAGAGATCAAGGTGGTTAAGATGCCTATCTCTAGCAGGACATGCTTGATCTACCTCTGCATGATCTTTTTGACATGAGAAGGTTCTATGATAGTCTGAAGGATCCAGATCAGCTGATGAAGAAGGGAATGCTTTTGATCCTAATGAGGACTATCAACTGCTGAAGAAGTTTTCTGTTTTTGTAGCATCAGCTTAGGGGGAGTTTGTAAGGATTATAGAAGAGGCTGATGCACTCAAAACAGTCAAGGTGTCTCCTGCATGCATGCACATTATGCATGGTAGAAGTTACTTCGGAAGTTTTACACTTTACAAGAAAAATTACACAAGTGTAAAATCTTCCGAAGCCAAAAGACCAATTCTTTCGAAGCCAAAGATGAAGTCTTCCGAAGCTTAGAAGACAAAGTCTTTCGAAGCCTAAAAGATAGAAGACTGATTTCTTCTTTAGACACAGAAGACATGCTCTCTGTGATCAACAACTTTTCAGAAAAGCTGACCATCTTTCTGCTGCCACTCTGCAGGCTCACCAACTTTACACAATTTGGTGAAAAGGTCCATGCTTTAGGAAGCTGTAGATTAAGGTCTTGAGTCTGTAACTTTCTATTTTATGTACTTTTTTCTTTTTGTATTACAATAGGATGTGAGCTATGGCATGTCATAGTCACATGTCAAAAGGCAATCTGCCTTTTGATTTTACATTGATCTTGTTGTCTAGATTATTGTTTCCAGCTGGCCTTCAAAGTATGGCAGGCTCTAGGATGTAGTATAAAGTATCTCACGTTCTTGTATATTTTTGTTTGATTTGTAACACTTGTAATAGAACTTGAGAGCAATATACATCATCCTTGAAAACCAATTATCTTGTTCTTAAGCTTTCTGTCTCTTTATTACTTGTGTTTATCTTAGTATCATCATAAGCTATCCAGTTCCCTATTTGATCTGTTAAGTGTTCTAAGTCTCTCCTCATTGTGAAAAACTGACTTGCACCCTTCAAACAGTCCTACACATACAAATCATTACAATCATTCACATCAAACACAAACACACATTGTTACTTACAAACAAAACATTAAAAAAGCAAACATTGAAAAGATGGCAACATAATCCTTTGGGGTAGTATTGTTGGAATCAACAAAGTGCATTAAAAAGGATAATGCTTGACATAATCAACCATAATATGTTCTAACATTCAAACAATTATTAACTAAAACATTATCATCATTAACATTCATAACACACACTAATTATTGTTTAAATTTCATTTTTAGATTTTGTAGATAAAAGAAATTTTGCAAGTGTCGAAAGCGGATGAAGACTTGCCTACAACGGATGCACAAAAGTCACAGCGGATGAAGACTGAAGGAGTCCAAGTACACACAGCGGATAAAGAACTCCACAGCGGATGATCAAGATCCCACAATGGATGAAGAACTTCACAACGGATGATTAATATCCTAAAGCGGATGAATCCACAGCGGACACCAAACAGAAAAATATTTACCGAGTGGCCACAACGGATGACTAACATACACAGCGGATGACTTATTCATCACTCATAGCGGACATTTATGCATCCACAGCGGACATGTGAACATCCATAGCGGACGTCTTAGACTTAGTAATTTTATGTAATTTTTGTTTACATAAGGGAAGTTTATTAATTGTAGATAGCTTTGTGTGTAGGCTATAAATAGCATACTACCCTAATCCTTTGTAAACTTTTGAACAATCAATACAAACAAGCAGTTATTATCATTCAAGCATTCAATCACTAGTAATCATACACACACTAACACACACTGATATCATAGCTATAATCATGCGTTTTCGCACCACGATTGTTGTCTGTTCAATGAGAGATTTGAAAAGGTCCTTAGGGAAATCATCAACAACCTTCATCTTGTTGTCTTGTTTTTGATTTCTCGAAAGTAATAACACGTAAAACAAAAAGAAAATATGTAATCGATTAAAAAGAAGTCAAATCAATTTAGTATGATCAAATAAATAACAGTTAATTGAATTTCAATCATAATTATGCAACAACAGATTAGTGCATCAAACTAATCATGAATGCTCAACTAAATAAATTAAAAAGGAACTAGTTATACAAAAATATTAAACAACAATTTTTCTCGCATCGATAGCATTTTGCTTTTCTTAACAACGTCCAACGTTATTAAGTTTTGATTCTTATGTCTTCTAAACACACTCTTAAACCAATATAATCAAATCTGATTATAATTATTATTGAAATCATACTAGTCAATCACAAATGCTACACAGTATCTATTGTTTAGATCAAAACCAAAACCGAATACGAAACCACACGAACGACCATTGAAATCAATCCATTCTTCCCAAACCTCATCCATAACGCTTCACAACCAACTTTGAACACTCTTTCTTTCAAAATGCACTAAGTTAATTCTAATGACAAATATAGATCCATAGATTCCCATATTGACCATCAAGACAAAAAAACCAGTTTTACAAGACCACAAAAATAGTCGTCATCATTTAACAAGATTCGAGAATCAAATTAAAGATGTGGAATGGAAGTAATAACACGTTAAACAAAAAGAAAATGTGTTATCGATTAAAAAGAAGTCAAATTAATTTAGCACGACCAAGTGAATAACGTTTAATTGTATTTCAATCATAATTATTCAACTACAGATTAGTGCATCAAACTAATTATGAATGCTCAACTAAATACATTGAAAAGGAACAAGTTATACAAAAACATGAAACAATAATTTTTCTCGCATCGATAGTGTTTTGCTTTCCTTAACAACGTCCAACGTTATTAAGTTTTGATTCTTATGTCTTCTAAACACACTCTTAAACTAATATAATCAAATCTGATTATAATTATCATTGGAATCATACTAGTCAATCAACAATGCTACATAGTGTCTATTGCTTACATCAAAACCAAAACAGAATACAAAACCACACGGATGACCATTAAAATCAATCCATTCTTCCCAAACCTCATCCATAACACTTCACAACCCTTTCTTTCAAAACGCACTAAGTCATTTCTAATGACAAATATAGATTCACAGATTCCCATATTGACCATCAAGACAAGAAAACCTGTTGTACAGGACCACAAAACTAATCGTCATCATTTAACAAGATTCGAGAATAAAATTAAAGTTGTGGAATAGAAGTAATAACATGTAAAACCAAAAGAAATGTGCAATAGAATAAAAAGAAGTCAAATCAATTTAGTACGACCAAGTAAATAACGGTTAATTGTATTTCAATCATAATTATGCAACTACATATTACTGCATCAAAGTAATCATGAATGCTCAACTAAATACATTAAAAAGGAACTAGCTATACAAAAACATTAAATAACAATTGTTCTCCCATCGATAGCGTTTAACTTTCACTAAAAACATCCAACGTTATTAAGATTTGATTCTTATGTCTTCTAAACACACTGTTAAACCAATATAATCAAATCTAATTATAATTATTATTGGAATCATATTAGTCAATCACAAATGCTACATAGTATCTATTGTTTAAATCACAACCAAAACCAAGTACAAAACCACACGAATGACCATTTATATCAATCCACTCCGACCCAAACCTCATCCATAACACTTCACAACCAACTTTAAACACTCTTTCTTTGAAAATGAACTAAGTCAATTGTGAATCCAAGGATCGCAATCAGGAATTATCAGTATTAGATTGAGTTCGAATAACGATCGCGGAATTATCACTAATGAAGAACAGAACAATAAATTGCAATAAGTGAATGAACACAATTTAATTCAAATGTATTTCATTAAAAACACTGATTAATGGTTACAAAAGATCAGACAGTAATGGCTAATAATGATGTTTGCCATGATTCTGTTGATGATTTTGGTGTAATTGATGTGGTGGCTGCTAGTGTTTTTGTGATTGATTGATCGTATTGATTGATGTATGTTGTTAGGTAATCAGCCGTATGAAAGTGTGAGCCTATACGTTGCATTTATAGGCTCAAGGATTTACTGCTTGGGTTACAGTAAATCTCTTGGAATCAGTAACTTTCTTATTATGGTAAGAAAGTTACTCAGAGAATGTTATGATGTGACATTCTCTGATTGAGTTAAAGTCATCCGTAGAGATTGACTTTATGACATCACTCAGTTATTGACTTGTTTACCTGATGTACTTGGTGAAGTACATGCAAGTGTTGGTCATCCGTAGACGTTTTGCCTTCCGTAGGAGCTCTGCCTTCCGTAGGAGCTTTGCTTGGACTTCATTGGAATACAAGTTGTTCATCCGAAGATCTTTGGTCTTTCAAGAATCCCTTGACTTCATCCACACTGGAGTTTTCTTTCGCAGAAGATCCTCGGATGCACTTTGTGTAAGAAGTTTATCTACGGAAGAACATAAATGTTTATCAGTAGATGTTTCTTACACTTAGTCAAATTTTCATGAAATTTGACTAAGTATGATGTTAATCCTGCAATCACATATATAAATCAACACAGTTATGGGTTAACCTATATATATGTATAATGCTTACAAAAATGATTATTTCAAAAGAAGTTATTACAAGAGACTGATTAAAGTGCTAAGCCTATACAAAAGATCTAGATCTATTATTCCTAGATCTAACAATACTCCCCCTTAGGCTTAGCAACTTGAGATCAGCCCTTCAAGCTTGAAAGTTCTTTAACTCTTGAAATCATCTTATTGTAGAAGTATGACACTGCAGCCTTCTGATCATCATACTTGTATTTAATCTCCATTTTACATATCATCCTCAATGTGTCAAAACTCAATCCCAGAATATCTTCTTCAGTTGTAAGGGTTTTCACAACATTGTTATTTTGTACTATTTCTAGTTCATCTTGCTCAGATATTCTCAATTCAGTCACTTCTTTGATCACTTCTCCAATCAGCTGGCCAGCTTCATACTTCCTTCTCTTATAGGCCTTTGCATGTAATTTGTCAATCATTTGAATAAGATGCACATATAAGCATAGATCATTTTGTGCTTGCTCATCATTTAGCTTAGGAAAGAACTTATCATGCAAATATGATGTGTAGCTTGGGTGGAGAAGCTTGAGTTCCACAGGATCAAAAATTCTGATACTTTTAGCTTTCTTTTTGTCTTCATTCCTTAATAGAACCATCTCCTTTGTTTTCTCCACATATCCCCATTCTGTTATGGGAAATGTATATTGGTTTCCTTCAATGATCCTCATAGAAGCTGTATTTCTGTTTGTGTATCCAACTCTCCTTAAGAATTTATCATCAACCAATGAGGAGGAGTTGGAGTTGGATCTTCTTTGATTCTTTTTCCTTCTATTATGCTCAACATCATTTCTTATGGCTTCTTTCAATACATCATCCTTGAATTGGTTCTTTAATTTACCCACTGCCACTGAGAAATCTCTTCCTCTTGGGTTAATAGGATAGTTGGTAATGATTAAGCTTTGAAGATCCTTGATGTCACATTTAGTAAGACATAGTATTGTTTCTACAACATGGTAGTATTCAATCCTACCAGATGTTCTTTTAATTATTGCACAATCCCAGTCTGGATCATATTTCCATGCCATAATCCTGTTTTCTTCAACAGAAATGGGAGTTGTGAGATTATCAAACAATTCAATCAGAGTTGACTTCTGCTCAGTAATCTCCCTCACTTTAGTGCCCAGTGGCCATACCTTGCCTGAAATTACTTCTCTTGGTTCTTTGATGAGCTTTTCTTTTCCTTTGTGCTGATCTTTGCTCTCAACAGTCACAAGTTCAGCAAGAATTTTGACTTGATGTTCATAAGCAGGATTTGGAGCTTCAGTCTTGAATCTTACTCCAGTTTCTAGTTCCACCTTCATAACATGTTCCATCATTCTCCTCAATTCACCCACTGACCTTCCTTTCAACTCATGCATCTTGTAATTGTGACCTTGTAACCAACAAGTCATATTGTATTTGCTGAGTTTAGCTGTATCACAATGACCCAGCTCCTTCTTTGTTTTTTGAATGGACTGAAAGGCTGTGAAGGCTTCATAATTGCAGTTGGGGATAATGAATCTTGCGAGCTCAAATTCTTTAAGTACTTCCTTCATCTCATTCATACTCATTCTTTCTACCATGTCATATGGAAAACCATGGTTGATTAGAGTCATGAACATGGCAGATTCTAGCCCCTTTTCCAAGATGTCTTCTGTAGTCATCAGTTGTTCATCTTTTTCTTGTTGTTCCTTGGGAGATTCCATCTCGGTCAGCTCATTCCATTCTTCATCACTCTCACCGTCTTCATGAAGGATAGATTTCACAGTGTGTTCAGGAGACATAGATTTTGATCTTTTAGGAGAATCTTCAATTTCAATCACTTCTTTCTTGAATGATCCCAAATACTTTCTTTTCCTTGTATATTGTATGATTGGCTTTGAAACTTCAGCAGATTCTTTTGTTGGTTTTGTTGTAGGAGCACTTGCTTCAAGAGCACATATCTTCATTTTCAACTCATTAATCTTTTCATCTTTTCTTTTCAAAAGGACAGCTTCTTCAGAGATGATGTTGTTTGCTTTGTTCACTTCTACCACCAACTGCTCCCTTTCAGACTTCTCCTAATCAACTGATTCTTTGAGTTCTCTAATCAATTTATGAAGAGCATCAATTACTTCATTGTTTTCTTGAGCATCTTCTCTCAACCTCTTCAGTGATGATTCTTGATTAGTTAACACCTCCTCTTTCTCCCTTATCATTCTCTTTAGTTCCCTTATTCTTTCCAGCCTCTTATTAGACGTGATTGTTAATTTGTTGTACTCAGCCACTAGATAACTTTTCCTCACAGGAATGTCATTATCACTAAGATCATCTTCATGATAAGCAATAACCTCAAGATGGTTAGTTTCATCTTCACCTTCTTGATTAATTTTTTGATCCTTTTCATTACTCACTTCCATACATACTTCTTCAGTTTTCTCTGCTTGTTCAGCATCATCATCTTCCTCAATATTTATCACTTCAGTTGGGACAGCACTTGCAGTGCTTGAGTTGGATTCAGCTGCTAGAGATACTGGCTCTTGATGAGGTTGATGTTGGTGTTGAATATCAGTGGTTGGTGAAACTGGTTCAGTGTTATTAGAGAGAACAGGGGTTTGTGATTGGGTGATTGAGAATGGAACAGTGCTTGCTTGGGATGCTAATTTTGTCTTATCATAATGGACTGATTTTTCAGAATGGATAGGGGAAATAGGTTTTGTATGGACACTTTCAGGTGATTGAATTTGTGGTGTTGGTGGTTGCTGATGAATTGATGATTAAGGAGGAGAGTGAGAAGCTTGCTCAGTAGAAGCAGGAAAACTATCCTGTTGGTCTTCATACAATAACTCTTGTGGAATGTTGGCATTAGGATCAGCCACATGTTCAAACATGGGCATATCATCACCTTCATACTTCCCACTGATCTTGTTCAAAACAGATCTTCCTAAGTGAGCTTGTACAAACACATCACCAACTCTTTCTATCCCAGGCAATTCTGCATTAATGATCAGTTGTATAAACCTTGGAAACATGAACATCTTATCCAGTTTTTGAACTCTAATTTGGTCACACAAACACCCTAGAATGTACTTTGAGTAGTTATAAGTTCTTCCTTCAAAGATTCCAATTATTCCAGAAGAGATGTGCCTTGAAAATCCATCCAATCCGGATTTCCTATTTGAGATGCACTTAAGGTAAGTGTGACATAGGAATTGGTAGTGCTTGCACAGTCTCCCTTTCTTAATCTCTCCTTTTTCAAAATCACCATCATAACCCATCAAGGAGAAAATCTTTTCTATATATTCATTTTCAAATACATCAGGGTGACCCGCCTCTTGTTCTCCCAATTCTAGAACTCTTCTAATAGTTTGTTCACTAATCCTCATCCTTTCATTCTAAATTGCAGCTACTATCACTTCACTATCTCCTTCTTCTTCTATCACTACGGTGTTCCAAAAGTCGATAATATGCTGTTGATGAATTACGGGCTCTACCGTCAGTGCATAAAACAACCTTGATCTTCTTAAGTATCGTATGATGTCTCGACATCCTTCTGATACAGGGTCGTCAGGATTTAGAAAAGCACATACGTTGTGCTCTTTAGCAAACTGATTACCCATCTGTACATAAAAATGAAGAAGATTAGGTTAAAACACAGTTATCAGACATAAGAATGTGAAGAGTTTTAAAGATAATAATGAATCAATCAGTTCATTATTGATGATTATGATATGTTTTACCTTGAAAACAAAGATCTGAAATCAAGTTTATGATTTTGTTTGATGTTTTGATTCGGTATTTTGAATGTTTGTTGAAAGAAGGGAGAAGTTTGTTTAAATCAAGTTCTCTGTAACAGTGAATAATGAATTCTTAGGTCAAAAACATCATTTATATTCCCTTGGACTTATTAATTTCATTTATTAAATGAACTGGGTCCCTCTTTCCTTATTACCCTTCCGCAGAATTTATTGTTCCGCAGATTTTAATTCTTCCGTAGGTCATCTACGGATGCCTAAGGATGATTTTCCATAGAATACCAATCCATGGAAATAAGATATACTTTTAAAATATCAGCACTTCCGTAGGATACCAATCTACAGATGGTTATATTTTAATCATATCAAATTTCGCACTGTAGCATCTGCTGAAGTACAATTTTGCACTGTAGCTTCTGCTGAAGTATAATTTTGCACTGTAGCTTCTGCTGAGGTACAAGGTTTGAAACTTGTTGATTTGTATGATTCTATCAACATGTTAGAACCATTTGTTGCTTTTGGACCTTGTTGACTTTGTCTACATGGCAAATGTGCAAGACATGATTTGACTTGAAAAACCTCATGTGATTAATGATGAACTGATCCTATAGCCAAGTTAGTACTCAAGTCCCAATTCCTTCATTTGATTTTTAGATAATTCAGATTTCATGCATTAACAACTACTCCCCCTAAACTTGTGATTAATGATGAACTGATGGATTTATCATAAATTTATCTGGGAAATAGCATGAAAGACACTAGTCTGTCCAACAGAACTGGAAATAACTTAACTACATTTATGAATCAAAAAGAATTAAAAACAAACTTATGTACAAGCATATATATATACATATAATGGCATCATACTATGACACTAAGCATCTTCCTGTGTTAATTTGTTTGATGAAATGAGACCTGAATCTAGTGTTGATTGCAAGTATGATGTTCCACATAAATTCAAACAAGAGTATGTTGTCAACTAGGCATGCTGATTATCATGTTTTGATGTTGATTAAAGATAGACAATTATGAGTTCCACATTCAAGTCACATTAGAGTTTGTCCTCCGTTTGTGAGTCAAATCATCACTTTTTCACACTTTGAAACTATGTACTTTAAGTTATAAGTTCTATCTTGAGATGTATTTTACATCTCATTAATGCATTGATGCAAAAGCTCTAAAGTTAATATACAGTTGATCACAATGGATTCTTTTGAGAGCTGAGATATGGTCATCATCAGGTCACCAGATCTTTACTTTCGTAAAACAGAGGCGCCTTCAACCCAGGTCTTTGTTTACACAAAACAGAGGGATAATGAAGATCATAATCTATTCACCAGTTGGTTACAGATGTATACCAAGGTGATAATAATCCCAAGTCTTTGTTTACACAAAACAAAGGGCATATGATTTGCAAAGATAGATGTTATAAAGTGTTGTTACATAGAGTGCTTGGATGAGTGTTTTGATCACATCAGGATAAGACTTACTTGCTTGATCCTCAAAATGAAATTTCCCACAGACAGTCATCTTTTCATTATGTTATGCATGCACTTAGTGTAGTTTCCACTCAAGCTGAACCTACCCACATATCAAAGCACTTCTGATCCGTCTGTAGTAAGAGTTAAATACTCAGGCAAGTAGCAAAGACATAGTGTACTATCATTTCGCATATATGATATGCTGAAACAAGAAGTTAACATAACTAGGACAATATTTTTGTATTTTTGTATGATTTTATGAATGTTTTTGGATTTTGCATATGAATATATACAAGGATAGACTCATGCTTTTCAGTTGGCAGATGATTAATCTAAGTTAATCATGCCCAAAGATTCAATCCTAAAATTAAATCTAACTGAATCAAAGGCTTTAGTGAATAAATCAGCAAGCTGATTTGTTGTATCCACTTTGATTAACTTGATTAAACCTTTTTCTGAGTAATCTCTCAAAAAATGGTATCTGATTTCTATTTGTTTTGTTTTACTATGTTGCACTGGATTTGCAGTGATGAACATAGCAGCTGAATTGTCAATATGAATTGGTGTTTGAAGGAAATTGTAACCATAATCAAGTAATTGGTTTTGCAACCAAAGAACCTGAGAGCAGCCAGCTGAAGCAGCTATGTATTCAGCCTCAGCTGTGGATACAGATACATTTGTTTGCTTCTTGCACTGCCAAAAGACAAGCCTTGGTCCTATGAATTGGCATCCACCAATTGTAGATTTTCTGTTGTTGTTGCATCCACCAAAGTCACTATCTGAGTATGAGTAGAGGTTGAATTCTCTATCTTTGGGATACCATAGACCAAGGGCAGGTTTGCCTTTGAGATATCTGAAGATCCTCTTAACAGCATTCAGATGAGACTCTTTAGGATTTGATTGGTACCTAACACAAACACACATAGCAAACATTATGTCAGGTCTGCTGGCAGTTAAATACATTAGAGACCCTATCATTGATCTATACAATCTTTGATCAATTGATTTCCTTGTAGGATCAGGTACAATCTTGTCAATTATTAAAGCTGGTGTTTTGCATGAGGAAGTATCAGCAAGATTGTACTTCTTTAGGATTTGATGAATATACTTCTCATGATTAATGAAGATACCATCTTCTTTCTGATGAACTTGAAGACCAAGGAAGAAAGTTAATTCACCCATTGAACTCATCTGAAATTCAGATTTCATCAACTCTTCAAAGTTTTCACATAATCTCTTGTTTTTTGATGCAAATATAATGTCTTTTACATAAATTTGGACAACCAAGAGCTCAGTTCTTGTTTGAGAAAGAGTCTGATCTATTGTTCCCCTTTTATATCCATGATTGAGTAAGAAAGATGATAATGTTTCATACCACTTTCTTGGAGCTTGATGAAGACCATACAAAGCTTTGTCAAGCTTGTATACCCTGTGTGGGTAATCAGGATCCTCAAAGCCTGAAAGTTGAGCTACATAGACTTCTTCATCAATTTTCCCATATAAGAAAGCACATTTTACATCCATTTGGTAAACTGTGAACTTCTTATATGAAGCATAGGCTAGGAATACTCTTATGGCTTCAATTCTTGCAACTGGTGCAAAAACTTCATCATAATCTATTCCTTCTTCTTGGGTATATCCTTGGGCTATCAGCCTTGCTTTGTTTCTCACAATAATACCTCTGTCATCTAGTTTGTTCTTGAATAGCCACCTAGTGCCAATTGGATATTGACCTTCAGGAAGATCAACTAGATTCCAGACTTTCTGCTTTCTGAATTGCTGAAGCTCTTCTTGCATAGCTTCAATCCAGCTGTTATCTTTCAATGCAGCTATGATATTGGGAGGAACCACTTGTGAAAGAAAACAAGTGAAGAGACAGATGTTGGCAGCTCCCCCTTGGCTTCTTGTGGTTCTTTCATTAAGATCACCAATAATATTGTCTATTGAATGATTCTTATGAATTCTTGATGTTGGAATAGATGCAACTAGAATGGATGATTCCAAGTTAGTCATATTCATTGATGGAGAGTGATTCAGCTAAGTTGGAGAATCAACAAAATAGTCAAGATCTTTATCATTTTGATTCTCTAAAGCTGAATGATATCCCTCCTCATGAGTTTGTGTATCAGCAGCATTGTGAACATCTTCCGCAGGAACATCTACGGATGTGTTTTGAGCATCAGAAGGAGTTACAGGAACATCTACTGATGATGTTTATTTATATGCTGACATAATTTCTTTGGAATGTATTGAAGCATCTCCAAAGCATGGAATATCTACTGGTGTGGATGGAACATCTGTTGATGCAATATCCATATCTCCAGATGCAGGACAAACATCTGCGGATGTAGAGTTATCTGCTGCTGATGCCATGGTGTCATCTGAGGATGCTGATGTGTCTGTTTGATCATGCTCTGCATTTCTTAGATGATAAGAAGTGCCAGGATCAGAAACACTTTGAAAGTGATCTAATGGTCTTGGAGGATCAGCAGATAATGACACGTCATTCATGTTTGGAGGAACATAAGGATAACATGTATCCGTAGAACCTGCAATATTCAAATAACCATAGTTAAATGAATTTGTTAATGCATCTATATCAAACAACCATGATGATCCTTTAATAGATTTTGGAAATAAGGATTCATCAAATAATACATTGGGTGTTTCTTCCATAATGTTTTGTTGTGGAATGTAAACTCTATATGATTTAGATGTTGAGGAGTGCCCAACAAAGAAACCATCATAGGCTTTCTTAGAAAACTTTCCCAATTGTTTTTTTGTGTTTAAAGCAGACACATGACATCCAAAACCTCTAAGATATCCTATAAAAGGTTTCCTTTTAAATAAAAGCTCATATGGTGTTTTGTTATGTTCCTTGACAATTAATGTTCTGTTTTGGACATTGCATGCAGTGTTCATTGCTTCAGCCCAAAAGGTGATTGGCAAGTGTGAATCAGCCAGCATTGTCCTTGCTGCTTCAATCAGAGTTTTGTTTCTTCTTTCTGCAACTCCATTTTGTTGTGGAGTTCTTGGTGCACTGAATTGTCTAGCAATGCCTTTAATCCTGCAAAAGGAGTCTAAAACATGATTAACAAATTCAGACCCATTATCACTTCTTAAAATTTTGACTTTTGAGTCAAGTTGATTTTCAATCTTAGTGATAAACTCCATTAATGTTTCTGATGTTTCACTTTTATGTTTTAAAAAGAAAACCCATGTGAATCTAGTGAAATCATCCATAATCACCAAACAATATTGCCTTTTCCCAATGCTCATGACATTGGTTGGATCAAAAAGATCCATGTGAAGCAATTTGAGAGGTGTTGTGTTTGTGTTGATTATTTTGGATTTATGTGACACTCTATGTTGTTTTCCTTTATAGCATGAAGAACACTGATTTGAGCAGTAAAATTTTCTTTTTGGTAGACCAATGACAAGGGCATTTTTCACCAATTTGTTCAAGTTCTTCATGTTGGAATGAACAAGCCTTCTATGCCACAACTGAGATTCATCTTCTGATGACTTTGAAAGTAGGCAAGTTTCATTGCTTGTGAGTGCAGTATTGTTCATATCCAAAACATATGTGTTTCCTTTTCTTAATGCTTTAATAAGAATCCAGTCTTCTGGAATGGGAAAACCTGGCTTAAGAATGTAACAGTTAGCGTTATCAAATAAAATGGTATAATTTTAATCACAAATTTGAGACACACTCAGTAAATTGTATTGTAAATTTTCACAATAATTTACTTTCTCAAACTTGAGCACACCATTAGTTACCAT
The DNA here is from genome assembly GCA_025506415.1 of Flaveria robusta. Classification (NCBI taxonomy): domain Eukaryota; kingdom Viridiplantae; phylum Streptophyta; class Magnoliopsida; order Asterales; family Asteraceae; genus Flaveria; species Flaveria robusta. Next base: position 11,666,366 of record CM046461.1, on the reverse strand, counting down.
TCCTTCACCAACAATTTTTCCTCCTTTCTTATCCCCACCAAATGCCACATAGGAGGCATATTTATGTTTAAAATCATGGAGTAGTGAACAGTTTCCTGTCATATGCCTGGAATAGCCACTGTCAACATACCACTTGTTGTCAGTCCTCCATGCTTGTTCCTGCATACATAAAGAAATCAATTAGAATGAGGGACCTAAGCTTTAATGATCTTGGGTTTACCACTAGCATCTAGAATTGTTACTCCCTCATGAATAAGTCTTGATGTTTCAGTGTTGATTTTAGACTCAATTGACTCATTATGTTTGGTTTGTGGTGAGGATGATTCTGTTGAAGATGAGCTTGTGGAACTTTGTTCTTGTTTCTCTGGCCCTTCTTCTTTCACCTTTTCTTTGTTTGGTTGATGCTTTGATTTTGATGATGATCCTTTATTGAAAAAGGTTTCACCATCCTTTGACTTTGATTGTGATGTTTGTGTACCCTTTTCAAAATGATCAAAGAAGGTGACATCAGTGTTGTCTTTCTTTTCTATCAAATCCACCTTTTTGTGAGGTGTTTTGAGTTGATGCATTGGTTTTTCTTTCTTCTTTAAAGGTTCACCATCAGCAGATGATTTCTTCTTTGATTTTGGCAACTTTTGTTTTGACTGCTGCCTTTTTGGCTTTGAATCTACTGGACTATCACTTGATTGAGAGTCTGATTCAGCTTTCTCAGATTATTGCTTCTTTGTGCTTTTTGTTTTGTTCTTTTTGTTGAAATAACATTCCTGAGTGGAATGGTTATTTTTGTTACAAATTGTACAGTGTTTGTTAAAATAACAATCAGAAGTCATGTGATTGTTAATATTGCAAATTGAACAAAAACTGCTGAAGTAACAATCTTTAGTGTTGTGATTTTTTCATATCACACCATTTACAATACTTTTCTTCTTCATCATTTTCATGAACAATCACTTTCTTCTTCTTTTTCTGTTCTGCCAATTCTCTTTCAAACTTGGCAGCTGATGAATCCTTGCCATTCTCTGACATGATATCAAAGGGTTCTTGTTTGGCAGTAACTGACTTTTGTTGCTTCGGATTCACAGTCTTTGGTTGATTGGCTTTCTTGATTACTGATGCATTTTGCTTTCGCTGATCATTCACTGATTCAGCAGATTTCTTCTTCCGGAGATCTACTGCGGATGGAGATTGGTCATTGATTTTCTTCTTCCGGAGTTCTGCTACGGAAGTAGAATGATCAGCATTTTTCTTTTTCTTCCGGAGATCTGCAACGGATGATTTACCAGCATTTTTCCTTCCTTCTACGGAAGAAACTTTTATTTCTTCCGTAGATGTGAACTGCACACCATCTTTAGTTGAATTTTGTTGTTTGTTAAGTTCATGAGGCCCTTCAGTCAGCTTAGCTATCCTCTTGCAGATTGTTTTCAACATGTTTCTTTGCTTAGAAGGATAAGGCAGCTTGGTTTCTTCAAGAACTTTGGGAATGATTGGTTCGAATGAGACATTCTTACCAATATCCATTTCATTCACACTTTTCTCAACATGTTCATCAGAATCATCCAAGTCATCACATTCATCATAGTCAGATTCTGAGTCATATTGTTTGACTTGTTCTGATTCAGAAGACTCAGTTTCACTCACCTCAGAATCATCTTCATTTGCCAATTGATTAATTTTTGTTGCAAATTTGGTGCATGGCACAAAATAATTTGACAAACTATTTTTCATTGTTTCAGGTAAAGGTGTGTAATTATCATTTAGAGGGGGTGCAACAACATTGTATCCCAACCCATACCTGTTCTTTGATTCAATATGAGAATTTAATAATTTTTCATATTGCTGAGATGACAGTTGAAACTTCTAAAGTTTCACTTCAGTTGATGCATGATCAGACATTGATTTTGTTAAGGAAGTGGTCAGATGCTCAACTTGGGCTTTTAAGTTATAGTTTTCAGAAACAAGTTTATCTAAATCTTTTTGCAAAGAGTTGATTTTGATTTGATATAGTTTATATTCTCTTACATGAGATTCATTTAAAACTATTGTTTCTTTCACTTTATTTGCCAGTTGTTGAGCATGGACTCTGTATCTTTCAACTTCCTCAACACATGATGATGAACACAGTCTATCTCTTACCTCTTTTGCCATAGGTGGAACATTGTTTCCCATGTTTGCCATTAAAGCTTGATTCTCTTCCAATACTTCCTTCTCATACATGCTCCAGTCACATGTTCCATCTTGTAAAATTATCAGCCTAGTTTCTTTTGATTAACTAGGCCCTACTGATGAGCTTGTGGCTGGTCGGGATGAGTTGGTTATCTAAGGTTGTCTGAAGGATCTTTGAGATGTTGTTGATTGATGAGATTGATGTTGATGAGACTGATGCTGCTGATGTTGGTGATTCTGTCTCATGTCAGAAGATGCTTGTTGATTGAACTCTCTTGAGAAATGTCCATAGAGATTGCATTTGAAACATCTTGCTTTTGACTTATCAACACCAATTTTTGTTGTCTTACCGGCTACAGCTAAGTTTTTGTTTCTTCTCAGGTACTGTTTGGCTCTGTATGCTATCATTGCCATTTGCCACCGAAGATCCATTTCCTCTACTTCATCTGGATGAAGTTCTTCCAAATCTTGCTGGCAGATGTTAGCAGGAGTTAGAGTGCTTCCCAGATAAGCTTTAAAACTTAAGCTGAAAGCTGTAAATGATGCTTTTTGTTCTTCAGAATCCAGAATCACATTGATTGGCTCTGCTTGATTGTTGTTGGAGGAAGACTTTGCTGATGATGTAGATGAATCTTTCTTTTCATCCGATCTCCCTTTTTCTTTTGCTAACTTACTCTGAGTGGATGTTTTTGCATGCTTTGATGCATAGAAACTAACTTCTTCCTCATCTTCACTCAAAGTACAAGAGTTGTCATTGTCATTGTTAGAAATAAAAGCACTTCCAGCACTTTTAGTTTCCTTAAACTAATAAGGGATGACACGTGTTCGCACACTCTTGTTTCTTGACTTTTCATCCATTTCAAGAGCTTCTACTTTAGCCACCAAAGTATCTAAACCAATGGTTTTGAGATCAAGGGTGTTCTTGAACATGGAGACAGTTTGCTTCCAACTCTCATGCAAAGTGTGGAGCATCTTTTTGTTTAACTCCTCATTGGTATACGTTAATTCCAATATGTTCATCTCGGTTACCAATTGCATAAACCTATGGAGTTGTTGTGGTACTGATTCACCCTCAATATGATAATATGTTTCATATTGGGAGCGAAGAGTATCCTTTCTTATGCTCCTAATTTCATCACTTCCTTCACAGAGAGTGTGAAGAATTTTCCATAAGGAATTTGTTGTTTTGTAGTTCTCACACCTGATCAGTATATCTTCAGGTAAAGCCATACTTAGCAAACTATAGGCTCTAATATCAACTTTGACTCGTTTAACGTCCTCAGGTGATAGATCTTTTGTGTTTATGGGTTGATTATGGTCTTTATAATCCGCTCCAAGAGCTGGTGGAATATAAGGACCTACAGTTATTGACACCCATAAATCAGAATCTGTGTAATTCACATGATTTCTGAATTTGATCTTCCAGGATTTGAAATCTGCCTTGGTTTCCAACTTCAGAGGTTGGTATGATGATCCACCGAAAGAGTTACTCATTTTAGTCAAATATTAATATTCAACTAAAACAAATTCCTGTTTGTGAATGAACTAATTAATGACAAATACTTGATTATTGAATAATTAAGTAGTTGAAGTCACAAATCAGTCAATCCTCTTAATGATTATCAAAAGTGATACCAAATCGAGGATATTTGTTGATATGTTTTGTTCAAATGAATTAACACTTGTTGATTATCAATCAATAACACGGATCTACGTATCAATTAATCGTGAATGTAGATCAATGTTAATAGAGCAATGTAACACTACTCGTTGAATGATGAATCACGGTTTGATTGTTTTAGGAATGTTTTACACCAAATTGTTGATTATAATTTCTTCGTTATCTATTGATTAATCTATAACAGCCTTGAATCAGAATTATAACCTCTCAAGTTGTTATGAACACCCAAAGCAATTTTACTTAAAATCAATATATCTAAATAGCAAGCTGATAGATCTAATGCTATAGACAATCAATCAAACAATTCTAATTCTGATAGATCAATCGATATAAATCAATAAGCACTTGGCTCATGTGAATCCAAGGATTGCAATCAGGAATTATCAGTATTAGATTGAGTTCGAATAACGATCACGGAATTATCACTATTCGTTGTTTGATTGATTGAATATGTGATAACAAATGCAATAGAACATACTAAGGAAGAACAGAACAATAAATTGCAATAAGTGAATGAACACAATTTGATTCAAATGAATTTCATTAAAAACAATGATTAATGGTTACAAAAGATCAGACAGTAATGGCTAATAATGATGTTTGCCATGACTCTGTTGATGATTTTGGTGTAATTGATGTGGTGGCTGCTAGGGTTTTTGTGATTGATTGATCGTATTGATTGATGTATGTTGTTAGGTAATCAGCCGTATGAAAGTGTGAGCCTATACGTTGTATTTATAGGCTCAAGGATTTACTGCTAGGGTTACAGTAAATCTCTTGGAATCAGTAACTTTCTTATCGTGGTAAGAAAGTTACTCAGAGAATGTTATGATGTGACATTCTCTGACTGAGTTAAAGTCATCCGTAGAGATTGACTTTAAGACATCACTCAGTTATTGACTTGTTGACTTGATGTACTTGGTGAAGTACATGCAAGTGTTGGTATTCCGTAGAAGTTTTGCCTTCCGTAGGAGCTTTGCCTTCCGTAGGAGTCTTCACTTGGACTTCATTGGAATACAAGTTGTTCATCCGAAGATCTTTGGTCTTTTAATAATCCCTTGACTTCATCCACACTGGAGTTTTCTTCCGTAGAAGATCCTCGATTGCACTTTGTGTAAGAAGTTTATCTACGGAAGAACACAAATGTTCATCCATAGATGTTTCTTACACTTAGTCAAATTTTCATGAAATTTGACTCAGTATGATGTTAATCCTGCAATCACATATATAAATCAACATAGTTATGGGTTAACCTATATATATATATGTATAATGCTTACAAAAATGATTATTTCAAAATAACTTATTACAAGAGATTGATTAAAGTGCTAAGCCTATACAAAAGATCCAGACCTATTATTCCTAGATCTAACATCAATTCTAATGACAAATATCAATCCATAAATTCCCTTATTAACCATCAAGACAAGAAAACTAGTTGTACAGTACCACAAAACTACTCGTCATCATTTAACAAGATTCGAGAATCAAATTAAAATTGTGGAATGAAAGTAATAACTAGTTAAACAAAAAGAAAATGTGTAATCGATTAAAAAGAAATCAAATCAATTTAGCACAACCAAGTGTATAACGGTTAATTGTATTTCAATTATAATTATTCAAATACAGATTAGTGTATCAAACTAATCATTAATGCTCAGCTAAATACACTGAAAAAGGAACTATTTATACAAAAACATTAAACGATAATTGTTCTCGTATCGATAGCATATCGCTTTCCTTAAAAACGTCCAACGTTATTAAATTTTGATTATTATGTCTTCTAAACACACTCTTAACTCAATATAATCAAATCTGATTATAATTATCATTGGAATCAAACTAGCCAATCACAAATGCTACATAGTATCTATTGTTTAAATCAAAACCAAAACCGAATACGAAACCACCCGAATGACCATTGAAATCAATCCACTCCTACCTAAACCTCATCCACAACGCTTCGCAACCAACTTTGAACACTCTTTCATTCAAAATGCACTAAGTCAATTCTAATGACAAATATCAGTTCATAAATTCTTTTATTGACCATCAAGACAAGAAAACCAGTTGTACATTACCACAAAACTACTCGTCATCATTTAACAAGATTCGAGAATCAAATTAAAGTCGTGGAATGGAAGTAATAACAAGTTAAACAAACAGAAAATGTGTAATCGATTAAAAAAAGTCAAATCAATTTAGTAAAACCAAGTGTATAACGTTTAATTGTACTTCAATCATAACTTTTCAAATACAGATTAGTGCATCAAACTAATTATTAATGCTCAACTAAATACATTGAAAAGGAACTATTTATACAAAAACATTAAACAACAATTATTCTAGTATCAATAGTGTATTGTTTTCCTTAACAATGTCCAACGTTATTTAATTTTGATTCTTATGTCTTCTAAACACACTGTTAAACTAATATAATGAAATCAATAAAACAACAACAACAAGAACCAACAATATAAGATGGAAGGTTGTTGAATTGATGGTAATAATCTGCTTGTTTGTATTGATTTGTTCAAAAGCTTACAAATATTAGGGTAGCATGCTATTTATAGCCTATACACAAAGCTATCTACAACTACTAAACTACCCTTATGTAAATGAAAATTACATAAAATCCTAAGTCTATAAGTCGTCCGCTGTGGATGATAGACTGTCCGCTGTGGAATCTTAGTCATCCGCTGTGGAGAGGAATAAGTTGTCCCCTGTGTCTTGGATGCTGTCCGCTGTGAACACTTTTATGTTTGTCTTGATAGTCGTCCGTTGTGGAGTGTTCATCCATTGTGGATTGACATCCGCTGTGGAGTTGATCATCAGCTGTGGACTTTGTTTATCTGCTATAATTATCATTGGAATCATACTAGTAAATCACAAATGCTACATAGTATCTATTGTTTAAATCAAAACCAAAACCAAATACGAAACCACCCGAATGACCATTGAAATCAATCCACTCCTTCCCAAGCTCATCCATAACGCTTCACAACCAACATTTAACACTCTTTCATTCAAAATGCACTAAATCAATTCTAATGACAAATATCGATTCATATATTCCCTTATTGAGCATCATGACTAGAAAACCAGTTGTACAGTATCACAAAACTACTCGTCATCATTAAATAAGATTCGAAAATCAAATTAAATTTGTGGAATGGAAGTAGTAACATGTTAAACAAAAAGAAAATGTGTAATAGATTAAAAAGAAGTTAAATCAATTTAGTACGACCAACTAAATAACGGTTAATTGTATTTCAATCATAATTATGCAACTACATATTAGTGCATCAAACTAATCATGAAATTCAACTAAATACATTGAAAAGGAAATAGCTATACAAAAACATTAAACAACAATTGTTTTCCCATCGATAGCTTTTCGCTTTCCTTAAAAACGTCCAACGTTATTAAGTTTTGATTCTTATGTCTTCTAAACACACTCTTAAACCAATATAATCAAATCTAACTATAATTATCATTCGAAACATACTAGTGAATCACAAATGCTACATAATATCTATTGTTTAAATCAAAACCGAAACCGAATACGAAACCACCCGAATGACCATTGAAATCAATCCACTCCTCCCCAAGCTCATCCATAACGCTTCACAACTAACTTTAAACACCTTTTCATTCAAAATGCTCTAAATCAATTCTAATGACAAATATTGATTCATAGATTCCCTTATTAAGCATCAAGACAAGAAAACCAGTTGTAGAGTGTCACAAAAATAATCGTCATCATTTCACAAGATTCAAGAATCAAATTAAAGTTATGAAATGGAAGTAATAATATGTTAAACAAAAAGAAAATGTGTAATAGATTAAAAAGAAGTCAAATCAATTTAGTACGACCAAGTAAATAACGATTAATTGTATTTCAATCATAATTATGCAACTACATATTAGTGGATCAAACTAATCATGAATGCTCAACAAAATACATTGAAACGGAACTATTTATACAAAAACATTAAACAACAATTGTTCTCGCATCGATAGCGTATCTCTTTTCATAAAAACGTCCAACGTTATTAAGTTTTGGTTCTTTTGTATTCTAAGCACATTCTTAAACCATTATAATAAAATCTAACTATAATTATCATTGGAATCATACTAGTGAATCACAAATGCTACATAGTATCTATTGTTTAAATCAAAACCAAAACCGAATACTAAACCACCCGATTGACCATTGAAATCAATCCACTCCTCCCCAAGCTCATCCATAACGCTTCACAACCAACTTTGAACACTCTTTCATTCAAAATGCACTAAATCAATACTAATGACAAATATCGATCCATAGATTCCCTTATTCAGCATCAAGACAAGAAAACCAGTTGTAAAGTATCACAAAACTACTCGTCATCATTTATCAAGATTCGAGAATCAAATGAAAGTTATGGAATGGAAGTAATAACAACTTAAACAAAAAGAAAATGTGTAATAGATTAAAAAGAAGTCAAATCAATTTAGTAAGACCAAGTAAATAACGGTTAATTGTATTTCAATCATAATTATGCAACTACATATTAGTGCATCAAACTAATCATGAATGTTCAACTAAATACATTGAAATAAAACTAGCTATATAAAAACATTACACAATAATCGTTCTCCCATCGATAACGTTTCCCTTTCCTTAAAAACGTCCAACGTTATTAAGTTTTGATTCTTATGTCTTCTAAACACACTCTGAAACCAATATAATCAAATCTGATTATAATTATCATTGGAATCATATTAGTCAATCACAAATGGTACATAGTATATATTGTTTAAATCAAAACCAAAACCGAATACGAAACCACCCGAATGACCATTGAAATCAATCCACTTCTTCCCAAGCTCATCCATAACGCTTCACAACCAACTTTCAACACTCTTTCATTCAAAATGCACTAAATCAAAACTAATGACAAATATCGATTCATAGATTCCCTTATTGAGCATCAAGACTAGAAAACCAGTAGTACAGTTTCACAAAACTACTCGTCATCATTTAACAAGATTCAAAAATCAAATTAAATTTGTGGAACGGAAGTAGTAACATGTTAAACAAAAAGAAAATGTGTAATAGATTAAAAAGAAGTCAAATCAATTTAGTACGACCAAGTAAATAATGGTTAATTATATTTCAATCATAATTATGCAACTACATATTAGTGCATCAAACTAATCAGTAATGCTCAACTAAATACATTGAAAGGGAATTATATAAACAAAAACAATAAACTACAATTGTTCTCGTATCGATAGCGAATCGTTTTCCTTAAAAAGGTCCAACATTGTTAAGTTTTGATTCATATGTCTTCTAAACACACTCTTAAACCAATATAATCAAATCTAACTATAATTATCATTGGAAACATACTAGTGAATCACAAATGCTACATGGTATCTATTGTTTAAATCAAAATCGAAACCGAATACGAAACCACCCGAATGACCATTGAAATCAATCCCCTCCTCCCCAACCTCATCCATAACGCTTAACAACTAACTTTGAACACCCTTTCATTCAAAATGCACTAATTCAATTCTAATGACAAATATCGATTCATAGATTCCCTTATTAAGCATCAAGATAAGAAAACCAGTTGTACAGGATCACAAAACTACTCGTCATCATTTAACAAGATTCGAGAATCAAATTAAATTTGTGGAATGGAAGTAGTAACATGTTAAACAAAAAGAAAATGTGTAATAGATTAAAAAGAAGTCAAATTAATTCAGTAAGACCAAGTAAATAACGGTTAATTGTATTTCAATCATAATTATGCAACTACATATTAGTGCATCAAACTAATCATGAATGTTCAACTAAATACATTGAAATGGAACTAGCTATATAAAAACATAAAATAATAATCGTTCTCCCATCGATAGTGTTTCGCTTTCCTTAGAAACGTTCAATGTTATTAAGTTTTGGTTGTTATGTCTTCTAAACACACTCTGAAACCAATATAATCAAATCTGATTATAATTATTATTGGAATCATATTAGTCAATCACAAAAGGTACATAGTATATATTGTTTAAATCAAAACCAAAACCGAATACGAAACCACCCGAATGACCATTGAAATCAATCCCTTCCTCCCCAAGCTCATCCATAACGCTTCACAACCAACTTTGAACACTTTTTTTTTCAAAATGCACAAAGTCAATTCTAATGACAAATATCGATCCATAGGTTCCCTTATTGACCATCAAGACAAGAAAACTAGTTGTGTAGGACCACAAAACTACTCATCATCCTTTAACAAGATTCGAGAGTCAAATTAAATATGTAGGATGGAAGTAATAACACGTTAAACAAAAAGAAAATGTGTAATCCTTTAAAAAGAACTCAATCAATGTAGCACGAACAAGGGAATAACGGTTAATTGTATTTCAATCATAATTATGCAACTACATATTAGTGCATCAAACTAATCATGAATGCTTAACTAAATACACTGAAAAGGAACTATTTATATAAAAACATTAAACAACAATTGTTCTCGCATCGATAGCATATCGCTTTCCTTAAAGATATCCAACGTTATTAAATTTTGATTCTTATGTCTTCTAAACACACTCTTAAACCGATATAATCAAATATTATTATAATTATCATTGGAATCATACTAGTGAATCACAAATGCTACATGGTATCTATTTTTTAAATCAAAACCAAAACCGAATACGAAACCACCGGAATGACCATTGAAATCACTCCCTCCTCCCCAAACTCATCCATAACGCTTCACAACCAACTTTGAACACTCTTTCAATCAAAATGCACTAAATCAATTCTAATGACAAATATCGATCTATAGATTCCCTTAATGAGCATCAAGACAAGAAAACCAATTGTACAGGATCGCAAAACTACTCGTCATCATTTAACGAGATTTGAGAGTCAAATTAAAGTTGTGTAATGGAAGTAATAACATGTTAAAAAAAAAAGAAAATGTGTAATAGATTAATAGGAAGTCAAATCAATTTAGTACGACCAAGTAAATAACGGTTAATTATATTTCAATCATAATTATGCAACTACATATTAGTGTATCAAACTAATCATGAATGTTTAACTAAATACATTAAAAAGGAACTAGCTATACAAAAACATTAAACAATAATCGTTCTCCCATCGATAGCGTATCGCTTTCCTTAAAAACGTCCAACGTTATTAAGTTTTGATTTTTATGTCTTCTAAACACACAATGAAACCAATATAATCAAATCTTATTATAATTATCATTGAAATCATATTAGTCAATCACAAACGCTACATAGTATCTATTGTTTAAATCAAAATGAAAACCAAAACCGAATACGTAACCACCTGAATGACCATTGAAATCAATCCACTCCTCCCCTAGCTCATCCATAACGCTTCACAACCAACTTTGAGCACTCTTTCATTCAAAATGCACTAAATCAATTTTAATGATAAATATCGATCCATAGATTTCCTTATTGAGCATCAAGACAAGAAAACCGTATTACAAAACTACTCGTCATCATTTAACAAGATTCGATAATCAAATAAAAGTTGTGTAATGGAAGTAATAACATGTAAAAAAAAAAAGAAAATGTGTAATAGATTAAAAAAAAGTCAAATCAATTTAGTACGACCAAGTAAATAACGGTTAATTGTATTTCAATCATAATTATGCAACTACATATTAGTGCATCAAACTAATCATGAATGTTCAACTAAATACATTGAAAAGGAACTAGCTATACAAAAACATTAAACAATAATCGTTCTCCCATCGATAGCATTTCACTTTCCTTAAAAACGTCCAACGTTATTAGGTTTTGATTTTTATGTCTTCTAAACACACACTGAAACCAATATAATCAAATATTATTATAATTATCATTGAAATCATATTAGTCAATCACAAACGCTACATAGTATCTATTGTTTAAATCAAAACCAAAACCGAATACGAAACCACCCGAATGACCATTGAAATCAATCCACTCCTCCCCAAGCTCATCCATAACGCTTCACAACCAACTTTGAACACTCTTTCATTCAAAATGCACTAAATCAATTTGAATGACAAATATCGATCCATAGATTTCCATATTGAGCATCAAGACAAGAAAACTAGTTGTACAGAATCACAAAACTACTCGTCATCATTTAACAAGATTCGAGAATCAAATTAAAGTTGTGGAATGGAAGTAGTAACATGTTAAACAAAAAGAAAATGTGTAATAGATTAAAAAGAAGTCAAATCAATTTAGTACGACCAAGTAAATAACGGTTAATTGTATTTCAATTATAATAATGCAACGACATATTAGTGTATCAAACTAATCATCAAAGTTCAACTAAATACATTGAAAAGGAAATAGCTATACAAAAACATTAAACAACAATTGTTCTCGCATCGATAGCATATCACTTTCCTTAAAAATGTCCAACGTTATTAAATTTTGATTCTTATGTCTTCTAAACACACTCTTAAAACTATATAATCAAATCTTATTATAATTATCATTGAAATCATATTAGTCAATCACAAATGCTACATAGTATCTATTGTTTTAAATCAAAACCAAAACCGAATACGAAACCACCCGAATGACAAATGAAATCAATCCACTCCTCCCTAAGCTCATCCATAACGCTTCACAACCAACTTTGAATGCTCTTTCTTTCAAAATGTACAAAGTCAATTCTAGTAATAAATAGCGATCCATAGATTCCCTTATTGACCATCAATACAAGAAAACTAGTTGTACAAGAACACAAAACTGCTCGCCATCATTTAACAAAATTCGAGAGTCAAATTAAATATGTGGGATGGAAGTAATAACACGTTAAACAAAAAGAAAATGTGTAATCGATTAAAAAGAACTCAAATCAATGTCGCATTACCAAGTGAATAACGGTTAATTTTATTTCAATCATAATTATACAACTACAGATTAGTGCATCAAACTAATCATGACTGCTTAGCTAAATACATTGAAAAGGAACTATTTATACAAAAACATTAAGCAACAATTGTTCTCGCATCGATAGCATATCACTTTCCTTAAAAACGTCCAACGTTATTAAATTTTGATTCTTATGTCTTCTAAACACACTCTTAAACCAATATAATCAAATATTATTATAGTTATCATTGGAATCATACTAGTGAATCACAAATACTACATCGTATCTATTGTTTAAATCAAAACCAAAACTGAATACGAAACAACCGAAATGACCATTGAAATCAATCCGCTCCTCCCCAAACTCATCCATAACGCTTCACAACCAACTTTGAACACACTTTCATTCAAAATGCACTAAATCAATTCTAATGACAAATATCGATCTATATATTCCCTTATTGAGCATCAAGACAAGAAAACTAGTTGTATAGGATCACAAAACTACTCGTCAGCGTTTAACAAGATTTGAGAATCAAATTAAAGTTGTGGAAAGGAAGTAGTAACATGTTAAACAGAAAGAAAATCTGTAATAGATTAAAAAGAAGTCAAATCAATTTAGTACAACCAAGTAAATAACGGTTAATTATATTTCAATCATAATTATGCAACTACATATTAGTGTATCAAACTAATCATGAATGTTCAACTAAATACATTGAAAAGGAACTAGCTATACAAAAACAATAAACAATAATCGTTCTCCCATCGATAGCGTTTCGCTTTCCTTAAAAACGTCCAACGTTATTAAGTTTTGATTCTTATGTCTTCTAAACACACTCTAAAACCAATATAATCAAATCTTATTATAATTATCATTGAAATCATATTAGTCAATCACAAATGCTACATATTATCTATTGTTTAAATCAAAACCAAAACCGAATACGAAGCCACCCGAATGACCATTGAAATCAATCCACTCCTCCCCAAGCTCTTCAATAACGCTTCACAACCAACTTTGAACACTCTTTCATTCAAAATGCACTAAATCAATTTTAATGACAAATATCGATCCATAGATTTCCTTATTGAGCATCAAGACAAGAAAACTAGTTGCACAGAATCACAAAACTACTCGTCATCATTTAACGAGATTTGAGAGTCAAATTAAAGTTGTGGAATGGAAGTAGTAACATGTTAAACAAAAAGAAAATGTGTAATAGATTAAAAAGAAGTCAAATCAATTTAGTACAACCAAGTAAATAACGGTTAATTGTATTTCAAATATAATAATTCAACTACATATTAGTGCATCAAACTAATCATGAATGTTCAACTAAATACATTGAAAAGTAAATAGCTATACAAAAACATTAAACAACAATTGTTCTCGCATCGATAGCTTTTCGCTTTCCTTAAAAACGTCCAACGTTATTAAGTTTTGATTCTTATGTCTTCTAAACACACTCTTAAACCAATATAATCAAATCTAATTATAATTATCATTGGAATCATATTAGTCAATCACAAATGCTACATAGTATCTATTGTTTAAATCAAAACAAAATCGGAATACGAAACCACCCGAATGACCACTGAAACTAATCCACTCCTTCCCAAACTCATCCATAACGCTTCATAACCAACTTTGAACACTCTTTCATTCAAAATGCACTAAATCAATTTTAATGACAAATATCGATCCATAGATTTCCTTATTGAGCATCAAGACAAGAAAACGAGTTGCACAGAATCACAAAACTACTCGTCATCATTTAACGAGATTTGAGAGTCAAATAAAAGTTGTGGAATGGAAGTAGTAACATGTTAAACAAAAAGAAAATGTGTAATAGATTAAAAAGAAGTCAAATCAATTTAGTACGACCGGTTAATTTTATTTCAATCATAATTATGCAACTATATATTAGTGCATCAAACAAATCATGAATGTTCAACTAAATACATTGAAAAGGAACTAGCTATACAAAAACTTTAAACAATAATCGTTCTCCCATCGATAGCGTTTCGCTTTCCTTAAAAACGTCCAACGTTATTAAGTTTTGATTATTATGTCTTCTAAGCACACTCTGAAACCAATATATTCAAATCTTATTATAATTATCATTGAAATCGTATTAGTCAATCACAAACGCTACATAGTATCTATTGTTTAAATCAAAACCAAAACCGAACACGAAACCACCCGAATGACCATTGAAATCAATCCACTCCTCCCCAAGCTCATCCATAATGCTTCACAACCAACTTTGAGCACTCTTTCATTCAAAATGCACTAAATCAATTTTAATGACAAATATCGATCCATAGATTTCCTTATTGAGCATCAAGACAAGAAAACTAGTTGTACAGAATCACAAACCTACTCGTTATCATTTAACAAGATTCGAGAATCAAATTAAAGTTGTGGAATGGAAGTAGAAACATGTTAAACAAAAATAAAATGTGTAATAGTTTAAAAAGAAGTCAAATCAATTTAGTACGACCAAGTAAATAACGGTTAATTGTATTTCAATCATAATTATGCAACTACATATTAGTGCGTCAAACTAATCATGAATGTTCAACAACATACATTGAAAAGGAACTAGCTATACAAAAACTTTAAACAATAATCGTTCTCCCATCGATAGCGTTTCGCTTTCCTTAAAAACGTCCAACGTTATTAAGTTTTGATTATTATGTATTCTAAACACACTCTGAAACCAATATATTCAAATCTGATTATAATTATCATTGAAATCATATTAGTCAATCACAAATGCTACAGAGTATCTATTGTTTAAATCAAAACAAAATCCGAATACGAAACCACCCAAATGACCATTGAAATTAATCCAGTCCTCCCCAAACTCATCCATAACGCTTCACAACCAACTTTGAACATTCATTCATTCAACATGCACTAAATCAATTCTAATTACAAATATCGATCCGTAGATTCCCTTATTGAGCATCAAGACAAGAAAACAAGTTGTACAGAATCACAAACCTACTCGTTATCATTTAACAAGATTCGAGAATCAATTTAAAGTTGTGGAATGGAAGTAGAAACATGTTAAACAAAAATAAAATGTGTAATAGTTTAAAAAGAAGTCAAATCAATTTAGTACGACCAAGTAAATAACGGTTAATTGTATTTCAATCAT
Source organism: Flaveria robusta (assembly GCA_025506415.1). Classification (NCBI taxonomy): domain Eukaryota; kingdom Viridiplantae; phylum Streptophyta; class Magnoliopsida; order Asterales; family Asteraceae; genus Flaveria; species Flaveria robusta. The sequence goes on along the minus strand of CM046461.1, from coordinate 11,650,436 downwards.
AATTATGCAACTACATATTAGTGCGTCAAACTAATCATGAATGTTCAACAAAATACATTGAAAAGGAACTAGCTATACAAAAACTTTAAACAATAATCGTTCTCCCATCGATAGCGTTTCGCTTTCCTTAAAAACTTCCAACGTTATTAAGTTTTGATTATTATGTATTCTAAACACACTCTGAAACCAATATATTCAAATCTGATTATAATTATCATTGAAATCATATTAGTCAATCACAAATGCTACAGAGTATCTATTGTTTAAATCAAAACAAAATCCGAATACGAAACCACCCGAATGACCATTGAAATTAATCCACTCCTCCCCAAACTCATCTATAACGCTTCACAACCAACTTTGAACATTCATTCATTCAACATGCACTAAATCAATTCTAATTACAAATATCGATCCATAGATTCCCTTATTGAGCATCAAGAAAAGAAAACCAGATGTACAGTATCACAAAACTACTCGTCATCATTTAACAAGATTCGATAATCAAATTAAAGTTGTGTAACGGAAGTAATAACATGTTAAAAAAAAAAAGAAAATGTGTAATAGATTAAAAAGAAGTCAAATCAATTTAGTACGACCAAATAAATAACGGTTAATTGTATTTCAATCATAATTATACAACTACATATTAGTACATCAAACTAATCATGAATGTTCAACTAAATATTTTGAAAGAAACTAGCTATACAAAAACATTAAACAATAATCGTTCTCCCATCGATAGCGTTTCGCTTTCCTTAAAAACGTCCAACGTTATTAAGTTTTAATTCTTATGTCTTCTAAACATACTCTGAAACCAATATAATCAAATCCTATTGTAATTATCATTGAAATCATATTAGTCAATCACAAATACTACATTGTATCTATTATTTAAATCAAAACCAAAACCGAATACGAAACCATCCGAAGACTATTGAAATCAATCCACTCCTCCCCAAGGTCATCAATATCGCTTCACAACCAACTTTAAACACTCTTTCTTTCAAAATGTACAAAGTCAATTCTAGTAATAAATATCGATTCATAGATTCCCTTATTGACCATCAAGACAAGAAAACTAGTCGTACAGGACCACAAAACTGCTCGTCATCATTTAACAAAATTCGAGAGTCAAATTAAATATGTGGGATGGAAGTAATAACACGTTAAACAAAAAGAAAATATGTAATCGATTAAAAAGAACTCAAATCAATGTAGCACGACCAAGTGAATAACGGTTAATTGTGTTTCAATCATAATTATACAACTACAGATTAGTGCATCAAACTAATCATGAATGCTTAACTAAATACATTAAAAAGGAACTACTTATACAAAAGCATTAAACAACAATTGTTCTCGCATCGATAGCGTATCACTTTCCTTAAAAATGTCCAACGTTATTAAATTTTGATTCTTATGTCTTCTAAACACACTCTTAAACCGATATAATCAAAAATTATTGTAATTATCATTGGAATCATACTAGTGAATCACAAATGCTACATAGTATCTATTGTTACATCAAAACCAAACCCGAATACGAAACCACCGGAATGACCATTGAAATCAATCTGCTCCTCCCCAAACTTATCCATAACGCTTCACAACCAACTTTGAACACTCTTTCATTCAAAATGCACTAAATCAATTCTAATGACAAATATCGATCCATAGATTCCGTTATTGAGCATCAAGACAAGAAAACCAATTGTATAGAATCACAAAACTACTCGTCATCATTTAACAAGATTCGAGAATCAAGTTAAAGTTGTGGAATGGAAGTAGTAACAAGTTAAACAAAAAGAAAATGTGTAATAGATTAAAAAGAAGTCAAATCAATTTAGTACGACCAAGTAAATAACGGTTAATTGTATTTCAATCATATTAGTGCATCAAACTAATCATGAATGTTTAACTATATACATTGAAAAGGAACTAGCCATACAAAAACATTAAACAACAATTGTTCTCCCATTGATTGTGTTTCGCTTTACTTAAAAACGTCCAATGTTATTAAGTTTTGATTTTTATTTTTTCTAAACACACTCTTAAACCAATATAATTAAATCTGATTATAATTATCATTGGAATCATACTAGTGAATCACAAATGCTACACAGTATATATTGTTTAAATCAAAACTCATACCGAATACAAAACCATCCGAATGAACATTGAAATCAATCCACTCCTCCCCAAATCTCATCCATAATGCTTCACAAACAACTTTGAACACTCTTTCTTTCAAAATGCCCTAAGTCAATTCTAATGACAAATATCAATCCATAGATTCCCTTATTGACCATCAAGACAAAAAAACCAGTTGTACAGGACCACAAAACTACTCGTCATCATTTAACAAGATTCGAGAATCAAATTAAGATGTGAGATGCAAGTAATAACACGTTAAACAAAATGAAAATGTGTAGTCGATTAAAAAGAACTCAAATCAATATAGCACGCCAAGGGAATAAAGGTTAATTGTATTTCAATCATAATTATGCAACTACAAATTAGTGAATCAAACTAATCATGAATGCTCAACTAAATACATTGAAAATGAACTATTTATACAAAAACATTGAACAACGTTTAACAATGTGAAATCATTGACAAGTAATTGTGTCTATGAAAATAGTAATTTACATGTAATCTCCCCTACAATAAAAACAAGTAAAAGTAGGGCCTTGAAACTCACTAATAGTGTCCAGTAATGAAAGTCTATGTTTTACTGAAGCGTAATAACCGACCTACAAACGTCCTTGTTTATTTGGACCATAATGAGGTCTATGTGTTTATTCTAAAACAATCATTGTTTTCTTGACTCATGGTGTCTAATAATATATATATGGGATGGTTTAAATTTAAACCAATAGAATTTATGTAAACCAATAAACCAAATCTACACATTTGATTTATGAGATCAATGACTCATATTTGTTTAACTTTTTGTACACGTGTTCCGGTAAAAGTACAACTTTTTATTATTTTATTCAAAAAAAATATGAGCCACTGATTTTCATAAATCAAAGGTGGAGATTTGGTTTATTGGTTTACACAATTTATTTTGGTTTTCATTTAAACCCAATCCTATATATATATATACATATATATATATAGGGGGGATCCTAAGAAAACTATGTAGTTTGGAGAAAACCGAGAAAACCAAGAAAACCAATCCTAATCAATAAAAAATTTTCATTTTATATTTATATTTATTATTTTCAAGTGGTGTTTTAGTAAATATTAATGGTTGACTCATATTCCATATTTTACTCATTTTTGTTGAACATATCTTGAATATTTTTTAAAACCAATGATTTTTTTATTCTTTTTCAACTAGTCGATTATTATATTTTTTTTCCTTCCTGGTTTGTTTAATTTAAACTATATAACAAATTTCTAGGAATCTTTCAAGTATTCGACCATTAATATATTGAAGAATGTAATGGTTTCTTCTTTTATCTTCTATTATTTGATTGATTTTCATCTTTTTTTTATAAGTTTTCTGTTTTCATGTAAAGATTAGGATAGATAATCATACTTCTTCCCAAATCTCACTGTAAATGATATGGAAATCAGCAGAATTGTTGTCACAACTCCAATAACAGAGCTCAATCAGATTGATTATTCTACAACACTCATCCCATCGGTTATGAAACAAGCAAATAGAATTATATATCTTACTGGTGTTGAGAGTCAAGGTATTTCTTAATTTGTTTTTACTTAATGATTTTGATCATGAATCATTTTTTTCCTTTTAAACATGTAATTTACTTGTATGTAAGCATCTTGAGTTTAATGTAACTACAGCCATGTCATTTTTTATTTGTTTTATAACTGTCTACATATACGTAAGTTTGATCATTCTAATGTTATAGTGAAGATATTGTTAGTAAACATTTTTTTATCGTTTACATATACGTAGGTTTGACTGAAGGTATAATATGATATATGTTCCATTCACCAGTGTTGATCATCATAAAAAGTGTGTAACATTTGGTGCAAGTTTGTTGTATGACAAGACCATTGAATCTTACATGTACCTTCTCAATTGTTTCCTTAATGCCCAAAACAACAAGCAACCGCTGTTAATTCTTACGAACCTAGATGACCATGATTCTATAAACTGCCCTAAGAAGAAGAAACTAAAGAAAAAATGGAAAAACGAGGTCACTCGAATGACGTATCGCAACATGATTCTAAAGAAAAAATAGAAGATACTTTTGAGGATTTTGTTTATAAAAATAGTCAAATTTGTTTTTTGTTTTCAAACACCTAACCGTATTATTAACTTGAATCTTTGGCACATTTTTCACATTTTATTACTCTTTTATTTGGCTTTGATCTAAGATGCAATGATGATACAACTATGAATCTAATACAGGCTATGATCTAAGATGCAATGATGATACAACTATGAATCTAATACACAAATGTATTACCATTAACAACATCTGATTTAAATTATTTACTCTGGTTTATGTATGATTTTCTGGATGCATAGATGCAAACGTATAATCCTTTATATACATTTCGTATACAAGTACTAATCACAACACTAACAAAATTTCCAAATATATAAGACAAGGCTAATTAAACTTTCATAGTTAATGGAAACGTAAAAAACTAATATGTTTCCTTTGATAATTGTACAAACACCCATATTCACATAACTTACATAATGCAGTAAAATTCATTTTCATATTACAAGCTACATATATGTAAGCAAGCCACACCACATCCATATATTTCCTCCAACATTTTGTGACCAAACATCAACCACTACATATATGTAGGCAACGATAATTAGTAAACTATACAAACACTTAGACACATTTTCCTAACATCATTACCATTACATATGTGTAGTCAAACATAACTCACTACATATATGAACTTAACAACCATATAATATACTAATCAATAAACTATAGTAATGAACTATTAATTATCATAACAAAATCCAACAGTGATATCATAACATAGAACTTACATAAAAACCCCAAAAATCTCATACAAAATTCTAAACATAAGACATACTTAGTTCCAAAAAATACTAGTATCATAAAATAAAACATTCATAAAAAAACTCAAAATTGCAGTATACTGTATACCGTCTTTCCACAAGTCTTCTGCTTCCATCATTATTTTATCTCTATATATGTTAAAAGAATGGCATACTACAATTCTTTCACTTCTCCCCCTCATAGCGGACGACATCTGTATGTAGATGAAAAAATAGCAACTAATTACACTTACGTATGCATTAGATGAAAATTACTAGACTTACATTTTACCATTTGCCTACAATAAACAACCCAAATTACACATCCACTATACACAACAAAAATATTTCAATTGCAGAACCTTAATGTAAGTGGTTACATATACGGAAAGTGGACCATAAGCATCTTACATATACGGAACATGGACCACAAGCATCTTACATATACGGAACATGGACCACAAGCATCTTACATATATCGAATCTAGAACACATTCACTTATCACACACATAACATTTAGAGAACCTACACATTTTAGAGTACCATACAACATACATATATGGAACCTTTACAAAAACAAGAAACCACACAACTTACATATACGAAATTCTATATGAACACACAATAATATCAGAAAAAAGCCCCAATCGGAACAACAATGTTACGTAACTTTACAACCTCACAACATCATAGATAAGCCCAAATCGAAACAAAACCCATTGCAACCCTATTTATATATCAACACTTATATAAAATATACTGGAAAACATTCGACTATAACCCTAAATTCTCATTTGATCAAACGTTTACTAATAAACATAAATAATTCGAACCTAATTTCTTTAAGTTATTGAACTTTCTAAACACATGCGACAGAAATCGCTTCAACACTATCATAATACACATACCTCTGTTCGTTTCTTCTTGATTAATTTCAAGTACACTGAACTGTGACTGCATTCACCTTTGTTCCCTTTTTATTTAGACCTAAAATTGTATAGAAAGTGAATCAACCGAGTGTTTCTAATTTGAGAGAGAGTGTGCGTGAATGAAAGATTTTTAGGATTTAGTTATGACTATTAATTATATTAGGCGGTTACCATTTGAAGCTTGTACGTGTTCTTCCTAATTTGCCTTTCTCCTATTGAAATCTGTCTAATGATTTTCAAACTAATTACAATAATGCCAGTTTTAATCTTGGCCATTGATCTAAAGTGATAAATGGTTTAAAAATGGTTTTTATGGTTTTCTTAAAACTCATGGTTTTTATGGTTTTCTCAAACAATTACACCATGATTATGTAGTGGAACTAAAGTTTACACCGCGTTACACCAGTAATGTAACATTTTTTCCTATATTTTTTAAAAAAATTTCCCCTTTTTTAAAATCGTCTTAACTTTTTTGTATGATATTATTTTTAATACAAATTACACCATTAAATAGATCATTTTAATGTCTTTAATTTGAGTATAGTTTTGCTATATTTCTTTTAAAAAAATTTTAACATTCATTGTGGACCACTAGTTTACCACTGTAACTCTAAGTTACAGTGATGACGTGGTATGTTATGGACCACTAGTTTGTTTAACGGGTTATCACAATAAACATGGGTTAACATTCGTTCTCTATCCTATATATATATATATATATATATATATATATATAGGGGAATGAACGGTTGTTAACCCACCTTTATTACGATAACCCGTTAACACTAATGTAACAAACACTTACACCATGATTATGTATTATAACTAACTTTTACAACGCGTTACACCACTAATGTAATAGTTTTCCCTCCATTTTTTAAAAAATTTCCCCATTTTTTAAAACCGTCTTAACTTTTTTGTATAATGTTATTTTTTATATAAATTACACCATTAAATAGATAATCTTAATATATTTAATTTAAGTATAGTCTTGCTATATGTTTTTTAAAACAATTTTAACGTTCATTGTGGACTACTAATTTGCCACTATAACTCTAACTTACGGTGATGACGTGGCCTGTTGTGGACCACTAGTTTGGTTAACGGGTTATCGCAATAAACAAGGGTTAACATTCGTTCTATATATATATATATATATATGATTGGGTTCAAATTTAAAACAAGAGAAATTATATAAACCAATAAACCAAATCTCCACCTTTGATTTACGATATATTTGTTTGACTTTTTGTACACGTGTTTCAATAAAAGTAAAACTTTTTATTATTTTATTTAAAAAAAATATGAGCCATTGATTTTCATAAATCAAAGGTGGAGATTTGTTTTATTGTTTTACATAATTTCTTTTGATTTTCATATGAACCCAATCCTATACATATATATATATATATATATATGTGTGTGTGTGTGTGTGTGTGTGTTGGTGGTATTCATCATTAGAAAATAACTAATAAGGTTGTGATGTACTAACTCGATTAAAATATGTTTTTATTTGATTTTTGTCTGTAATTGACTTGTCAAATGCTAGTTTAGTTTTCAAGTTTGTAAAGTAACATAAGCATGATTTTCCCCCAAATTAAATTTAAAATAGAAAAAAGGGCAGTGAAGACTCATCTTGACTCTCTTGTAGCTATTCTTATAGGTGAATGTTGACAACTTGTTACAACATATGAGGAATCATCAATGTACTCCTAATTGTATATACACCATTAGCTTGTGATATTACAATAATGACATCAAATGTGTTGTTGAGCTCTTTGTATTACTTCAGGAAAAATGGTAGTTTAATATTATAGCTACGGCGTATGTTGTTAAATAATATTGACGTTGCTTGTATAAATATTTAGGTTTCTCAAGATAGTTATACTTGTCAGGTATTAGGCATGCATGTATATAAGTATACATATGTGAGTCCATAAGCTTGTGGACGGTTAAGTCTTTATATAAACTTAATAAATGAATTTTTGAATTTAGTTTAATAATTAATTACTAATTTAAGTCTCTGATAATATATGTGCTTTGATAAACAAATCAACATACGTATGTGCATTACATTTATATAAAAGTAGTTGGTATGCTTGTCTCCGTATAAGTGTACGTCTACACACAAGCTTCCTTATGTAAACGTTATCTATAAATTAATAAATCTTTGTTCTATTAAATCATAGTGCGGAAAGAAATAATAGTAGGAACAAAATACCAAAATAATTATCGTTCATTTGTCAAAATAATAGTACCAATATTAATAGTAATGTCTTATCATTCATTAAAATACACGCTTATTATTCCTATTTGACATCATAAATCCATTTGTATACATGTCGTACAATTGAATTTAAATATTTTTGTATAATATTCATACTATGAATTTAGCTCTTTAATAATGATCGGCACGTTCATGTTATGATTATTCCATTTAAAATGACATGTTCTCGTTTCCTCTTTTTGGTTCGTAATAATTATTACAACTATTATTCAAATGGTATTTACGAAGCTCACCCGTGTAGGTAAGATAATTATTTCAAATAGCAATCAACCTTATTTTGCGATTTGTGGTTCATGTGTTTAGTGTTAGAGCTCAACGAATTGTATATAACATACACGTGATTTATATTGAAACTCAACACGTAGGAGGTGCGCGTTTATACCTGACACTCACCCAATTCACGTATGCGTTAATACTGTTGACTCGTTTTCACGTCCTCTGTGTTCCTCTGTTGACCTTCTACGTTGTTGACCACAATGGCCATCAGTTGACCAGCTTTGGTCGGGTTTCATCGAGACCCGATTAACCATGTCTTTCTTGTTTAACTAAAAAACACCACTACATCACCCTAAACATTAACTTGTTATAAAACAACCACTTTAATTTCCCCGCCACCATGAACCACAAATCCACCATGTACCACCACCGCTGACTAGTGGCGAAGTATGGAAGGGACCGGGGGGACCGCCCCCTATATCACCTACCATGCAGTAGGAAGTGGACACTGGAGCTCCCACTTCCCCTGAGGATCAAACCACTCCCATCTTACGAATGATCAATGCTGAGGTTTCTCATGCTCAGCCTAATGAGCTCATCACCCAACAAGCCTTAAGCCATCACTTAGAGTCTCAAAACTCTAGTGAACAACTTTTAGGGGATAGTTACCATCCCCAGCCTCTGGATCTTAACCAATCAATCCCCAATCTAGAATTCTATGATGATGAAGACATGGGATTCAGTGAGTACCATGAGTCTCTCTTCTCCACCCTTGCTCAAGGAGAGATGAGTGCTCTTGCTTCTCCCATGTCCAGCCCACATCATCACCTTAAACTAAGGTGGATCTCCCTGAACAAGTTTAGGAGATCCATATGGAAGAGACTCTCGCTTCTGCAAGTGATTACATCTTTAAGACCTCAACCATGGCAACCCAGCCCCTTGACACTTCAAGTGAAGCTGTTATTGAGCAGGAGAAATCCAACAGCCAAGAACAATATGCTTGTGATGAGGAAGAAGACTTTGGTCTAATTCTCTCATCCCCCTATGATTCTTCATCTGAAGATGAGAGGAGTCTACAAATAAAGGTGCAACAACTTCAACAAACATGCATCTATTTAGTTTCTAAGGTTAGTCACTTGGAATCTCAAGTGACTGCCTTGCGGAAGAGGGTCAATGACCGGAAAATTAAGATCACTGATCTCAATGGCAAGTTAGCTGAGAGACCACCAAGACAAACTCAACCAGGTCCACAAGAACCTGTGGAAGTGGTGGACTTAACCTCCAGCTCACCTATTGCAGGACCGTTGAGGGGGATCAATACAATCAGTCTCACAGTGAGGAGAGACTTAGAACATTTAACAGATCAAATAAGGAACTGTAACTATTGTATTTGACATTAAGGAACAAAAGCAAACAATAAGACAGAACCAAGAACAACAACTAAGAATGGTTTTCAAGGATTAAGTATATTGCTCTCAAGTTCTTTTACAAATGTTACAAAGCATAGAAGTAAAATACAAGGACCTGAGATACTTTATATTACATCCTACAGCCGGCCATACTTTGAAGGCCAGCTGGAAGCACTAATCTAGACAACAAGATCAATATTCAAAAGGCAGATTGCCTTTTGACTAGTGACTATGACAAGTCATAACTCACATCCTAATATATTACAAAAAAGATAAAAGTACATAATGGAAAGTTACAGACTCAAAATCATAATCTACAGTTTCCAAAAGCATGGACCTTTTCACCAACTTGTGCAAGTTGGTGAGTCTTCAGAGTGTCAGCGGAAAGTTGGTCAGCTTTCTGAAAAGGTAGATCAGAGAAAGCATGTCTTCTCTGTTTTCGGAAGAAATCAGTCTTCTATCTTCATGGCTTCGGAAGGAAGAAACCAGTCTTCTATTTTCATGGCTTCGGAAGACTTTGTCTTCTAAGCTTCGAAAGACTTCATCTTTGGCTTCGGAAGATTTTACTCTTAGAATATTTTCTTTGCAAAGTGTAAAACTTCCAAAGTAACTTCCACTATGCACAATGTGCATGCATGCAGGAAGCACCTTGAGTGTTTTGGGTGCATCAGCCTTTTCTTATAATCCTTACAAACTCCCCCTAGGCTATGCTACCAAAACTGAGAGGATATTTAGCAGTTGACAGTCCTCATGTCTGGATTTGCAGCATAGATCCAAGACAGGATTGGTCTTCCAGATGCAAGAGGCTCTATTTGAATGGAGTTGTTTGAGCAGTCTCTTGTTGCACTTCCTCAGGATGTTTTGATTCATCCTGAGGTGCTGAGGGGATGCCTTGGACCTCTTTTTCTTCTCCTTGTCCATTCTGATGGCCATTCTTTTCCTCAGTCTATATTTCAACTAAGGAGTGTGGCTTGCAGCACCAGTTGAGCTTTCTTTATTCTCCTTAGTTGGGTCCTTCTTCGCTAATTGTTTAGAATCAAGGGGTTCAGAACCCTGCTGTGGGTCAGAAGATGAAGTTGGCTTGGATGTAGCTTTAGGATCAGGTTGTGTTGTCTTTTGTGGTTCAACCTTCACCTCAACTTCAGGTACAGCTTGACTTGGTGGAGAATACAAGTCAACGAGCTGACATTCCCTTATCTTCTGTTTGATCCTTCTGATATGCTCATCCACTGTGTATAGAGACATAGGACCAAGTCTCCTTCGTGAGAACCCATACAGCTTCAAGAAGCTCACCATCTTTAGCTTGTCAGCAAACTTCTTTTCTTATGCTCTGATGGTGGCTGTTGTTTTAGCAGTATCCTTTCTCATTTTCCTCTTAACATCTTTCCTTTTAGTTTGAGCTTCTTCTTCCAACTATTTAAGGTGCTCAAACTCAATATCCTCATATAAGAGAGAGTTGAGAGCTGCTACCTGATAAAGACCTGTGGCACTCAGATAAGCTATCATATTTTGTCTTTCTTGCTCCTTGCCTATCTGAGTTTGTTCTTGTTATTCAGCTACAGCCTCTTTCTCAGAGCTTTCTTGAACTGGAGAGAGGATAGGGGCTTTATAGAGTTTCTTTCTTTTTCTTTCTTCCTTGATTTTAAGGAGCAGTTCTCCAGCCTCAGCCTCCTTCCTCTCTTTATACAGCTTTTTGTCTGCCAGTTCATTTGATTCTCCCAAAGGGAGAGAGATGATTTCATCTATATTATAATTTTTTAATCCCAGATAGTTTAATCTGGCTATTCTTAACTCATCATCCTAAGTGTTAGGCCTGTGAGCAGCCCTGATTGCAGCTTGCATAAAGCTTGGGATCTCTCCTGATTTCTCTCCCCTGGCCTTCCTCTTCCTCTCTCTCTTCTCCTCCTTAATCTTCTTAGGAGTCATTTTCCTTTTCCTTTTATCAATTGTTGGCCTGTATGACTCAGGGTGGAGATAGCTTTGGCCTTCTAATGATTGTGCTGAGCTTGAGCTCTGGCCAAAGAGAGGTTGTGATACACCTTCACCTACAGGTGTTTCACTAAGGGTACTAGGTGCTGAGGTTGAGCCTGTCTCAAGGTTCACATGGTCCACTGCTGGGCCTTCAACCAAGGTTTCCCCTTCAAAGCTAATCCTAGGGTCTGCGTGAGTATCCAGTTGACTGATAGTTTTCCCTGCTAGCCTCTGTCTATATAGTATTGCTCTACTTCTGAATTCCTACAGCACCCAATCTTGAACTGCCTTAGCTAATCTGTCAACCTGTCTATTTTGGCTTGGGTTGACAAGTGGCAGATCAACCAAGTAAATACTCTCATGGAATCTCAGGGTCTAAAAGTTGAAAAGCTCCTGCTACCCCTGAGATCTTGAGAGCACCAATGCCATTCTTGTACTGTCAAACCACCATCCACTATTGGATTTTTAGCTGGGTAGGATGGGGCAGACATGGCCATTGGAATTCCTTCCTCAAATAGTTGTTGAAATATGGCCTCCACATCAGTGTGAGCCTGAGGAAGTTGTTGAGTCTGGACAACTGCAAGTGAGGGTGGTGAGTTCTCATTGTCCATACTCAGGACTAAACTCCCAGGTTCTATGGTTGTAGAGACTTTCTCCCCCTTTTTGGAAGCATCACCCACTTGCATAGGTGAGCTGGAGGTTAAGTCCACCACTTCCACAGGTTCTTGTGGACCTGGTTGAGTTTGTCTAGATGGTCTCTCAGCTAGCTTGCCCTTGAGATCGATGATCTCAAGTTGCTGGTCATTGACCTTTTTCTGTAAGGTAGTCATTTTAAGTTCCAAGTGACTAACCTTGGAAACTAAACAGGTGCATAAATGTTCAAGTTGTTGCACCTTTAGTTGCACACTCCCCTCATCTTCAGATGAAGAATCATGGGGGATGAGAGAATTGGACCAAGATTCTCTTCCTTATCATCAGCATAGTGTTCTTGGCCGCTAGGTTTCCTCTGCTCACTGACAACTTCAGGAGAAGTGTCAATAGGCTGAGTTGCCATGGTGGAGGTCTTAAGAATGTAATCTCTAATAATAATTAGTGCCTCTTCCATATGGACCTCCTGAACATGTTAAGGGAGATCCACCTTAATATGAGGTAGATGATGTGGGCTGAACATAGGAGTGGCAGGAGCACTCATCTCTCCTTGAGCAAGTATGGAAAGCAGAGACTCATGGTACTCACTGAATCCCATGTCCTCATCATTATAGAATTCTAGGTTAGGGATTGGTTGGTTGAGATCAAGAGGCTGGGGATGGTACCTGTCCCGTGAAGGTTGTTCACTAGAGTTTTGAGATTCTGAGTGAAGGCTTGAGGCTGTTTGGATAATGAGCTCATCAAGGTGAGCATGAGGAACCTCAGCACTGATTATGGGAGAGATGGGAGTGGTTTGCTCCTCAAGGGAAGTGGGAGCTCCAGTGTCCACTTCCTCATGCATGGGTGGTGATATAGGGGCCTGCACAAATTGAATAGCTTGAGTAGTGGTTCGTTTGTTTTTTCTTGAGTAGGTGAGGGTTATTGTAGGTTGGAGGGGTTGCTGGGAGCTACCAGGTGTGGGTTCAACACTAGCTGGTGCTGCTAGGTTGTCACCTTGAGGAATAAGCTCTAACATTTTGGGGACAAGGGCTGTTTCTACCCCAAAGAATCCCATAGTTGGTTTTCTCAGGATTTTGAAGATGCCGGGCTTCATCTGTCCAAATTTAAGAATCTTACCTGTTCCCCTCAACTATCAGCCCAGTTCATAATTAAGAATGTGCTGGACATATCTAGGTAACACATAACATTCTAAGGAGTCTAAGTTTGCAAGCAGGTTAGTATATATAAATTGTGAATACCTGAACTTGACCTCCTGAACCATTCCATGGACTATGAAGGAGAGATCCTCAAGAACTTGGTCCCATCCTGCATGTTTGTTGGAAAGACTGTGAATGACCACATGGAGGATGTATTTCCATTGAGAAGAAACCTTCCCTTTTCTAAAGTTTCTAACAGAGAAATCTCCCTCATATCCCATCTGCTCAAAATAATGGTTGACAGTAGATTTGGGAAAAGACAAATCACCTTCTGCATCATCCAGCTGAAGATGAGTGTTTGTGATGGCCAGAGTGATGAAGATTGTCCTCCCCTGCACTGTGGCAGATAGTGCCTTCTCTCCATCCATGGTGACCTCTTGGCAAGTCCTCCAGAAGTCCAACAGCTGATACTCATAGAGAGAAGGATCAGTGGTGAGGGAGGTGAAGTAGTTAGACAGAATAGCTTGAGCATGAGGAACCTCAGCACTGATAATATGAGAGATGGGAGTGGTTTGCTCCTCAAGGGAAGTGGGAGCTTCATGGTCCACTTCCTCTTACATGGGTGGTAATATAAGGGCCTACTCAGACTGAATAGCTTGAGCAGGGGTTCGTTTGTATTTTCTTGAGTAGGTGATGGTTATTATAGGTTGAGATGGTGGTTGAGAGACAGTAGGTGTGGGTTCAACACTAGCTGGTGCTGCTAGGTTGTCACCTTAAGAAATGAGCTCTAACATGTTGGGGATAAGGGCTGTTTCTACCCCAGAGAATCCCACAGTTGGTTTTCTCATGATTTTAAAGATGCCGGGCTTCATCTGTCCCAATTTAAGAATTCTACCTGTTCCCCTCAACTGTGAGCCAGTTCACGGTTAAGAATGTGCTGGACATATCTAGGGAACATGTAGTATTCTAGGGAATCCAAGTTAGCAGGCAGATTAAGGTAGACAAAGTGTGAATACCTGAACTTGACCCCCTGAACCAGTTCATGAACTATGAAGGAGAGATCTTCAGGAATCTAGTCTCATCCTCCATGCTTTTTGGATAAGCTGTGTATGACAACATGGACGAGGTACTTGCACTGGGAAGAGACCTTCCCTTTCTTGAATGTTCTGACTGAGAAATCTACCTCATAGCCCATCTGCTCAAAAGATTGGTTTACAGCAGATTTGGGAAAGGACAAATCACCTTCTGCGTCATCCAGCTAAAGATGAGTGTTGATGATGGCCGGAGTGATGAAGATTGTCCTCCCCTACACTGTGGCAGACAGTGCATTCTCCCCATCCATGGTGACCTCTTGGCAGGTCCGCCAAAAGTCCAGAAGATGATCCTCATAGAGAGGAGGATCAATGGTGAGGGGGGTGAAGTAGTTGGTCAAAGAAAGGAAACGGCAGACCTCTAAGAAACCAAGATCTTTCTCAGAGTTCAACAGAGCAACCTAATTGTGTTGCCTATGAAGGTGCATGGAGAAATCGGGTTGGTTTCTGCGATCAAGGTTGGCCATTTGAGTGAACTTCAGAGTGAAAGAAGATAAGAGCAAGGGCGGTTTGTGGGTGAATTT
The DNA here is from genome assembly GCA_025506415.1 of Flaveria robusta. Taxonomy (NCBI): domain Eukaryota; kingdom Viridiplantae; phylum Streptophyta; class Magnoliopsida; order Asterales; family Asteraceae; genus Flaveria; species Flaveria robusta. Next base: position 11,635,210 of record CM046461.1, on the reverse strand, counting down.
AGGTTAGAGAGAATTTGCAGATGATGAGAAAAGTGAAAGAGGGGGAAGCCGTTGGATATTTATATGTGAAATGGATTTGAGACAAATTTAATAAGAATGAATAAACTTTGAAATCCGGATGTCGGTCCCACCTCTTAAAAAGTGACCAAAAAGGTAGTTTTCTTGGAAGTCGAAAATCTTCCGAAGGTAATTTGGCTTCGGAAGTTTTTGATAAAAGCTTCCGAAGCCAATTTGGCTTCGGAAGATATTTTTAAGAGTTTTGAAAATTTTGCTTAGGAAGGAAAATACTTAGAGAATTTTCACTTCTGAGACATGCTTTGGTTTTGAAAGAGATCAAGACTTGAAATTTTATTCTTTAATAAAATAAAACTTCCGAGACATAATTACTTTCGAAAGAAAATCATTCTTCAAGAGCATATAAGTACTTATGAGTAAATTAAGCTTTGGAAGATATTGCAAAAATATCTTCCGAAGGAAAATTATCATAAGTAGTTATATGGTGTTAAAGACATAATGTTCTTCCGAAGGTAACCTGATATCCTCCGAAAATAAATATGTTCAAAGTTTTCCAAAAATATATGAAATATATTTTAAAAGACTCTTCTTCCAAGATAATCAAGGGCTTATGAAAGTGATAAAGTAGACAACTTAGGACACACGGATTTTTTGAAATAACATTGAGTTTAAGTTTAAGAAAAGCTACTCAAATTTAATCATCCCAATATCTTATACAAGATGCCTAAATCCCTGTTCATCAAAAGCTTTGGTGAACAAATCAACGTATTGTTCATTTGTGTTAACTTTGACTAGTTTGATTAATCACTTTTCAAAATTATCTCTAATTAAATGATACCTTATGTTGATGTGTTTTGTCCTTGAGTGCTGCACAGGATTTTCTGTAATGGAGATAGAACTATTGTTGCCTATGTGGATGGGAGTCTCCTTGAAGTTGAATCCATAGTCTAGCATCTGATTCTGAATCCAAAGCACTTGAGCACAGCAGCTAGCAGCAGCAATGTATTAAGCTTCAGCAGTTGATGCAGATACACAGGATTGTTTCTTGCATTGCCATGAGACTATCCTTCCACCAAGAAATTAACATCCCCCTGATGTAGATTTTGCAATCATGTTGTAGCCACCATAGTTACTATCTATATAGGCATACAAATTGAAGTCAGAATTCTTTGGGTACCAATGGCCTAGTGATGGAGCACCTTTGAGATATCTTAGAATTCTCTTGACAGCAACCAGGTGTGACATCTTGGGGTTGGCTTGATATCTGGCACAAATGCATGTGGCAAACATGATATCAGGCCTGCTAGCTATGAGGTACATAAGAGACCCAATCATAGCCTTGTAAAGATGTTCATCCACACACTCCCCCTTAAGGTCAGGTCCAAGGGAGTGGTTTCTTGCTATGGGTGTCTTTGCAACCTTACATTCAGTCATGCTGAATCATGTAAGTATGTCCTGGACATACTTTGACTGACTTATGAAGATGCCATTGTCAACCTACTTCACTTGAATTCCTAGAAAGAAATTGAGTTCTCCTATGGCACTCATTTCAAATCTATTCTTCATCAGCTTCTCAAAGTCTTTGCAGAGCTTTGGATTAGTTGACCCAAAAATGATGTCATCTACATAAACTTGAACCATCATTAAGTCATTTCCTATTTCTTTGATGAAAAGAGTTCCATCTATAGTACCCCTTCTGTAACCATGCTGACATAGGTACTGAGATAGAGTCTCATACCACTTCCTTGGAGCTTGGTGCAGCCCATAAAGAGCTTTATCAAGCTTGCAGACATAGTCAGGATGATCTGGGTCTGCAAAGCCAGGTGGTTGTTTAACGTACACCTCAAGTTGATAGACCTTGAAGTTCTTAGATGCAGCAAAAGCTAGGAATATCCTAACAGCTACAAGTCTTGCTACAGGAGAAAAAACATCAGTGTAAACAATCCCTTCTTCTTTAGTGTACCCTTAAACAACTAGTTTTGCCTTGTTTTTGATGACAAGTCCTCTATCATCCTTCTCATTTCTAAACACCCACTTGGTTCCTATGGTAGTCTTCACTGAAGGAAGAGAACATAAATTCCAAACTTTTTGCCTCTTGAATTAAAGCAGCTCCTCTTGCATAGCTTCAACCCAACTTCCATCCTTTAGAGCTTCCTCAACTTTCTTTGGCTCTATCTGGGATAGGAAACAAAAGTAGAGACAAACATTTTTGTCATGGGTTTGTCCTCTTGTCAACTTCTCCAATGATGTTTGTGATGGGGTGAGACTTGTGGATCCTGAGTTGAGGAATCACAGCAAGTTGATTTAAGAGATCTAAATTTGAAAATTTTTGATAAGGAAGTGAAGAATCTCCCACCACATCAGCACACTTATCAAAAGAGACTTGATCCAATGAGTGTGTGACATCATTGATGTTGTCTTCCATGGAATGATTGTCAGCATCAAGAAATTCTTGATCACTATCACCACTACCACTTTCTCCTACATTTAAAGCTCCTTCTTTTGAGTTTTGTGCCTCTGAGCTGGAATTTGAAGGCGCCTCAAATGTATCAGCAGGATTTGTCATGGTTGTACTGATAGCAACTCCATCTGTAGAATTTGTTACCGCTGGAGCTGAAATAGTTTGATTTTAAGGTCTTCTCAACTCAAATCTTGGGTCAGAATCTTCTGTTGATAAACTATCTGTAGATCCTGAAACATTCTCACAAGACTTATTAAAACAGTTGGTAACTAAATCAAGATCAAACAACCAATCTAGACAGAACCTCTCACACAAGGAGTATGTTCATTGAAGGTCACATTGAGTGACTCCTCAACTACTTTAGTTCTGAGATTGTATACTCTATAAGCCTTAGCTTGAGAAGAGTATCCAATGAAGTATCCATCATCTGATTTCTCAGCAAATTTGGCTGTTTGATATTTGGTATTCAAGATTGTGTAAGGACATCCAAATGACCTGAGGAAACCAACGAAAGGTCTACTTTGGTGCCACGGTTCATAAGGAGTCTTACCATGAGTCTTAACAACTAAAACTCTGTTCTGCACATAGCAAGCGGTGTTCACTGCTTCTGCCCAGAAGGTGATAGGCAGTTTAGAGTCAGACAACATGGTTCTTGCAGCTTCAATTAGTGCCCTGTTTCTCCTCTCAGCAACACCATTTTGCTTAGGAGTCTTGGGAGCATTATATTGTCTTGTAATACCCTTTTCATCACAAAATGTATCAAGGATTTGGTTTTTGAATTCAGTTCCTTGATCACATCTTATGATCTTGACCTTGTGATCAAATTGATTCTTAATTCCCAGAATGAAGTTCTTTAAGATTTCAGGAGTCTCATCCTTAGTTCTAAGGAAAAAGACCCAGGTGAATCTTGTAAAATCATCTGTGATCACTAAACAATATGAGGGCAGTCATGGCTTTCTGATCTATATCAATCTTCTTTCTATCTTCTTTAGAAAAGTCAGCTACCTCTTTTGGTATCATGCCACCTCTAGCAGCAGCTGAAGAGGTGCATGGAATGTAAGGTCTAGAGACAACAGATTCTCACATCGTGGAGTCTTGTGACTTGATGAAGCCTTCCATTCTTTGACACCAAGTATCAAAGTCTTCAGTAGTGATCAGTGGGGACTTTGTCATGGTTTTAGTTTCCATATCAACCTTTGTGAGAGCTGCTGTGTGAGTTGTTAAGTGTTTTGTGAAACTGAGAGATCTAAGATGGTGAGATCTTACAATCAAGAGCCTGGAATGCTCTGATACGAATTGAAGGACCGTTGAAGGGGTCCAATACAATCAGTCTCATAGTGAGGTGAGACTTAGAACACTTAACATATCACATAGGGAACTGGAACTATTTTATTTAACACTAAGGAACACAAGCAAACAATAAGACAAAACCAAGAACAACAACTAAGAATGGTTTTCAAGGATTAAGTATATTGCTCTCAAGTTCTTTTACAAGTGCTATAAAGCATAGAAATAAAATACAAGGACCTGAGATACTTTAAACTACATCCTACAGCCGGCCATACTTTGAAGGCCAGCTAGAAACACTAATCTAGACAATAAGACCAATGTAAAGTCAAAAGGCAGATTGCCTTTTGACTAGTGACTATGACATACCATGGCTCACATCCTAATATATTACAAAAAGGATAAAAGTACATAAAATGGAAAGTTACAGACTCAAAACCATAATCTATAGTTTCCTAAAGCATGGACCTTTTCACCAACTTGTGCAAATTGGTGAGTCTTTACAGTGTTAGCGGAAAGTTGGTCAGCTTTCTGAAAAGGTAGATCAGAGAAAGCATGTATTCTCTGTCTTCGGAAGAAATCAGTCTTCTATCTTCATGGCTTCGAAAGGAAGAAATTAGTCTTCTATCTTCATGGCTTTGGAAGACTTGTCTTCTAAACTTCGAAAGACTTCATCTTTCGCTTCGGAAGATTTGGTCTTTGGCTTCGGAAGATTTTACACTTAGAATATTTTACACTTAGAATATTTTCTTTGCAGAGTGTAAAACTTCCAAAGTAACTTCCACTATGCATAATGTGCATGCATGCAGGAAGCACCTTGAGTGTTTTGGGTGCATCAGCCTTTTCTATAATCCTTACACTTATGCAAGTGGGTGATGCTACCAAAAAAGAGGAGAAAGTCCCTGCAACCACAAAACCTATGAGTTCTGTCCTGAGCGTGGACAATGAGGATTCACCACCCTCACTTGCAATTGTCCAGACTCAACAACTTCCTCAGGCTTACACTGATGTGGAGGCAATACTTCAAGAACTCTTTGAGGAAGTAATACCAATGGCCATGTCTGCCCCATCTTACCTTGCTGAAAATCCAATAGTGGGATGGTGGTATGACAACGTAAGAATGGCCTTGGTGCTTTCTAGATCTCAGGGACAGCAGGAGGTCTTCAATTTTTAGACCCTGAGATTCCATGAGAGTATAGCCTTAGTTGATCTGCCACTTGTCAACCCAAGCCAAAACAGACAGGCTGGCAGATTAGGTGACTTGATTCAAGAATGGGTGCTGCAAGAGTTTAGAAGCAAAGCAAAATTATATAGACAGAAGCTAGCAGGGAAAACTGTTGGTCAACTAGATACTGAGGCAGGCCCTAAGATTAGCTTCGAAGGGGAAACCTTGGTTGAAGGCCTAGCAGTGGGTCCGGTGAACCTTGAGACAGGCTCATCCTCAGCACCTAGTACTCTCAGTGAAACACCTGCCGGTGAAGGTGTATCACAACCTCTCCCTGGCTAGATCTCAAGCTTAGTACAATCATGAGAAGGCTAAAGCTCCCTCCACCCTGAGTCATACAGGCCAACAATTGACAAAAGGAAAATGAAAATGACTCATGAGGAGATTAAGGAGGAGAAAAGGGAGAGGAAGAGGAAGGCTAGGGGAGAGAAAACAAGAGAGATCCCAAGCTTCATGCAAGCTGCAATCAGGGCTGCCCACAGGCCTAATACTCAAGATGATGAGTTAAGGGCAGCCAGATTGAATACCTGGGATTAAGGAACTACAATATAGATGAACTCATCTCTCTCCCCTTAGCAGAGTTGAATGAACTGGCAGACACTGAGCTTTCTAAAGAGAGGAAGGAGGCTGAGGCTACAGAATTGCTCGCAAGATCAAAGAAGAAAGGAAAAGAAAGAAACTCTACAAAGCCCGTGCCCTCTCTCCAGTATAAGAAAGTCTTGAGAAGGAGACTGTGGCTGTACAACAGGAACAAACTCAAATAGGCAAAGAACAAGAGAGATAGAAAATGATAACCTATCTGAGTGCCACAGGTCTCTATCAAGTAGCAGCTCTCAACCTTCTCTCATATGAATATGTTGAATTTGAATACCTCAAATAGCTCGAAGAAGAAGCTCAAACTCAAAGAAAAGTTTTTAAGAGGAAAATGAGAGAGGAGGCTGCTAAGTCAAGAGACACCATCAGAGCACAAGAAAAGAAGTCCGCTGATAGGCTGAAGATGGTGAGCTTCTTGAAGCTGTATGGGTTCTCCGGAAGGAAACTTGGTCCAATGTCTCTATCCCCAATGAATGAGCATATCAGAAGGATCAAGCAGAAGATAAAAGAAGGTCAGCTGGTTGACTTGCATTCTCCACCAAGTCAAGTTGTACCTAAAGTTGAGGTGAAGGTTGAAGCAAAAGAGATAATACAACTTGATCCTGAAGCTACATATAAGCCAACTTCATATTCTGACCCACAGCAGGATTCTAAACCTCCTACTTCTAAACATATGGAGGGAAAGGACCCAACTGAAGAGAATACAGAAAGATCAACTAGTGCTACAGGCCACTCTCCTCAGTTAAAGTACAAAAATAGGAAAAGGATGGCCATCAGAAGGGACAAGAAGAAGAAGAAAAAGTTCAAGAAGAAAAAGTTCAAGGCATCCACCTCTGCACCTTAGAATAAGTCAGAACATACTGAGGTTGCTCAAGAAAAGGCTGCTCAACTAACTCCATCTCAAGTAGAGCCTTTTGCAGTTGGAAGACCCAACCTGTCCTAGAGCTTTGTAGCTAATCCAGACAGATGGTATGTCATTAAAGATCAAGGAGGTCAGGATGTCTATCTCTTGCAAGACATGTTTGATCTCCCTCTGCATGATCTTTATAACATGAGGAGATACTATGAGAGTCTGAGGGATCCTGACCAATTAATGAAGAAAGGCATGGTCTTAATCCTAACGAGGGCTGTCAATTTCTGAATACCCTTCTCTGTTTTGGTAGCATCATCCAAGGGAGAGTTTGTAAGGAATACTTGAAAGGCTTATGCAACCAAAGTAGCCAAAGAGCTTCCCGTTTGCATACATGTGCATTGCAGAAGTTACTTCGGAAGTTTTTACACTTCTCCTAAGAAAACTGTATAAGTGTAAAATCTTCTGAAGCCATGACCAAGATCTTTCAAAGCCAAAGATGAAGTCTTTCGAAGCTTAGAATACAAAGTCTTCCGAAGCCAACAAGACAGAAGACTGATTTCTTCCGAGGACAAAGAAGACATGTTTTCTCAGATCTACTTTTACAGAAAGCTAACCAACTTTCCGCTGCCACTCTGAAGACTCACCAACTTGCATAAATTGGTTAAAAGGTCCATACTTTAGTAAACTGTAGATTATGGTCTAGGTGTCTGTAACTTTTTACTTTGTACTTTTATCCTTTTTGTAAAACATTAGGAAGTGAGCTATGGCATGTCATAGTCATATGTCAAAAAGGCAATCTGCCTTTTTAACTTTACATTGATTTTGTTGTCTAGATCAGTGTATCCAGCTCTGGCCTTTAAAGTATGGCCGGCTGTAGGATGTAGTATAAAGTTTCGAAGCTTAGCCGGTTCCCTATATGATCTTATAAGTGTTATTCAAGTTCACTCTCCAAACACCCTATGAAACTGTTGCATTGACCTCCCCGACTGGTCCCGCATACTTGTTAGGCCCAATTTTGTGGAGTCTGTAATGGGCATATGTAGTATCATTTTAACGTTTAAAATGTCAAAACGAGTCGAATTTTAGGATTGTCACATAATATTTGCATTTACATACTAGACAATAATTTTCGGTTAATCCTTAATGTTCTTTTTGTTAATGTTTCACCACTACTACTATAGTGCTACGCTTTAACTTTAGAGACAATTATCCATTTTAATTATAAAATTGTAAAAGATGCCATATCGTGCAAATGATAGAAAGCTTAATAAGTTATATTTAAAACATAAATATTAAATAAAAAGGTATTATGTATAAAAGAAAAGAATATACATAATATAATTATTAGGGAAATATACTAATGGCTCTAAAACTAAAACGTGCAAGTAATCTTAACCATCCATCTACTTAATCAATGGTTGAGATCAATTTGTAGGAAAACGTTTGTTAGAGGTGTATTTTAGGAATAGCCAATTTTGTTGAGTTTTTATAAGTTTCCCTAGTTTTTTAAACGTTCATAACTTTTGTGTACGACATTATTTTTTCATAAAAACTACACCATAAAAATGAGTGTTTTTTATATTTAAAACGGGTACAGTATTGTTATATAAAATTTTTATATATTTTTTACATTTTGAGCCCATATCTTGTAATTGTGTCTTTTAGTCCAGTTTATTGTGTATTTTTGTTATTTATTATGTTTTTCTCCATACTATTGTGTTTTTTTAAAACGATAAATTTTTAAAAAGTATAATGATGGAATAACATTGTTGTGTAACTCTAATATGTAAAACAAAATAATAATTAACAAGTAATTAATTTAATACATTAAAAACAATGATAAAATAACACAATTTATCATTGTGTTTTTTATTCGTCATTGTGTAATCTTGAACACTATGAGTTTTGAAAAATAAATTGGTGAAATAAAATCATTACGTACTTTTAATTGTAAAATATAATAATAGATAATAAAAAGCTTATATAATGTATAAAAAATAATGACAAAAAGAGCAAATTGTGTTATTTTCAACAATTTGAGTTTTGATAAATACATGAGTGAATGTATATTATTGTACACTTTTAATTATAAAATATAATGATAGATAACAAGTTTATATTATCTATAAAAACAATGACAATAATAACACAACATCATATAAAACGTAAATTATAATGATAAATACATATAACAAATGATTTAAAATATATGACACAATAAACGTATTTGACACAATTAGCTGATGTATTTGACATAATAACCAAAATTTCCTCCTATTTAAAACAATAAAAGGACACATGTCAAGCTCACAATTCTTGTTAGACTTTTTAGATTAAATATTATTTTTATTATAACCTTACCCTAATTATTAAAGTAGAATAAACTAAAAAATAAAATAATATCATGTATATAATCATGTAAACTGGTATATGATGCAAACCCATAGTCGTCTCATATACACAAAATAAATAAATATTAACGCTTGCCCGATCACATATCAGTCCCAAGTGCATGGAGTACTCTTATATTTTTAGTTTCCGGTGAACATATCGTATATGTTTGCTTTAAGAATAAAATAAAAATGTTTGCATTAAGCACAAAGAAAGAGAGTGTGTGGTATGCACATAGGAAAAAGCTAATTAATTGTATTGCATTAAATTACAATTTAATTTTCAATCAAGTAGTTTAAAGTGTCCTCATGATAAAAGAGACAATTGTAATTAGTCTGTTGTGTTACAAGACAAATTTATCTCCATTTTAGATTTCTCAACATTTAATATCACGTCGTCACTAACTTCAAATTCCTTAAAGCAAGCAATCCTCCCGAGTTCTTCAACTTCTTCAATTACAAGATCAAGTTTCGCCACCGCCTCCACCAGTAATGCTGCGAACGCTGCGAACGGCAATGCCTCTGAGAATTCCAAGCTCGTGATTGCAATCTTGCTCAAGGTGGGTCTCAAGGACTTCCTCTCGGCCTCAATCCGTTTTGATCTCCATGTGGATAATGCTGAAGCTTCTGTTTTAACACTGGATAAATGTTTTTCGGGCTTTGATCGTGTTGTTTCCGCTACTAGGGCTAGCATGTTGGCCGGATTAGCACTATTTGGGCCCAAAAAGAGGCGCGATTGGGACTTTAAGGCAGTGTTGAGATCTTGTAGTGCTTGATGAAGGTGATCAGAGAGTATTGCTGGTGAACATTGGCGATGATCTCGTATGCTGTTTGCTAGTTCCACTAGGGCTTTTGAAACTTCGATTGCTAGGCGAGTGCATGGATCTTTGAACAACAAACGAACTGATTTTGGAGTCTACAACAAACAACAATAAAATTCTTTAGTAGTTAGAAATGGGTTATATTAAAACTTTCAAAGCAATTTGTAAAGTAGCTTCACCAAGAATCCCAATTTTACTACATACATCTTCAACTACGATATAAACCAGATAATGTACAATGACCACCACTTATGACCATCGCCAACCACCATTACCACCAACCACCACCACCAACCACCCCCACCATCAGTCACCAAACACCATCACCGCTACCACCCATCACGACCACCAATAACATAAGCAATATCACCACCAACGACTGACCACCAACCGCTAAGCATCATAGCCACCCACCAACAACCGATACCACCCATTAGCCACAATCATCCACCAACCACTACTAGTAATCACCACCACCACCCACAACCCTTACCACCCATCACCTGCACCAACCACCACCACCCAAAACCCTTACCACCTCCACCAACCACCACCACCACAATATTCTACGCTTATGTTTTATTCCTATCAATTAAACAAGGTGGCCTTGCTGGTTGTTGAAGACGTGGCACAAAAGGTGCCTCAAAAAAAATTTACTTGTACTCTGCTAATAGAATGGTATATTACTATTCACATCACTTTCAAATGTTATATTATAATAACATAATTAAAGATTCATTCCATTCTCATAAAATAACCAAACATGACAATAATGATAATGATCATTTTCATTCTTATGTTCATTCCATACATTCGTCCATTCAATACATTCATCCATTTCATACATTCGTCAATTCTATTATCTAATACCAAACAAGCCCTAAGCATTGGAAACAAAACTCAAAATTTGATATTTTAAATTTCATTATTGAATTTGGATTTTTGAATCGACCCACGATTTGATTTTTTTTATATTTTAAACTCCATCCTACTCAAAATTCGAATTCAAATGATACATGTATGTAATTTTTATTTTTAAGCTATTTTATGTGTACATAATTGTGTTTTTTATTTAAAATTTGGATTTGGATGTCAAATGTGATTTATATTATTATTTCATTTCGTAAATTAGATTAATGGAAAGAACTTGAATTCAAACTGAATTTGTAATCTGAATTAGAATAGAATTGAATATTGAAGTTAACTATGAATTTTAATTTTGAGATTTAATGGGTATTAGCTTCATATTTTCAAAATTCTAATAATTCGAGTAACTCAAAATTCAGTTCGCTAAACTCCCATACCTTCAACTTGACAATTAATAAGTAAAATACCCAAATTAATAAGATTTTAGTCCGCGTGATGGTAATAGACCCTCGGAGGGATCCATCTCTAGTTACAGAATATAACATACTTAAATGAGTGTATTAAGCACTTTTTAAAGAGGCCAATGCCATCCAAACTCATTATGACACCCCAAGCCATCACGTACTATTATGCTAATGAGAATAAAAATAGCACATAGAAACACAATACCTGAATCTCAGTTTGTAAACATCCGTGAAGAGCGACAATCGTATATCCAAAATGGCGAAGAACGCCTCCTAGTTTAACATATTGTTGCCATGGGAATGGATTACAATGCCACGAGTGTCGTGGCTCCCAACTTGCATGCAACGCCTAAAAATAATATCATATATATCATCAGAGCTTTTGGATATCTCATATAACTTGTTAACACAATATACCGGAATTTATATTAAAATTATTCAGTAAAGAAGTTTTTTAAAATAAAAAGTTTGAAAACTTCTTGTAAACATCATTTAAATTGCTTAAAAACTTAAATAAATAAAAACATGAAGCTAAAATTTAAATTACATTAAATAAGATTTTTCAATTAAAAAACATGCACGGTTCAAACTACGCTATTTACCGTCGGACCGGTCCCGTTACAAAAACATTGCATTAAAATGCACACAATATGATAGAAAAAAGCGTACTAAGGTTTCGTCTGTTGATTTAGAGTCCAAAACAGCCTTGTAGTTCTCATAAATTGGATCTTCAACTAATATATCTTTTTGGGCATCCGATTCCCTGTCACTAAAGTATTCGTCCACACATGCTGCACGTAAATGTTTCTCGATCGGTGACCAACTTTTGTAATATTTGATTTCAAAGAATTAAATTAAGCATTTAGCTTGGCACGAACAATTATATTGCTTACCTTCGATCGATTTTGCTAACCCCTCGATTTTGGAAACTGAAAAACTATGAAGATCTTCTCCGGACCAAATCGGGAATATGAAAAGGCTCATGAGAATGCAAACGCCCGAACCGATAGCCATGGTGTAGAGACGCTCACGAGCAATCTTGAGCACATCTTCCACACGAAAACTTGATATGGTAATTAGATTGAATGTCAAGAGGAATATGACAACACCATAATCATAATTTTTCTTCACCTTGGGGAAAAACCTCAGGTACGTACTCATGGCACCTGCAAGGTTTCGAATTTTATTTTTAACTACTAATATCTCGTGCATGCGATGATGGAGTGGATAACCAATTATATGACAAAGTAAAACAAGTTTATTCACAATAGTATTATGTTTAATTTCACAAAAGGTGCTCCTGTTAATCAAAAGATAAAACCAAACATACCTTAAAAGATTCAGGAAATATTGTTAAATTTAATAATTAAAGTTAATATTCATACCTCATTGTTAAATATTATACATATATAATTTGGACATAAGCTAAGACAATGATCATCTCCCTTCAATCTTGCTTACCGACGAAAAAAACTGAAGCACCTATGAAAATGGCATAAAAAACCTTCCCACTTTCTCTAGCAATGAACTCGAACAAGAACGCGAGTGATCCTGCGAACAACGTCCCGAGACCTCGATTCAATCCTTTACATAAAGTTGCCCCTATCATATAAAAGATGACGATAAGTATTTGAATGTATCATATGTCAAAACCGATAAAAAAATTTAGTAACAAAGCAAAAACAGAAGCCCCTTTTACCTGCAGTGAACTCGAGCATAACCACAACAGTCATGACAGCCCATATGGCATTCCCCCCTATCTCTTTGAACAATGGCTCTAAAAGGTATAACAAAGACACTAACGTCACTGATAACCCGACTTTAATCGAATGTATTGCCTTTCGCGGATCATCTCGACCCGTTTTCCAGATTTCCAAACATAACGATCCAAGAAACCTCTTAGTCTTCTCCATGTAAACACGATTTCGCTTCTTCCAAACCTCCATCGTCGAAATAGCAGCAAAAGCAGCAACATTGAATGACCACATCGAAAATTCTTAGAAAGAAAAGTATAATTGCAAATTGCACAAAAAGAATTAGTACAAATTTGATGAGATCGATCAAAAATGAGATTGAAACTAAAAATGGTCGGTCACTTTGTTCACCCAAAACTGTCAAGATGTTTGCATGTGTATCTATCAGCACCCTTGGAAATATGAGGCTTGGTTTGATTCATAGGTGTATGAGGGTGACATATGACTTTTGCATACACATGATTCTCATCTTATAAATTATATATGTTGTTACCTTTAACACTTTTACAGGTTCACATTAAATTGTCTATATATAATGAAAAAAAATATCACATAGACAACATTTATATATACTAACTAAACAAGATTTTTTTGGGTGAAACCTATTTTTTTCTATCTTTTATATTAAATAACTATATTAATTAAAGATTAATTTTATTTAATTATTTCTTTTCAAATTAAAATATTTTTGTATTAATTTAAGACAACTGTAATTTTCAAAGAAACAATTTTTTTATAAAAAAAGAAACTTTCTAAAAATCAAACTTTTTTAAATATACGAAATATTTGAAAACCTATATTTTTGAAAAGTAAAACTTAACTGAAACGAAAAAATCTGAAGATATTTTAAAAAAGTCCCTTTATAAATGGTTTGTTTTCAAACAAAATGTTTAAAAAACTATTTAAAAAAACAAAAAGAATTAAAAATAAAAGTTTAAAAAAATAATATCATTATTTTATTATTTAAAGTTTTAACTTACACGTAATTTTAATCATATCTTTCTCAATATATCATTTTATAATTCTTATTTTTTGTCACAAAGTATTTTATAGTATATTTATTCAACACGCGTAAGAAATGAGATACTAACCTAGTAGTTTGTATATTCAAATGTATAGTTGTAGGAAAATTATCTAGTGTATTAATTTTCATTACACTGTAATACTTGTATAAAACATATATATAAAACATAATATTTGTAGGGAAATTATCTGGTGTTGTACGAACTAACCCCCGCCGTTAGATCAGGAGACTGATCAACGGCCAGAAGTAATTCGAAATTCGTGGAACGAATCGCCGATTAATAGCGGCGACATGTCGCCGCAAAGGGTCGCCGCTATTGGCTGTCGCGGTTATTGACCACAGTCGCCGCTATTGGTGTCGCCGCTATTGAAAACAATTCTTGTAGTGAGTTTACAACACGATAGGTTTTTTTTATTAGGTATTGAATAGTCTAGTGGCTTCTACTATATAGTATTTATAATAGTTTTTTTTTAATCTTAATTTCAAGTAGAATACCTGCGTGATATTACGACAACAAACAATTACAAACCAAGAGATTTAATTTTGATCAACTACAATTGTGTTAACACGTATAGTGTAGCCATCAATGGCATCAACTACAATTGTGTTAGCATGTATAGTGTAGCCATCAATGACATCTTCATGTCTGAACATAATAAAATATAGCAACTGGAAGAGTAAATATATAACGAAAAACTGCAGCCCTAATTCTTTGCAGACTTTGACATGAATTTTATTAAAATTCAATATGAGCTTACTATATTTGAAAATTATGTTCCCCTGTAGTGAACTCGCATGACTTTTTGTCTAAGATCCTAGCAATATCAATTTGTAGTTTAACTGAATTTGCACTACCATATTAATAAGCACGTTTCATATATTTTTAAAAATGGATATATTGACACAAAATGTGATATTGACAGGCATATATATAGTTAACTTAAAAACTTGAGGAAAAATTAATAAATGTTGTCAGTAACAGAAAAAAAAATTAGCTCTTAGTTTACATCTTAGGCGTTTACCCGTGTCAGTATCTATAACTTATGTGATATTTTGGTTCTTGACTTCATGCTACATGATCATTTATCACCTTCTTTAAAACAAAAAAGGAATTAAACATCAGTGTTCTGTACTTCTGTGAACATAGAGTTTGGCTAGGGGAAAAATAGCCTGATTGATATAAATAACGGATCTCTTACCGAGCATGGCCGCAACGTGGGACTATTATAAACGAAATGACAGTCACAAAACACAATTCAAAGCAAAGTTGTACCAAATTTGCACAATTAGAAACCAACTTAATCAAAATAACATTCTTAGGACTTATACATGACCAGTACATTGATTAAACCACCCTAATACTATTATATCAAATAATCTAAGTAAAAAATACAAAACATAATAAGCATTTCTTTTCTGAACGCCCACATTTGTTTTGGTTCATCTGCATTTATTTAATGCAGATGACCTTTGTCTTGTCCGCATTTCATTCTTTCATCATAAGTATTTGTGTTTGTGCATTAGCATTTGTCATATGCGGATGAACAAATACTTAGCCGTATTACATCCACATAGACAAATGCGGATGGCCAACACTTAGACTTTTTTCCTCTATCTGTATTACTTATGCTCAGCTGCATTTCTCTTTCACATTTATATTATTTTTCATACAGAACAACTATCCAAACACCATTTGAATTGGCATTTATAATTCTTTCAAAGTCCAACAAAATCAATATAAAAAATTTTGAAAGCCCCCAAGACTGAACACGAGCAAATTAGCATTCTCAAATGAATGCAAAAGGCATTAACCATTGGGATAGATTGTAACAACTGGCAATTCATGTCTTATTCGTACCACCCCTAAATGAATTCCTAGTAGTACTACGCAATATATTTCGCTAATTTTATTAATTAACGGTCCAACAGAGTAAGGACTTTTCAATGATATTAGAATTTCTATAGATTATGTTATAAGCTTCTATCTATAAATCAAATTTATATGAGATTTTCCATAGATTTTGTTATAAGCTTCTATCTACGGTTAGCAAGATGCTACCTCTTAATGGTTCATAGCCTCTTGATGGTTAAGAGGTAACCTTGAGTCTGAATGGTTAAAAGGTAACCATCTTTTAACCATTAAGATGTAATCTCTTAACCACTCAGACTTAAGGTTACCTCTTAACTATTAAAAGACCATGAATCATTAAAAGGTAGCATCTTCATGACCATTAAAAGGCTACCAAGCAACCTCTTAGTTTGATTTGACCTCAAAAGTCATTTAGATAATGCTTCATCTCTTAAGATGTTTTGAGTTGATTAGTTATCACTAGAGCCAAAGCAGCATTATAAATTCTCTCTCACATTAGATTCACAAGCAATTCCCATTAAGGTGATGGTGCGATCATCGCCGATGGCAAAGCGGTGGTGGTTGTGGTCAGGCAATGGTGATAGGGGTGGTGCCGGAGGAAAAAAATGGTGGTGATGGTTCCAATAACTTTATTTGCTTTATATCTAATTTAGTTTTTAGTTTGGTGGTAAAAAAGGCAGCTCCCACACACTTAATTGAAAAACTAACATCCATCCACTTTAAGGATCAATGGAGCTATGATTTGACAATAGTTGAACTAAAGATGTAATAATTTAAAAGTTGAAAATAATATTGTAATATAGGCGTAATACGGGGAACAACCATGTAACTAACTTTATACAACAACTAAGTTCTTGATTGAAGGGTTTAACCTAACATTTACCTTTGATTTAATTTAAATCAAAACTCATGTTATTATAAAAATGTAAAATGAAAAGGAAAAAAAATAAGTGAAGAAATGAAATGGAAAAAATAAAAGCAACGAATAGCAAAAAAAAAGTCACATGAAAAATGGCAATGAAAAAAATAAAAATAAAATAAAACAAAAAAAATGTAAAGAAAAAAAGAAAAAGAGGAAAGGGATGTATGGAATACGGGTTAAATCATTGGTCTCTTATGTATAGGGTTGCAAGCTAGATCAATTAAGCTAGGCTTATTACTTGCACAAATTAGCAAGAAGCTACAAAGGAGAGTATAACAAGAAATGAAACATCTTTAATGTAAATGTTGATATCGTCTCTTCATCCGTCCTTTTAAGACATGGCCTTTTATTGTTGAAAACAAGATCCAATGTAAATAATGCAAATTAAATATATTTTTAATCTTGATGTAAGTGTTCATATTATCTCTTCATCCGTTCTTTTAAGAAATGACATTCTTATTGTTGAAAACACGATCGTTTCCACTTCTTCATGGTCCATAGATTATATACCCATGTTTAAAGTATTATGTAAAAGGCAAAAAAAAACATCTATAGGTAAACCCGACACCAACCACCATTTTTATCACTTGCACTTACTCATCAACGCACAATGTTATGTTGATCAACAGAGGCATCTTTCACAAGAACCGCTATCTAGAGATGAATCGTTCTGATAAGGAGATCTATTGGATAGAGAAATACCACACATCAACATGCAAAATGCTGACAGCATCATTGACCAAAGAAAAATCAATCATAATCAACAGCAGTAACTTTCTTGGTTAAATGCATCAACTTTAATTTGAATCTCTAAAGAAGCAAGTGTGGAGTAGCAGGAGTCAAAACAGAATTCATAGAAATGGGTTGAATTCAAATATCTTTATTTACTAATTTCCCCATACAAACAGAAAGGACGAACACCACCACCACAATTTAATAGATTTATGTGTTTAATGGATTCTGTTTACCAAGTAAAGCGAGTACATATGATTTGGTTATCATTTATTAGCTGAGGTGAATCCATGAAAGCTATTCAGTAGCGCAAAGACTGATATCCCCCACATCCTGCAAAAAATTAGCAGCACTAACCGGAGTGAGATCAAAACATTAAAGTTTAATCACCCAAAGATAATGATTTTGAAGTTTAAAATGCAATTTTACAATTTATAGTTAAAAGTGATTTTGAGGTTTAAGATGCAATTTTCCAATTTATACTTACATGTAGATAATCACAAAGCTGAAGACGTATGTTCAGCTACTGTTGGTAACCATTCTTTAAAAAAAGCCTGGCAGTCAATATCCGCATGACTTAACGCCCCAAGGGGAGTGACAGTTACCTGAAATAAAGCCGGAACGAGGATATTAATATTTATTAATGGCCGATTTTAAAAAATCACTTCCATGAAGTAAGAAATGTATATACGTATCCTTGTTTAAGGTAACAGTAGTCTGTTTCCTCATCTTCGACATGGCCTCCCTTCACCTGAAAGTAAGTATTATTCAAAATTTTAAAATTTTCTGCTTAATTAACAAGCAATCTTGGTTTTACAAAACAAGCGCACTGAGGCGACAAAGTATAAAACCCAGCCGCAAAACAAACGCAAAGGGCAAGCACGGCGTTTCGTACGCGAAGCGCTATGTATTAATATAATATTTATAAATTAGTTCCGCATATTATTTACTATAATGTTGACTTTAGAAATAGAAAAAGAAAAAACAAATACACATATTAGAAAATATTAGAGTTAAATTTGACAAAAGCTATAGTATTAAGGATGAAAAATATAATAATTAAAAAAAAGCTTTTTAACCTGAAATCCATTGTCAAACAGCCGTTTTATATTTAACCCTAAGCCCCTTTCACCCTCCTAAATCGTCATCATCTTCATATCTAATACACTACACCATCACACATCTTAATCTCCATGGTCTCCATACTCTCCAGCACACATCTTCGTCTCCATCACAGGTAAGCTTCAATTTCTTCTTATTCTTTACTTATATGAGCCACTTTTTCAGCATAAAGCTTTGATTTCTATCTCCCTCAACTGATTTTTTCAACCCAAAAAAAAAATTGCTAAAGCGAGAAAAGCGAATTAAAGTGCAGAAGCGCGCACTTTAGTCACACCTGTGCCTAGTGTAATCAAAAGCCCACGGACTTGCGGCTGAGGTCGCCTCACGCCTAGGCGCATGATAAAAACTAGAATTCTAAACTTGAATAGGCTGGAATTTTATTAAAGATAGGATAATGGTTTGCCCAATTCGAGAGGGGCCGCTCTCCAAATTACAATAGAAATAGATAATTTAGACAATGGAAACTAATTAGGATTCTAGCTTTATTTATACTAAAATATCACCAGGGATTTCCTCCACTAATCTTGCATATGCCTTTGCTTTCCCAAGAAATTAGCTCTTGACTTTGACTCCCACTAATTAATGATTTCCTATAATTTAGCCATCTTAATGTACGGGTCAAAAACCCACTGGAATTGGTCCATTGACCCATTTGCCTTAATTGAATCCTTCTGTTTTCTTGAATAAACTTTTAGTGGTTTATCAATACTTCCGTCCCGGTAAAACGACTTGTCCTCAAGTCGGAATGAAGGGAATTGCTCTGCCAATAAGTCATAATTTTCCCAGGTGGCTTCTTCTGTAGGACGGTGATACCAGGAGATGAGCAACTCAAGTGTCGACTGGCCTGCTTCAGTTACCCATCGATGAGCCTCAATAGATTGTGGTTGAAGATCAATTTCCCAATCTTTAGTGACCGGGAGAGGAGCAAGGGGCGTGGCTGGGATTTGACCACAGGCTGGTTTCAGCATGGAAACATGAAAGACTGGATGTACCCTTGAGTCTGGTGGCAGTTCTAACTCGTAAGCGACAGCCCCAACTTTACGGATGACTCGATAGGGACCAAAAAATCGGGGAGACAACTTCTCAAACTTCCTTTTTGCTAAGCTGCGCTGTCGATAGGGCTGAATTTTTAGGAACACGACATCTCCCACTTCAAATGAGACATCCCGCCTTTTGTTATCAGCTTGATTTTTCATACGGTCCTGTGCACGTTGAAGATTATCTTTCAAGACCCGTAACATATCATCACGGTTGATCAACTGGACTTCCAACTCAGCATTATTGGTATCACCAATGACGTATGGATGGAATGAAGGCGGTTGACGACCATAAACAGCAGTAAACGGTGTAATACCCGTAGAGGTGTGGTACCGGTATTATAGGAGTATTCTGCCCAATATAAAAATGAACTCCAACGAGCAGGTTGCTCATGTGCAAAGCACGTAAGTAGCCTAACAAACAACGGTTGACCACCTCGGTTTGGCCATCTGTTTGTGGGTGATACCCAGTACTCATCTTCAAGTAGTATTGCTCAACCGAAACATCTCCTGCCAAAAATTACTAAGAAAAATGACATCCCGATCTGAAACATAGAACGAGGAAACCCGTGAAGACGTACGATTTCTTTGCAAAACAGGGCTGCAACTCCCTTTGCTGTGAATGGATGAGCTAGCTGAATGAAATGAGCATATTTGCTTAAACGATCCACAACTACCATTATGGTGTCAAATTTGTTGGATCGAGGCAGCCCGACAATAAAGTCCATTGAAACATCTTCCCAAATTTGATTGGGAATTGGTAGAGGCTGAAGTAAGCCAGCAGGAGAAAGAGTGTCATACTTGTGTTGTTGGCAAGTAAGGCAATTCTGCACAAACAAGCGGGTATCTTGTTTGAGTTGAGGCCAAAAGTAATAAGTAGATACTCTTTTATGTCTTTAGAAACCCCCGTGACCTGACATCGGTGTGGCATGAGCCTCATGAAGCAGTTTCTGTTTAACAGAAGGTTTATCAGGGATAACCACACGACCCTTATAAAAAAGGGTTTTCCCTACCAACGAGTACCCAGGGACTGAATTAGAATCAGCAGCAAGCTGCTGTAAAATATTACTAGTAAACGGGTCAATTTGCAATCCCTGTTGTATTTCGGTTAAATCAATGCAGTAGGGTATAGCAAGAGTAACCAATTCAGCTGAATGTGGGCGACGAGACAATGCATCAGCTCCCCTATTTTCCTTTCCTGACCGTGAATAATTGAAAAGTCATAAGGCATGAGTTTGAGGAGTAACCCGTGTTGTTCAGTTGTGGTGACTCGTTGTTCAAGCAAGAATTTGAGGGTGTAATGATCTGTTTTAATAAAAAAATGACGGCCCAACAGATAATGGTTCCACTTCTGGACTGCGAGAACCAATGCTAAAAGTTCCCGATCATAAGCCGATTTAAATCTGTTTGACATTGAAAACCCCTTGCTGAAATAGGCAATGGGATGCTCTTCTTGGATGAGAATAGCACCAACCCCATCGGAAGACGCATCACATTCAACCACAAATGGTTTAGTGAAATCCGGCAACGCAAAACAGGGGCTGAAATTAGCGCCTGTTTAAGCTTGTTAAAAGCTGCCAACTCTTCATGAGTCCACTTAAACCCGTCCTTTTTGGTAAGCGCTGTTAGTTGTCGAGCAATTAACCCGTAATTTCGAACAAAGCGTCGATAATACCCTGTTAAGCCCAAAAAACCGCGAATTTCACGAACATTAACAGGGATGGGCCAAGATATAACAGCAGCAATTTTCTCTTGATCGACTTGGACCCCCTCTGCAGTAATAATATGGCCCAGAAAAGGCACCTGGGGCTGTCCAAAACAACACTTAGACATCTTAGCATAAACTTTTGTTGAGACAGCAAAGTTAAAGCCGTTTGAAGATGTTCGATGTGCAGATCCATTGACCGGCTGTAAATCAGGATATCATCAAAAAAAACCAAGATAAAACGACGTAAATAGGGCCTAAAAAGATCATTTAACTGCTTGAAAAGTGGATGGGGCATTGGTTAACCCGAAGGGCATTACCATAAACTCATAATGCCCGGAATGAGTTCTAAAAGCAGTCTTTTCTACATCTTGCGGGCTGACCCGAATCTGATAATAGCCGGAACGTAAATCAAGTTTGGAAAATACCGTAGCCCCATGGAGTTCATCCAATAACTCATCGATATTGGGTATCGGATACTTGTCTGCTATGGTGAGTTTGTTTAGAGCTCGGTAATCAACACACATTCTCCAAGATTGATCTTTTTTCTTGACAAGTAGCACCGGACTGGAAAATGGGCTGGTACTGGGCCTAATAAACCCAGCAGTTAATAAGGTATCAACTTGTTCTCGATCTCTGTTTTTTGGGAATGGGGATATCTGTATGGTCGGATATTAGGTGGTGTGGAATTAGGGAGAAGAGGGATAGAATGGTGCTGTGATCGAAAAGGTGGAAGTGTTTGGCTCATCAAAAACAGTTTGAACTTCTCTAATAGAGGCTGTAAACTATTTGGGATATCAAGTTTGTTTTCAGGATCGATAGCTAGATGTTGGAACGAGGCTGATTTTTGTGGTCCTGAAGCTACACCTTGAAGCTTATTTTTGCCTATCGATTGAAAAAATCAAAAACATTTCGTTCCAATTAGCTTGAACCGTGTTCAAGGTTGCTAGCCATTGTATCCCAAGAACCGCATCTGAACCGCCAAGAGAAAACGGGTAAAAATCTTGTTTAATTTTTGTTCTCCAACCTGTAAGACCACATCACGACAAATACGGCTACACGAATGATATCCCCATTACCAATTTGAACT
The DNA here is from genome assembly GCA_025506415.1 of Flaveria robusta. Taxonomy (NCBI): domain Eukaryota; kingdom Viridiplantae; phylum Streptophyta; class Magnoliopsida; order Asterales; family Asteraceae; genus Flaveria; species Flaveria robusta. The sequence goes on along the minus strand of CM046461.1, from coordinate 11,612,977 downwards.
CCAAATGGTGGAATAAGCTGAGTTGTGATATTTAATTCTTGCACCAAATTATCAGAAATAAAGTTGTGGTTGAACCACTGTCAATAAGAATAAGGATTCAATGGAGTTGAGAGTACCGTGAACCTTCATCGTTGAAGTGTGGGTTTTTCCAAGAATAGCATGGAGACTAATTTCTGCCATATCGTCTTGATTTGTTAACAGTTCGTCTTCTGCTGTTTCCATGTTTTCGGGCACCTCTTCATCAGCCTCTAACAATTTAAGGGCACCAGTTTTGCATCTATGGCCTGGACCATACTTGTCACCACAGCGAAAACACTCGCCTCGAAGAAACGAGTCTGTTTTCTGTGTCGGTGATCCGACTGTTGGGTTTGGTATCGTGTTTTGATTGGATTGAAAATGGAGCAGGAGTAGATGTAAAAGTTTTGAATCAGATTTGTGCTGCGAGTTCCATGGGGTTTTTTTGTCGGTACGGGTATGGTTAAGTTTGGACTCGAACTCAAGGGCTAAGCTCATCGCCTTGTAAACAGTCCGGGGCTTATGGATCCTAACATCAACTTTCAACTCCTCCTTGAGGCCGTTAAGAAAAACCCCAAGTAAACAGTGGTCAGGCCAGTTTGAAACCCGTGCTGATCGACGTGCAAACTCCTGCCGATACTCATGGACAGAACTAGTCTGCTTGATACTACAAAGGTATTCGTCAGGATTTTGAAATTCCGGTGGTCCGAAATGTTTCTGCAGTGCATTTACTAATTCTTCCCAGTAAGTTAACTCTTGTTCAGCTGATAACCAGGAGTATAGATCCAAAGCATCTCCATCTAAATGCATTGCTGCTACATCAACTTTCTCTTCCTCGATGGTATTGTAGAAACGAAAATACTTTTCAGCCTTTAATATCCATCCTCTCGGGTCGCCTCCACTGAATGTCGGGAAGTCAATCTTATGGTAGGGTCGGAATTGTTGTTGTGATCGCCAAGAACTGTCACCTTCTTCAAATCGATTTCTGCCATGGCTGGATTTATCGCGCGATTGAGACTGCTGCTTAAGGGCTGCCACGTCCTCCTTAAGAGATTCCATCGCGTCAAGTTTTGCAGCAATGGCTGCTAACTGAGTGGCGATTGGATCACTCTGACTAGGACCGCTATCCGTTTGGTGGTTCCGGGTCTGAACCATCTTCGTTTCGTTTCCCGGCAATGGAACCAAATGATAAAAACTAGAATTCTAAACTTGAATAGGCTGGAATTTTATTAAAGATAGGATAATGGTTTGCCCAATTCGAGAGGGCCGCTCTCCAATTACAATAGAAATAGATAATTTAGACAATGGAAACTAATTAGGATTCTAGCTTTATTTATACTAAAATATCACCAGGGATTTCCGCCACTAATCTTGCATATGCCTTTGCTTTCCCAAGAAATTAGCTCTTGACTTTGACTCCCACTAATTAATGATTTCCTATAATTTAGCCATCTTAATGTACGGGTCAAAAACCCACTGGAATTGGTCCATTGACCCATTTGCCTTAATTGAATCCTTCTGTTTTCTTGAATAAACTTTTAGTGGTTTATCAGCGCACTTCATGCGTGCTTTTTTAATCCAAGCAATATCAAAAAATAATATAATGTGAAATATTTAGTTAGGAATAAAATCCAAAAACCTCTCTTCTGAATAAAAGATTTTCTTGTGAAACAGCTTTAGCATCGGAGTTTGATGCTAGAGTATTTGGGTCATTTGTCATTGTTGACAACATATGTCCACCTTCTGAATCAGATGAAACTTGCTTCCAACCCATTTTGACGATACTGTTTCCTTGTTTGGTAAGTCTATAACCCTATTAAATAAACCACATAAGAACATTATATAGATTGTTTAAATTCTTACAAGAAGATTTGCAGCTCACCTTATGTTTCAGAATATTTGTGGGCAAATCTACATTCAGAAAACAGTTCTGATGATAGGTTTTATTCTTGATCCCTAAAAGAATTGCATTTATTATAGGTAAGCAAGCCTCAGCAGCTAATGTGAAGTCCTTGATACTACTCGTCCCCCCAACCCTGCCAATAATCCAGATAAACAATGAAAATCAGACCACCACATTTTACCCTACCTTGATATAGTTGGCTTTATAAATAACTAGGTATATAGTTGGCTTCATAAATACATATGCCTAGTTCATGTGCATGTCTGGTTTGATTACACCATACTTCTAAATTACTAATGGGAAAGGGAATAAATTTTATCAACTTGAAGATGTGGATTTACAAGTATATTTCAAACATGTTTTATGTGCCAAACATGAAGTGTCTGGCACTTGATGTATACATAAGTTTATGAGATAATCAACTTTCTGTTCTTGAGAAAAGAGTTGCACTTGATCTTAAAACTCCAATAAGAAATGTATTTTGGATGAAACATTGCCAATTTTGTTCATACTTGTCTTATTGTTTGGTCATTCAAATTTTAGCAGTTAAAAGACACTCGCACAATAAAATTACGGTAATTGTGTTTTAATAAGATCAAAATGAGAATCAAAGGAGAAAGAAGGTTCGACTAATCAAGTTGTTCTCCTCTCGCATTAACAACCTTTAATAGGGGGTTAACTAACTAACAGCTGTTAGTTAGAATTACAATGTTTACAACTTCAGTCCCTGTACGGCTGTACTAACTATTTATTTAATTTTCAACCCTGCTATTACGACCATGTAAAAATACTTCCCCAGTTGAAAACATTCTTGTCCTCAAAGATAGAAGTCTGAAAATTGCAGCTGAAATTCATCCAAATCTTCCAAGCAGCTTTCGTAGGTAGTAAATGCATCCAACGAACTAGCACACTAACAGAGAGCTTGTTTCTTTTGCGAGCAAAGCTTTCTGCAAGAATAGCCCACAGCTGCAAACGAAATCGAGGCCCATCTGGTAAAGGAACAACATGCGTGTGATTTCCCTTCGCAACTTTGAGTAGAGAAACATGAAACGTCGGATCGGTAAGCTACTTGTCTCAGTTTCTCCACAATTAAGAACAAACCATAGTAATTTGGCCCTAACTTATGATGCGATGCTGTTTCAAGGATGATAGCACATATGGTTCGAGTTTCACGTAAACCCAATCCCCAGACCCCAATAGTGAAATTCCTCTCTGAACGATGCATATCAGCAAATTGTTTCATTCTATTCCTAGCCTTTACAAGCGAAGCCTCAAATTAGCCATTTTGAGCTGACGAGCTTGAAGCAGTTCCTCAATAGAAGCTATCTTAGAATCATTAGGTATGCATAGAATGTGTAGAGGAGGTTTAATCCCATAAAGAGCCTCAAAAGGAGACATTCCTATTGCAAAATATCTTGTAGGTGTTGTACCACCATTCTACCAATGTAACCCAGTTGTACCACAACAAAGAAGTGTCCATCACCATAGCTCTCAAATCGGATTCTAAGCAGCAATTAAGAACTTCAGTTGACCACTTGATTGTCGATGGTAAGCTGAAGAATAGGCCAATGATATGCCCTGCAACTTCATTAAGTCTTTCTAAAACTGACATAAAAACAAAGGGTCTGAAACTATTGTAGTAGGACAGCCATGTAATTTAAACACATTGTCAAAAATTAACTAGGCTACTTGAGTTGCCAAGTAAGACAGGGTTAAGCCGATAAAATGATCACATTTAGTGAATCTATCAACCACCACCAATATAGTCTTTACCACAAGACTTTGGTAAATGTTAGAAACAAGAAAGTCGGCTATAGATTCATTGAATAAAAGATACCATAGTACAGCTCAATTCGAGAAGGGTAGATCTCCAAACAACGAAAGTGCGTAAACCAAATTCGAGCACCAAAACAACTCTAAAGCCTACTACAGTACTAAAAACAAAAACAAAAGATAGTAACTGCCCCGCTAATGTAACCACCCCACTAAGCATGAGAACAGATTAGCTCTGGAGAGTATGGGTCTCTCGGATTACCCATTAAACAACCAAGCTAGGTTGTTGGGTCTTCCGGGTCGATATTTCCTCTTAACTCCACATCTGACTTCTTCCTGCGAGAATGAACTTGAATAGGCTTCGTAACATTACTCTCGCACCGGTAAAATGACTTGTCCTCAAGTCGAAAAGCGGGAAACTAGCCGGTAAGTATATCATAAAGTTCCCACTTGGCTTCCTCAACCGGCTGATGCAACCAAGAGATTAGCAACTCTAGTATAGGAATCTTCAAGAACCCATCGATGAGCCAACACCTCATTTGGTTTGCAGGTGATCCGATAAGGGCCAAAGAAACGAGGAGAGAGCTTTTCACATCAGCGTCGGGCAAGACTTTTCTGCTGCCCGACTTTTCTGCCTATAAGGTTGAACACGTAAGAAAACCACATCATCCACTTCAAATAACAGCTCCCTACACTTAGAATCAGCTTAGGCCATCAAATGGTTTTGAGTGCGCTATAAACTTACCCGTAAGATCTGTAACATGTCATCACGATTAATTAGTTGAGCCTCTGACTCAACATTACTGGTGTCTCCAAGAACATAGGACTACCTGGGAAGGGGGAGGGGGTTCATGTCCATAAACTGCAGGGAACGAGGTAATGCCAGTTGAAGAGTGGAAACTAGCATTGTAGGAAAATTCAGCCCAGGATAAGAAGTTGCTTCATTTGGTGGGTTGCTCATGCGCAAAGCATCGCAAATAAGTTTCCAGGAACCTATTAGGCACTTTGGTTTGTCCATCTGTTTGTGGATGGTAACTTGTCCTCATCTTTGAAGTAGTCTGCCCCAGGCAAAACAGCTCCTGCCAAAAGTTACTCAAGAACACAGCATTATGGTCGAAGGCAATAGAATGGGGAATTCCATGTAAGCGAACTATTCTTTACAAACTAGAGCTGCAACAGTTTTGGCAGTAAACAGGTTAGCCAGCGGGAGAAAATGAGCTTACTTGCGTAACCCGTCAACCACAACACGTATTGTATCAAAGTAATTCGAAGATGGCAACCCAACTATAAAACCAAGGGAAATATCCTTCCAAATCCGGTTGGGTATGAGTAAGGGTTAGAGCAAACCAACGGGCAATAAGGTCTCAAACTTGTGTTGCTGGCATATTAAGCAATTCTAAACATGTAGAACTCCCATGATGGCATTTAGTAAGATCTAAGCATTTAGTGAAATCTAAGCGCCATGCATTTCATTAAAATGTGTAGGGTGTTAGTACCCACAACCCCTACAACCTTCATAGTAGAGTAAGATTGACCTCCCATGATGGCATTTAGTGAGATCTAAGTGTCATGCATTTCAGTAACTATGCAATCTCCTGTTTTTATGGGATCATCATACTCCTCATCTTCAAATGCCTCCACAGAAAACGTTGCTTGTTTTTACACACATGAGCATGTGTACACTTCTCACTACAACCAAAACACTCTACCTTTGCTCTTTTATCCTCAATTTCTTTTGTAGACATCCTCCTTGTAGTGATTGGTTTGGCTTTAATGGGTTGTGCTGGTAATAAGGACAAGTTAGTTGCACTGCTTGAAATGAAGCCTTTAGGATTGTAATCACTGCTCTTGTTAGTTAAAAGAGTAACATTGTTATTGTAAGATCTAGATCAATTATGGGTTTAAGGCATCTTAAGATTCTCATCCTGAATTCTAGCCAACATGTAAGTTTCTGGCTGGTTCTTAGGCCTTAATAGCTTAAGGGGGTTACCAATTTCTAGTTTGATCCCCCTCAAGAATAGGCTAATTGCATATTTTTGTCGTGTTCGTGTTTGTCTAATTGCAGCCAAAGTTCCCATTGCATCTAGGCCAATAACCATTGCAAATCTTGTTGAGATATAGCCTTTATACTCCTATCATGACATCTCTTCAATTGAAACTCCACGAGACTACACAAATGATTGATGCCACAGTAGTGCCATATCTTCCAATGAATAACGGCAAACATGTTGTCCAATGTTCTATCAATGGAAAAAAAAATGCCCAACTCTACATGGCAAACCCTACACATTGGTCCCATTCCATATTTGTTAGCCAATTATGACTACCATTGTAGGAATTCATGTCACCTCTAACCCCACTAGTGAATCCTTGCAAATTAACTTGATTGTTGCGAATCAATTGCAAATTCTTGAGAATTTTTGCCATTTGACTCGAATTATCCACCATCTGTGCCTTCACTGATTCCATATTAGAAGAATTCTTCGTTGATGCTACTTGAATTACTTCCAACTCTATCAGATTGAGACAGTAGTTGTCTCCAATCATAATAGTGTTGCTTCATGTTCTTGTACTATCTGCTCTAACGATTGATTGCGAGTTGTCGCAATCGATTTAAATTGATCCACTACTATTTTGTCAATTCGATTTTGAAATTCCAATCAGGAATGTCGGAGAACCGAACAGCTCTGATACCGCTTGGGACGATCAAAATAAGGATCAAATGAGAAGGAAGGTTTGACCAATCAAGTATTTAGTCCTCTCATATTAACAACCTTTAATAAAGGGTTAACTAACTAGCGGTTGCGGCTGTTAGATAGAATAACAGAGTTTGTACTAACTATTTATTACATTTTCAACCCTAGTGTTATTAACTATGTAGCAGGTTTCTGCCTATACACTTTGGGAACAACTTGTGAGGCTTGCAATGTGGTAAAACAATGCAAATTGCAATTCTTTCCATGAAGAATTCAACATGCAACAAAACCTCTCTAACTCGTTCACTTACATGTCAAGTGACAATGACAGGTATTTTCTTCTCTTTATTAAGGGCTTAAAAAAAGAAGATTTGGGTCCACTTTCTACAGAAAATACGGAATTAGTTTTAAGCATTTCTAAATAAGGCTTATGCTCAAAAAAGCTTAGTGGTCACTGTATTAAAAATTAACTGACCTATAGTGGTGGCTAATATACTCTAATGAATATATGAAGAACATGGGATGAAATCTGAACCCATGTATCAGTATACAACAGAGTCGCTGAAAGAAAGAAACATTATAGATATGCATGGAGCATGTTAAAAAAACAGATAGGGGAGTTCCAGATGATTCTTAGTTCCTGATCAACTTGAAGTGACAGGTTGACTCAATATAAAACAAGTTATACTTACCAATCATAGGATATGGAGACAGATGGTACACCGTAGAAGAAGGCTTCTCGAGCACCTGCCACTGTTCCTGAGTAGATACTGCATTTTAACAAATTCTAGTAAAGAGAAAGTGACCCTAAAAAGTATGGACTATCTCATTAAGCAACATAAAATATATAAATAAGAGGACAAGAAAAAAAAAAAAAAAAAAAAAAAAAGAACATCATTAATGGACAGAAACCAGACATGTTTACTCAAACATGTTAAGGTATGACATTCATGTTTTCTGTTAAAAAATTTTAAGTTTTAAGTCAAACAGAGCTGGTATTTCTCTTTGTTAAGAGAATCAAAACATCGTTTTGGCAAGATATTCCTTTAAGTCTTTACGAAATAAACAAGCTAAATTAGAAATATATATCGTCTTTTAGTAGGTTTAAAACCTCAAACTAAATGAAGTCAACTAGTTCAGTTTCATAAATTATAAAAAAAGTTCAGGTCACGTTTACAACTTGTAACGATCAGTTTCTAGATTTTTGTAAACAGAATTTGATTCTGAGGACATAAACATTTGCCATACTTTGTTTTTCCATGACCGGTTAATAGAACATAAACGGAAAAACAAAAAGAATACTGGAAAGAAAGAATGGATTAAATAAGAAGAGAAATCATATGGAAAGGAAAACTTAGAACTAACATGTGATAACCACAGTTGCTGCCCATATTTATGCCACTTAATACCTGTTATAAGTCAGTGGAAAATCAGAAAGTTATATTTTAGTAATTAATATAAGATATGCATTAAGTTTTAAAGCATACATGATTAGGCACATGACCCGAAAATCTTATTGTAGTAACTGCCGTAGTATCATTTACATGGACATAGAAAACAAGAAAACATATGGAATGGAACTACAGAGTATTTAGATTAAAATCCCCTAAAATTGAGAGAATTAACTTGAAAACACATACACAGAACCTACAACTTGGAATTAAGTATCATAATAAAATCCTAATAATCCAAAGTATATAAATATGATTTGGACCAAAGACCTGCACAGACTACTACCAACAAGAACAATTATATCATCAACAGGCATATTACAATTTACACATACAGTATACTTTTTACAAAAAGAAATTATGGAAGGAAAAAAATTTAATAAATGATAATTAAGATGAATCTTTGAAAAGAATAAGAAATATCAGTTTCACATCATGAAATGTAGCTGAATAATATACCAGATCAGGCACAGAAGGAAATAGTGACTTTGAGATCCCCAGTGAAGTACAGTCAGCTGGTGTTCCTGCAAAGCATTATCAAAAAGATACATATTAAATGAATACCAGAAAAAAGCACAAATATCTAACAAAAACAATCCTATGTATGTAAAAACTAATACTCTGGCAAAAACTGTCATAACACTAAAAGTTTAAGCACCAAATAAAAATATGGAGAGAAATCTTCACTATTCCTATAATCTACCTAACCGTTCTAGAAGAACTGCAAATGTTAAAATGGTTAAATAAAATTTGAACTTCACTCAATTGTCAATATATTATAATACTGGTGAATCTGTTAGGCATTAAATAGTAGAAGTACTTGAAAACAAAAGAAACCTAGATAATATAACTCCAATCTAGAAATAAAGGGATAATCTATTAGGTGACGGGATAACCCAACTAAAGGAGTTTGCCTAGTAAATTGATGATGGATATATGTAGAGCCTTCATTCCAGATTTTTGTTATTTTCAGACTTTTGTTGATCGGATGGCAATTGGCAAAATGTATCGACCCTAAGATTTACATCAGATGAACCAACAAGTCCCTTTGTTTATCGTCCATAGATAAGATAAAGATGATAATCTATGAATGCAAAACTGATCACAAAACTTATATGAAAGACATGATATAACCCTATTTTAACAGCTCTCCCACTCAAAATAGGAACAAGAAATATGTGGATGAGATAATTCAAGTAAATACGAAACTGACCAGAAACAGCAAAGGCCGTTGCTCCACTAATTTCAGTTTGCTTTGCTGAGAGAGCATGACGCCAAGTGATTGAATGGCTGACAGCTGACTTCTCCCTGGAATTATGGGGGAAGGAAAAGAGAGAGGCTCAAAATGAGGCTTTTCTTTCCCATAATCATTGAAAATTCTTGTTAATCACATTCATTTAGTTGATTGTGCAAATGAGAGAATTGTGTGCTGTCATAAATTAGAAGGGTTGTTTGGTAGCTTCTTAATGTGTGTTTAGTTTACTTAAAAGACACCTCTTAATGCTTCATGAAGTCTTTTAAAGGATAAGTAAACATGCTCAATGTTTTAATGGCTACCTCTTATTCAGTCAGACTTTTAATGCTAAAAAAACTTAATGAATGACAGTCATAGTATCAATGTGAAACTATATGTCCATTCAGGTCAATGCTACAGTAATCAACCAATAACTTCAAGTGCATTAAGGAGTTAACCTTTCAAATGGGTAGTAAATCATGAGTGATGCTCTAAATAGATTCGGATTCGTAAAAGGAGCATTAAAGACGAGAATACTATGATAAGCACACAGACATCATGTTTAATGGCACACAATATTTATTATCGTGTCAGCTTTTGTCTTCTTAATCCGGCACTGATGATACTGAGATATTCTTGCCTGAACATCTGGATGAAAGGTTGTGCTAAATATGTTTAAGCTTCACTAATTTTGCAGAAATTTCAACTACCGCCACAATAGTTCAACTATGCTGATTGGAAGGATCAATTATGTATGTTCGTAAGGTTATGTATTGAGTGAAGAAGATTGTAGTAAAACAACAATCATATTCTCACTGTCATATTAACTAGATTATGGAAGTAAAAGGGGACGTACGAATCAGGGGCGCAGACCCAAACACGGTATTGATTGGTAGAGACGAGGACACGAACTAGAGCCTGAAGACCGGGAGCATCAATTCCATCGTCGTTGGTAACCATGATCGTCGGCTGGTCACCATCGGCAATTTCCATGACTAAAATCCCTAATCCAAAAGCACAATTCGACCACAATGTTTCCCAGACGCTACTTTATTCGAAATCAGGGATGTAGCCAGTGATTGTGTTGTTGAAGCCGGAAGTGGAATCAACATCGGTGGGGTTGGGTTCTACTTAATCCATCAAAACAAGTTATCGGGTCGGTTAAATTGGGCTGCACCATGTTGACTATTTCTTTTTCCTTGAGTTGTCTTTTTAGTTATGTTATACCCGTTGTATGCGTGTGGTGCTACACTATCAATGTGATGTTTGTCTCTCGTAAATTTTATATTCGTATATTATTTTCGTCAAAAGTTTAGTAAGTTTTGATGTAGGGGCACTATAAGTTTGAATTATTTAAATTAATTATCTTTTTTAGTTTATTTAGTTTATCTTTTGTATATTTATCGTTATTTTTAGTTTGTTAGAACTTAGTATAAATAGAGGATTAGGTTAGCATTTGTTATTAGTTTTGTTGATTGAATTTGAATTAAAAAACTTGTGTTTTTGAACATTTGTGGTTTCGTTTGAGACTTTGATTAAATATTGTTTTTTAGCCATTTAAATGCTTTTGTTATTGGATCATTTGGTATTAGAGCTTTGGTTTATCAAATGGCTCGTTGTAGAGGTGTGTATCTTAATCGTAGAATCTCCTATAGAGGCAACGGGGCAATGGGCGAGATGCTTTGGATCTGTTTAATCGTGAGGTTGAGCTTGAGTGACAACTCGCATGGCTTACCCCTGGATTGGGAGCGGTTAAGCGGGCTGGACAACTACAACACCTAATCCTTGGATTGGGATTAGTATCACCGTCAACGTGAAAGAAAACAAAATCAGAAGAACTTGTCTGGGATGACTTATCTGGGGACGAGGAGCATCCTAACAATGGCGACGCTATCTATGAGTCTCCGCCTGTGTATGGTGAATATGGGAATGAGGAATGGTATTCTTGGCCAACCTATGGTGTGATTGAAATCTTAGAAGTCTTTAGTTGGTTAAATGGTGCCAATGTCAAGAAAGTTAATGGGTGTCAAGACCAACCTAAATACCCCATCATTGGTGGTCGATCAAAGATTGAAAATGAGGTGATAAATGTGTTGAAAAGTGAAGCGCTGCTACTAGCGATGGTGCATGGATTGTCAAAGTAAATGGTAGCACAATTGTTAGAGATTCACTATAGAAACATAAGAGACCCTTTTGGATTGACAGAAAATAACATGATTGAGGTGAACAAAAATAAAATAGAGAGGGCGTATAAGTAACTAGAAGCAAAGCATGATCTTGAGAATTGGAATGGGTGGAGTCTCGTTATGGATCATGATCGTGCAGTTTTGAAACCCGAACAAAATTACAGAGTTTTGGGATTGAATCAACATGAGTAATTATAGTAAATCATATCAATTCAAATATTTAAATTTAATATATTGGTGGCAAGGAATACTTTGCTAAAATTTTGAGCCATGTGAAGATAATGCCACATTATTTATTCATTTAAAAGATCTATGGGGAATTTTCGTGCACCATCCATGCGTGCATGAGAATTGTCTCAAATCACAAAATCAAATAACCAAAGATAAGCCTCATTATGTTGTGGTTATGCCAAACAAATATTTTCATGTAGCATACTTTCAAGAGAAGGAGACATGGATATGGGGACCTAAAAACCCAATAGATTCAAGACCTCTTGACACGAGGTGTACAAATAATTTATTCAAGCGGGTCATGATAATGCTTGGCAAGAGACAACCTGATGTTCTTTTTGATCTAGCTGGTTGGGTGGGGATCCCGTGCTATCAAGCTTTCCAAAACATGAGGATGAGTTTTTTTAAAGGTGGAGAGTATGATGCATGGCCATTTATAAGTTTGAATTTGAATATGCATTCAAATTAATTATCTTTTTAGTATTTATCATTATCTTTAGTTTGTTAGTATTTAGTTTATCTTTTTTTATATTTATCATTATCTTTAGTTTGTTAGTATTTAGTATAAATAGAGGATTAGTTTCACATTTGTTATTAATTTTGTTGATTGTGCTGGACATTGAAAAGATCATGCGTGTCAATTCAAGTGGTGATTGGTTAGATTGTTTTGGTTGTAAAATATCACAAGTGTTGAAAAAGACAAATGCGGCTAAGGACAATGTATTGCCGATTGAGCAAAAGAGTATAATTGTTGGGTATCCACATTAGTCAAATGTGGATGACTTAGACAAATACGACTAAGCATTTGTTCATCCGCATATGACTAATGTGGATGTACAAAATAAATGCTAATTAGAAGAACAGAAGAAATGCAGCCAAGCTTTGGTCATCCGCATTTGTCATTGCGGATGAACCAAAACAAATGCTAATTAAGAAAATAAAAATACTTATACAGTTTTGTACTTTTGTATTTAGATTATCTGATATATTTTATCAGGGTAATCAATTGTATAGGTCATGTATCTTATAAATAGAATAGGTTGTTGCAAATTTTGTAACCCTACATAAACTTTGATTCCTTACTATATGTTGATCACCATGCATCAATATACAAGTATTTTTTGAGTATTTTTCATCCGTCTAATCTTTGATTGTAGTTCTACTAAAATTATGCATTTAATTCAAACAAGTATACTCGATCATATTGATTTTAACCCAATCAATTGGTATAAGAGCCTTGGCTCTCGAATTCGATTCCAAACACTCACTATTTTGTTTCTCCATCGATATGCTGATTGATTTACAATTCAATGTGTTCTACACATTTGATTTGTAATTAAAACAAAATACTCAAATTAATCAACAAATCAACCTTAAAATTCACATTGAGTTGAAGTTCATTGTCCAATTGATTAAACACCATTAAATTCATACAAAGATCATCAAATAAAAGAGTATATGTGAGAACCATGCCTGGAGATTAGAAAGGGTTCCTATCAAAGGTTATTACATCAAAATTGAGAGAATCATTCAATCAATTTCATATGAAATTGAAGAACAGTGTATCATACTATTCATCGTATTTGCTTGAACAACTATTTATCGATTTGTTTCAATACTATATTGTTCATTGCATTTGCTTGAACAACCACTGTTCATTGCATTTGTTGATTACTGAACTATTTATCAAACTTGTTTGAACATTCACAGTTCACCGCATTTGTGTGAAGTCACTATTCACCGCATTTGTCCCCTGATCCTTGACTACCTTTGATCGCATTTGTTACTAATTTGAATTAATTTTGGACTGTTGGGTTGATCGGACAATTTGGACATAAAAATCAGCTAAAAATCAATCTAATCTTATCAAATCATGTTAAAATCAAGCAATTAATCATTAATTCACTAAGTTCGTTGGAACTTAGTGTCACACCCCGTTGACCAGGACTGGCCGTGAGTGACTGATATCAACAAAATGCAGCGGAATATTAAATATTACTTAATTAAATAGCATCCAAACATCCATAACAATAATAAGTGAGTGTGGATGTGGATGTGGTGGTATAGGTGGGGTTCGACCGAGAGGGTGTTGGCGAGGGGGTTTGGGTCCCACTTTCTTGATCAACACAAGATCATGCCTGGATCTAAGGAAGATTTTGGTCAATTTGTTAAGTATTCAAGATATGGCAAGATTGTGAGTTCATCTATGCCAAGCAAGGGTTTTGATTGGGTTGGAGGTGAGGTGGTTGCTAGGTTGTAGGTATACTAGGTGGAATCTATAGGATTTGCAAGACACAAGCTATATAGCTTGCTTGTTATGTGAGGGGTAGTGTGTATGTATATGTCGTACGTATGTATGCATGTATATAATCATGGGAGGGTGTCTTGTTTGGCATGTGCATGTGTATGTATGTGTGTGTACCGTACGTATGTATATATTTGTATGTGCATGTGTGTCGTGTGTTTATGTATATATATGTATATATATTTATATACGGGTTTGTGTGTCGGGTGTGTGGGTATGCAACTATGACAACCGACAATTTCAGGTCAATACCTGCCCTGACTTGATTATAATTACACCTATAATACTTGATTTTCGATTGAATTACAATTATTGAAGTCATTTCATGCATTGCAAAATTTCACGCATAACATTTCATGCATCGGTAATTCGGCGTAATTACCATTTTTACACGCGATACAAGCACACACGAACGTTGGTGATAATTAATATATATACGTACCAATAATTACTTTAAAGTGTTTCAAAGTATTTTAGATTCCAAATTAAGTACATAGGAAAAGCTTAAACTCATAAATAAACCTAATCGAGTAAATTGATATTTTACCCGGAACGAATCCTTTTAACGCGACTACTAGATATACGAGTTATTATTTACATATCATCAATATTAAAATATATGATATTATATGATTTCTTATAATATTTTTATGTATTTTAAAAAGTAAAAAGTAAAAAAAATATAAAAATATGTAAAAACTACCCTAGTGCAACAAATACCACCCAAATACCCAATACTACAAAAGTTGAAAAATCAAATCCCATTCTCCCATCTCCTAGCCGTTCACCTCCCCCCCCCCCCCCCCCGCCCCCTTCTCACTTTCTTCACTTCCCCATAAAGTCTTCAAAAGATATGTTGACTTTGTATTTTCAAAGAATGCCATTTTTGTGAAACCCATTTGTAGTGAATAAAGTTATATGTCTTCTTTCCACAAATGGAAGCCTCCATCCTTGTTTGAATATGCATCAACTCCCCATAAAGTAGAATTTGAGTGTAGAAAACTTGATATAAGGGAAGACTTGTAATATATTTACCTACACAAACACACTTCATCTTCATACACTCATCTTCTTCAAAATTCGTTCAAGACATCACCACCACCATATTATCTCTTTTGAACTTGTATTTCATAAATCTTGTGTGTTCAAGTACCTTTGGTTGAAGATCAAGTAATTTTTTAAAGCTTCCAAGCATCCTACAACAACCCTTCCATCTTTACTTGCTTGATTTTAGTAAGAACTTTTCCTACTTATCTTCATATCTTTCATTTCACCATGTTTATTTATATACTAGTTCATGTGTAACTATTTTCATCTACAAAAAGTAATTCTCGTTAAAAATAGTGTTTTTATCAACAAAGAGTTTTAAGAATAATATTTCATACAAAACATCTTAACATGAGTTAAATGATGATTCTTGTTCTTAAAAGAAAGTAAATATTTATAGATCCATGTTTGACCAAGTTACTAGTTGAAGATTTTATATAAAGTTATAAAAGTATGTTAAAACTCAAGAAGAGTTCAAATGGAGTACTTTATGTTTATGAGATTTTTAATGTGTTGCAAGTATTATTATGAACAATTGTAAATTTTACAAGTATGGTTAAGTATATATACATGGGACTTAAATGGAAAAATATGAACTTCATAACTAAATATTATGTTAGTTTAAATGAGATGTTAAAATGGTTAGTAGATGACTTTTAACAAAAATGACACATGATTTTGTTCCTAAGTTGTCATGGGACTTAAAATATAAGCTTTATGGATTTTATAATGCTAGATACTAGTTCACTAAAATATGGGTTAAAACAAGTTGATAAATTGGCTAAAATAGCTAGTAAATTCATTAAAGATATTTTACATTATGATATAATGTAATAAAAATTATAAACAATTTAAAGAAACCCTAATTTCATAAATGTAAGTTCATAAAAGTTAAATAAAATAAAATAATAAATCTACTAAGAAAATAATTAAATAATTTATTTTACGGGCAAATATATATATATATATATATATATATATATTATACATGGGTTGTAAAATATGAAAGTTAGTGATTTTACTTGGATGTAAATATTTTAAAATTGTCTTTCATTTAAAATAATACTAGTATTATTTTATCGAGGAAAATAAGATTTCTTCAAAACCCTAATTTCTATAAATTACATATGAACAATATATAAATAATTACAAGACACTCGAGTTACATCTCGGGTCGAGTCAAAATGATATTTAGTTACCCAAATAATATGTCAACTTTAAAATATAAAGGTTTTTGAACATTTTCAAGCGAAGTATAGTTATTAATATTTTCTAAGTAACATATATATTACACAAATTATCATCTTGTATCACCAACGGGTCGTCGAGTCAGATATTTTGTTACCAAGTTATGTGGATAAAATAGTTACATACTCGCATTACCTGTAGGAGCAGTTACTTAGACATAAGTTGCCTTGATTATTCTAGGGCGAACTTAGGTCGGTTTCCTCGAGCACTTTGGATATTTACCGGTTTACATACCCGATTACCCACTGTCAGGTGAGTTTCACGGCCCCATTTTTACTTATTTTCATTTTGGGGGAGATTACATGCAAATTACTATTTTCATGGACACATTTACTTGTCAATGATTTCACATTGTTATATAAGTTGTTTACTTACCGTATAAAGTCCCCTGTTATCGGACCGTTAGTTTATTTCCCAAAGCGAGGTAATCATGGATAGTACTAGTGGGTTTGACTACCCCCACCCGGGTTAATTACCCTAACCTTGACTGGAGGTCTAAACGGGTGCATTATTAGCCTGTTCACCCCTGTGCTTATGGTAGGCACGGGTAGGGGCAATCTATTGCATTTACAGTCTAGCTTCGGTTGCGGTGCTTATATAATATTGTAGTATTGTATGATCGACAATCAAATCATAGAAAGTCTTGTGGTCCATTACACTGATTACTGTTACTTAAAACCTGTGAACTCACCAACTTTACGTTAACATATTTCATGCATGTTTTCTCAGGAAATTAAGGTGTGCACGAGGATAGGCTTGTTTGGAGCTTATCGCAATCTAGGATTCACGCATGCTTTTGGGCATTATTTCTAAATTGTCTTGTTTGAAAAACAATTTACATTTTGCTACTACTTCCGCTATGTAACTCTGAAAACAATTATGTATCGTTCAATGTGTTTGCAATGTATAGTTTTATCAAATCATGTAGTGGTCGATCAATGACTATGGTTTCCATGATGATCACGCCCCGCGGGAAACTGCTATGGTTGGGGTGTTGGGGTGTGACAGATTGGTATCAGAGCCATTGGTTATAGGGAATTAGGTTGCATTTAGTGGAACTAGACTATAACTGTAGTTCATTACATCACTTTAACATTTTATACGTTAACTTAACTTATATCAATTGTACTTGTGTATTGCCTTGTCATAGAGATGTCTTCAGCATCGATGCCGATCTACATCTTCGACTCATATGATGAGTACGAGCCCATGTCTCCGACCTCTTCTACAGGATCCACGTCTGCCTTCCCGACTTTTACTCCCGATACCACGATTCAGCCGACTGTTCTTATTGAGACCGAGACCTCTGCACCACCTGCTATCCCTGTCACCGAACTTACTCCTGACCCTACACCTGACACCCCGGAGGCATTACCCTCGACCCGATTCTCTGGGCTACCTCCTCCTCCTCCTCTAGGCACGTATTGGCGGGCGCCTACACCAGAGACGCATGCCAACCTTCCGGAGGAGCTCATCCCGAGAGTCGTGCGCATCATCGGCCAGAATATGCCGATAGCTATCCCGCTGACCATGTCGCATATTTTTTTGAGCCACCCCTAGAGGCTGCCAATGTGGCTACTAATGCTCATTCGGTTGACCCTATTCCTGATCCGGTCGATGCCATTCCTGAGGCCACAGATCCCACCCCTCAACTTGCTGACACTTAGGTAGTCGACCTCGACTCTGAGTCTACTGATCCGTTTTCTCAGACGGCCGACACTGACCTGGTCGATTCCGACCCGGAGCCCACCGAGGCCATCCCTCAGTCCAGTGACCCCACTTCTCACCCTGCTGAACTTGTTACTCAGCCCATTGACCCGATTCCCCAGCCCTCTGACCTGCTCGATCTCGCCCCCGAGCTTGCTGACCCCACCCCTATAGCCGCTAGTCCCGAGCCAGTGGATATGGACACCTACCGTATCTTTGGTCCGGGTGTACCACCGCCCTCTTTCCGCCGCTATCGGGCTCACGCTGGGAGTGTGCTTCTTGCACACACTCCTAGGAAGCAGGTTCGTATCCCGATTCGCCCTTCCACACCTGTTCGAGACTGTACTGCTGAGCCCGAGCCTGTGCCCAAAAGGCACAGAATCGACATTCGTCGGTGGGAGTGGATGCCTAGCCGACTGGATGAGTGGGGAGACATCAAGGGTATTCCCTCCACCTTCAAGGTAGATGAGTCGTCACGTGCTCCACGTCCGATACCCCTCACTCGGGAGCCTGTGGAGCTCACCGTGCCTCTCCTTGTGGCCCGATCTGCGAGGCACGACCAGAAGCTTCATGAGATACGTGTCGAGCTTACCGGAGTTCAGGAGGCCATCGACATGGAGGATGTGGAGGGCCGACTGCTATCTATAGAGGAGGGTAGGTACCTGGATGATCAGGCCTTACACACTATGCACGACCGCCTCCCTAGGGTACAACAGGAGATGGCAGCTATGATTCAGAGGGTGGAGGCGGCAGAGTAGAGGGCTATACAAGCAGAGCAGCGCGAGACAGTGGCTGAAGAAAGAGTGATGATTATGGAGGAGCTCTTAGAGTCTTCTACGGCATTAGTAGCTGTGTGTATGCTCATGTCCATGGCAGCGGTGCAGACGGCCGCATTTACTCACTTATTTCATTGATTGCCTATCGTGAGCGGGCTGTGCTCATGTAATATTGGATATTAACTTGTTGTAGAGTATGTACTCTTAAAATATTTTGTAATTCGTACAATTTTATTATCAAGTTATGTTATCTTTTATATATTGCGTGGTTGCTTGGTTGTTATGATTGTTTACTTTTGGTGCACATGTGTTTAACATTGTTACATATTGTCTTATCTTGCTTATCATTATGATTTGAAGAAACATGCCACCGCGAAGGAGAAACGTCAGAACCAACGTGGGAAGCGGTACTTCCATTACAGCAGAGGCCATCGAACAGCTTGTGGGACAACGAGTGGCAGATGCAATCGCACATCACGAGGATCTGAAGTAAACGGAGGCAATGCGAGTGGCGCAGGAGGTATCACAATGTCTGCTATAACTAAAGACCTGACATACAAAGGTCATTGTTAATGTTTAATTATTATTAATATGATTAAACCTATAACACAGGATCTGATGCCAACAACAAAGGTTACTCCTACAAGATGTTTCTGAACTATAAACCGTTTAACTTTCGCAGTAATGAATGAGCTGTTGGTTTGGTCCGCTGGATAGAGAAGATGGAGTCAGTTCAGCTAATCAGTAACTGTGCTGAGGAGAATAAGATGAAATTCGCCACTTGTACCTTTGAAGGTCAAGCACTCACTTGGTGGAATGCTCATGCCCAGACTTTGGGTATTGATGCTGCCTGTCAAATCACTTGGGATGAGTTGAAACAAATGCTGACTGATGAGTATTGCCCTAGGAATGAATTGTAAAAACTTGAGTTATGACAAATGTTAGTCGTCTAGGACAATATTGCATATGCTTGACCTCCAATCGTACGGGTAGGGCTTGTTAGTCTCGGTAATACTACCCAATATTTCTCGCTACTTTCCTTAATTAATGATTCATAACTGTAAGGGCTTTCAATGGGTAATACACTATTTTCATGCTATACAAAACTTATAATAATTAAAGCATTTGTAAAAGGTATGCTTTCTACCCCTAAAAGGAGTATGTAAGTGAAAGGTAGTGAACTCAACTGAAGCGTAAGCATAAAGAAATGAAACCTAACGATGAATGGACATACAACCCGTCAAAGGTTAGAACGCGTGAGTACATAACTATGTGTTGAACAAAACAGTCAAACAAATATTAGCGGATATATATATTTATTATATATATTTCGATTGATATGTATTAGTTTGTATATATTTGATTTAGTATCTATTTGATTTAGTCTTTATTTTGTAAAGTATATCTCTTCCCAAAATATGGGAAATATTGTAAGGTTCCTTGTATATTTAAACCTTCTTTGGGCTATCAATAAGATCATCGAATTATTCAAAATTTCATGGTATCAGAGCCAATACTTAGGCTCATACCGAAACCATAGTCGTCGGCCGGATCTTGATCCAAGACCATCGCAGCAGCCAAGGGTCCTTTCTCTCCCCTGTTTCGTTATCATGGCTAAAGACAAAGAACCCATCCCACTAAAGAAGCAAGATCCAATTCATCCCGTATACACCATCACCAACATTCAACACAAGGTACGCGTGTTGGACGGTACGAATGTATCTTATTCTTCTTGGGTAAAGTTGTTTATGCTGCACGCCCGCGGTTATGATGTCCTACACCATATCGACGACACCAAACCTCCAGCTAAGGAAGATCCCGACTACAAGTCGTGGTCAAAAATTGATGCTGTTGTTATGCAGTGATATACGGAACATTGCCGGATAATCTGTTGGTCAGGGTTCTTGAATCCGAATCAACAGCCTATGCTGCCTGGAAGCGTATCAAGAGCTTGTTTCTCAACAACAAGGGATCTCAAGCCGCAGCCCTGGAACATGAGATCACTAACCTCACCCTGCGTGCTATGCCAAACCTTGAAGCCTACTTTCAAAGACTAAAAGAACTTGCTGTACAGTTAAGCGATGTCGACAGACTCGTGTTTGATCAACGTCTCGTGCTTCAACTTGTCCGTGGGTTACCATTCAAGTATGACACTATTGCATCCTACATCAACTTGAACAACACTGTCAAAGCGCTCGTGATTCCCTCTCTTCCACTACCCTGGTTGCCGCCACATCACCCACAACCAACCGACTGCATCATCCCGCCGAGAGCCCCAATCCAGGACCCCTCGGCAGCCTGCCCAACGTCAGTCCAGCCGCGACCCACAGGCCACTTCTCGCCCAGGCACGCGACCACAATCTAGTAGCCCTCAATCCCTGGTTAGGCCTAACGCTTGGCCCCCTCATCCGGCCGCCTAATGGGCTCCATGGTGGGCTTCGGGCCCCCATGGCCGTACCCCACTAAACCCGGTTGGGCAGCCTTGCCATGGTCTGCTGCTTCTCAGCCGCCTTCTCGGCCCACTCATCAAGCCCAGCAACCCTCTTAGGCCCATCTTACCGACGTTAACCCACTGGAACCAACTGAGCTCGAAGCAGCTTTCCAGACTATGTCCTTGGACCCAAGAGACAATCACTGTTACATGGATTCTTGAGCCACCTCGCATCTCACAGCTGATCCAGGTAATATCCACAAACCCGGTATTACTACTATCAACTCTGTTTTTGTTGGGAATGGTAACAAGATGCCAGTTCTCGGCTCGGGACACACCACCCTCTCGTCGCCGTCCAAACCCTTTCACCTTAATAATATTCTTCATGTCCCCAACCTTATTAAAAACTTGATTTCTATTTGACAGTTTACTAAAGATAATAATGTCTGTGTCTTTTGACATGTTTTGTTTTTCTGTGAAGGATCTCAAGAATGGGACTCTTTTGAGCTGCCACAACAGCACCGGCCCGCTCTACTCCTACAACGCTCGTGCTTCTACACCGGCCTCCACTTTTATTTCATCTTCGCTTTCTAGCACATGGCATGACCGCCTAGGTCATCCCGGCAATCATGTCATGGATTTTCTGATTTATCGCAATTTTATTTCTTGTAATAAACTTAAAAATAATTCTCTTTGTCACTCGTGTCAAGTTGCTAAACATAAGCGTTTACCTTTTGAGTTATTTACATCTTATTGTTTACAACCATTTGACATAATTCATTGTGATTTATGGACCTCACCAATTTTAAGTAAATCTGGTCACAAATACTACATGGTTCTTTTTGACAATCACACACAATATACTTGGGCCTACTCTTTAAAATTCAAATTTGAGACTTTCACCATGTTCTCTCAATTCCACCAATGCATCAAGACACAATTTAACTAAACTATAAAAACATTTCAATGTGACTTGGGTGGAGAATTCGACAACCACACCTTTCACACATTTGCCCCCCAACACGACCTCCAATTTCGCTTTGCCTGCCCTCAAACCTCTTAACAAAATGGCAAAGCCGAGCGCATGATACGTCGCCTAAACGACATCATGCTTTCTCTTCTCACCAGGGCCTCCTAACCACCCTCCTTTTGGTTTAAATACCTTCACATAGCCGTCTACCTTCACAACATATTACCCACCAAAAACCTTAATTTCTCCACCCCCACCTCCATCCTCTACGATATACATCCTCCCTATTCTCACCTCCGCTCATTCGATTGCGCCTGCTACCCCAACCATAGAGCCACCCAACCTCACAAACTTGCCCCTAAATTCTCCCTGTGTTTTTTCTTAGGCTACCCTGCCAACTTCCATGGCTATCGGTGCCTTGACATTGCTACCGGAAAAATTTACTTGTCCCGCCATGTCACTTTTGACGAATCCACCTTCCCCTTCTTCCACCCTTCGCCAATCTCACCACAATCCAACTCTTTCCTCGATCCTGACCCCTCTCCCGTTTTCCTCCAACATTCTCCGGCTTTTCCCCATACACCACAACGACCATCAACCGTCAACCCTCTGACCAAACCGAACTCCACCAGCCCCACCTCATCCACACCCAACCTCACCACATCACCTTCCGTACCCCCACCGCCCATCCCACCTCCTGGACCTTAACCAACACCCCCTCCTACTCACCTCATACACACCCCACAGCCCCACCACCCCATGCAAACGCGATCCAAAACAGGATCTCTCAAACCCGCGGTCCCGTTCAACCTCAATACTACCACCACCCACTCCATCTCACCTCTCCCCTCCTCTCACAAAACCAACCTCACCGACCCAAACTGGCTTAATGCTATGAACGACGAATATAAGGCTTTGATTGCTAATAATACATGGGATCTTGTGCCCAGACCCTCAGATGCGCATATCATTAGATGCATGTGGTTATTCCGCCACAAATATCATGCGACGACACTCTGGAGTGTTACAAGGCTCGGCTCGCAGCAAATGGAAAATCTCAGCAGCCCGGCATCGACTTTGACGAGACCTTTAGCTCGGTGGTTAAACCCATCACTATCAGAACCGTCTTTAGTCTCGCCACCTCCCGTTCTTGGCCCATCCATCAATTGGATATCAAGAACGCATTCTTACATGGTGACCTTCATGAAACTGTCTACATGTTTCAACCTTCGGGCTTTGTAGACAAACAGCACCCTAACCATGTGTGTCAACTAAAGAAATTCTTACATGGTTTGAAACAGGCACCTCACGCTTGGTACCACCGATTTGCAACATATATTCAGAAGTGTGGGCTCAAGCCGACCACCAGCGACACATCCTTTTTCGTATACAAAAAAGGCACTCACATGGCCTACTTACTCTTATATGTTGATGATATTATTCTAACCGCTTCACACCAGTCTCTATTGTAGGATATTATTGCTTCTCTCACGTGATTTGCCATGATAGATCTGGGCACGTTACATCATTTTTTGGGTATTGAGGTCACCAAGAACAAAGGTGCTCTTTTTCTATCACAGCCTACTTATGCTGCATACAACATCTCTCGGGACAACATGACAACTTGTAAGCCTTGTGCCACGCCAGTTGACACAAACGCCAAACTGAGTGCTACAGTGGGCGAGCTGTTACCGGATGGAACTCTTTATCGCAGCCTCGCCGGCGCCCTCCAATACCTCACATTCAGAAGGCCAGACATCTCCTATGCCGTACAACAAATTTGCTTATTTATGCATGCCCCTTGTAAGCCTCACTTTGCATTTATGAAACGGGTACTACGTTATCTCAAAGGTACTCTGGACCATGGTATTACCATTTCACCTTCCCGATCAACTAATCTAACTGCCTATTCTGATGCTGACCGGGGAGGATGCCCGACTCCTTCTAATCTACCTCCAGTTACTGTGTTTTCTTAGGGGACAACCTTGTCTCCTGGTCTTTAAATGACAGGCCATCATCTCGCGCTCTAGTGCCGAGGTGTAGTAGCAGGGGGTTGCAAACACAACTGCCGAGAACACATGGCTACGAAATTTGTTAATGGAATTAAATGTGCCACTAACCCGTGCTATAATCATCTATTGTGACAACATCTCGGTTGTCTACCTATCACAGAACCTGGTACAACATAAACGTACCAAACACATAGAAATTGATATTCATTTTGTTCGGGACAAGGTTCGTTTGGGTTCTGTTCGTGTTTTACATGTCCGTGCCGACTACGAATATGCTGACATTTTCACCTAGGGACTACCGCGACAACTATTTTAACGATATCGGTCCGGTCTTTGCATTCTTCCGGCCAATGCTTCGACTGCGAGGGCGTATTAGCGGATATATATATTTATTATATATATTCCGATTGTTATGTATTAGTTTGTATATATTTGATTTAGTATTTATTTTATTTAGTCTTTATTTTGTAAAGTATATCTCTTCCCGAAATATGAGAAATATTGTTAGGTTCCTTGTATATTTAAACCTTCTTTGGGCTATTAGTAAGATCATCGAATTATTCAAAGTTCCAACAAATCCTAAGCGTTCAATCAATCTCATTGAGTTAAAGGATTTTGAAAATATTGACCCGTTTGACCCAGTTGAACTGTTTGACCGTTAGGTGACATGTTAAGTGAAATCAAGCTTGGTTGATTTTAATAATCCATTATTCATAAGATCAACTCAAATCATTCACGTATAGCACATAATGAATCTAGGATTATTGTATTAGCATAACTTATCATACAACACACATGAATCCATACTAATAGTTAACATGTACATTTCAATCATAAATTATTAGACCACTTTAGATTTCTCAAGTAATAGTCACCTACGTTACTATCATGCAACCTAATCACACATCGGGTTTTAACCACTCACTATATTTCATGTAAAGTAACTTGCTACTTCACACCCTAATTCTTGCCAATCCTACTTATTAGGGGCCTTAGAGTTACATGCATGTATGATGTTAATAGTTACATTTCAAACATGACTTATAATAGCAAAACAATCCAATAATACCATATTGATCAAGTATAATCTTCATAACATGAAACACCAAATTTTCTAGTATTACTCTAACGTATTATTACATCATCATAGCAACAATTAACTACACGTGCACTTAAGCATCCAATTTTGTCCAAGTAGCATACATATGATCTAATCATTGTATTCTAATACATTAAATGATCCCAACAATTTATCTATCATGATCCTAACATAATGCACATGCCCAAATCATAAAATTCCACCAAACATGTACTAGAGTTTTCTTTTCAAGAAAGTAATATCCTATAATCCAAATCTCAAAAAAAAATCATTGATTCATCATTTATACACTTAAACTTGTTCATAGCAATCACAATAACACAAGAAACATCATGGAATCACAAAATCCTTAGTTCTTGAAACTTAAAGTTTCCACTTTTAGTAATGTATGAACTAGACATTAATTTCATGATTCTATGCGTAATTCACGTAAATCATCAACAATACTATCAATCTAACACAATAATACCATCCCGTACCATCAATTTCATGTTATGTTGCACAATTGAACTAGGGTTTGTTCATAGATCAAGAACAATGAAAACGAGTTGTAAAACTCACCTTAAACATGTTATTGATCGACAACTAACCTTGCTATCACGTCGTATTGGTCATAACTAAGCAAAATCAAATGGTTATGTGTTGTTGAGCTTAAGATCACAATGGGGAAGGGGTGTGGGGATTCTCGGCCGATTGGGGAGGATTATGGGGCTAGGGTTTGATTTCCTTATTTATACTCACACATATATTTCTCCTTTAACTCTTTTTAATCTTTATAAATTGTAATCTTTGTTTTTAAATGTTTTTAAATCATTTTTATTTAATAATATTAGAACTTAATAAATGAGCTGATAACATGCAAGTCAAACAATAACTACCACTCAAACATTTTATAATTCACATAGTAACGTTGTGAAGCATAATTTATAAATAACACTTAACACCTTGAATTACGTAATCACATGATAATAATCAACATTATTATCATGAATTACGCAGGATGATATTAAATTATATTTAGGAATGTACTTGATTTAAGTGAATCGAATATATCCAAAAAGAATATATTATTTAGTGACTTTTCCTAATTATTGGTTCTTACGGTTTTGCAAGTTTATTTAAGGTTCATACGTTGAACTGACACGGAACCACCAAACAAAAAAACCTCATAACTGCTACCCAAGTATCAATATAACTTATTCGGTTATAATGGTTATAACAATTTGGTTCTTCGGCTCTTTCGGTTCGGAACCATATATTGCACACTCCTATGTTGCCACATTTGTTAGCGTTTACTAAGGTGGAACTTATAAACCTCACTTACCATTGTCATTGTTTTGATGATGTTAGGTTTAACCAACTAGATTTTCATAGATAAGTCTCTTCTTGCAAAACAATGGTGAAGAGCTAAGATGGATACTTCATCTCTTTGATTCAAAGTTATTTATTTTATTTATTACAACTACCGTGTGTATTCTCAAAATACTATTAAAGAAAGTATTACAGGAGTTGGTAAGAATAGATGTAGGAATAATCTAAATATCATTTATTATTAGCCTTCATGGATTGTAAAAATGTGTAATAATGCCTTGGAGTACTTACATAATCTCTTGTACTGATGTGACTTATCCAAATTTATTTGGATAGGAGTTTAACAATAGTGCTATCTTCGTTCCGTTCTCTTAATTTCATTGCAACATCTTTTTGATTTCTTGTAATCAATTACTTCAAATGTTTAAAAGGAAGTTAATTTGTGACATTTTTTTTAACTCTATGGTGTATTTGGAAACTAAAAACGGAAAGATATTTCAAGCAAGGTGGCGTGCAACTCAAAGATTTTTGTAAAAATCGAGCTATGTGGTTTTTATGGATAAAACATAGGATGGTATACGATGGGCAACTTGGTATTACTTTAGTATAATCATTAATTGTTTAATTGGTTTTTTCTTTGATTTCGGGTCAGCTGATTGCTATGCCTTTCTTGTTTTCTTAATAAACCTCTCCTATGTTAGTTATATTTTTAGACGTTAATTATCGCAAATTTAGAGTATATTTTGGCACATATATTGCATTCATTTGTATTTTTTATTTATTATATACAACACTTGTTTTGGTAGGATGAAATCTACTTTTTTGAGTTTCGGTTAGTTTTATTGGTTTTGTGAGATTGATAGAGAAGACAAAGGCTTGTTGAAACAATGAAAATGTCATTGAAGAAAATCCTGAATTTTAAAGAGTGTAGGAAAATTCCTAGAGTTTAGGAATTTTTGTTTGATGGATGCTTATCATCTAATCTTCAAAGATGATTTAAAGTAAATGCCAACAAAGAATAAAGGATCCCGGAAGCATCAAAGAATCATCTTAAAAAATCATGTTTTGGGCATTTTGGGTCGACATGCAAAGAGAAAACAATATTGGGATTCTCTATTGGTGGAATTCTCTGAAGATATTTTAAATATTTTATGTTTGATTCTTAAGTTTTATTTTTTGTTTTTGATTAATCTAGTCGTCATGTTTAGCTAGGATACTTTTAGTTTCAACATTCAGGTTTAATTTCTCTAGATTGATTTAAACTTATGTGAATCGTTTGTGAGAACTTTTTATTTTAATGATTCATTTGTTTTGATTTTTGATCTTAAAATTAGATCTACTCCGGTATATATTAGATCGTTAATGAAGTTGGACACTTTTTAATTTTTCTAATTAATTTATTTATGTTTTAAAATTCAATCAACTTTTGATTTTTAATATTAGTAACAATTAATGGGTTGAGATTTTCTATTAATTTATTCTCCTTATAGAACCATACAATCTAGCTAAACATAGATAACACCGTGTGTGTTTAGTTATAATTCATTCTTCTATCGTTACAACCCGCACGCTAATATCCGAATGGTGTGAGTTTAGAGTAGCGGGTTGGGTCTAATCACTAAACCACGCTTGATTAGACATTAGATAGAGTGGATGTCTAAACAGTGTGATGTCTCGTATCAATACAAATTATTAATAAGAAGTGTTACTTTACCGTTATCGTTAATGATCGTAAACCGAATCAAATCAAGAAATTAGCTTATGTTTTCATATTTGAGTTTACATCACAATTTAATGAACATTTATAGTAATTCCTTTTCATAATTAAAAATCACAAAAAATATCAAACTTCATTTTTTTGGTAGAACCTTAACATGGCCGCATGAAATTTCATTTATAGTTTTGATCCGTGTCAGTTTAATGGAAAATTTTTACTTTTTACAATTTGCTTTTTGCTTTAGTTTCTAATTAAAACCCTTCGTCTTTCATAACCATAACCAATCAAAGTAATTATTTTAAAATGTTTTTGGTATTAAAATAGTTAGCACGTATCTATGACGACACGGACCCTACTTTCGATCATACTATTTTTAGTGTGTGCACGATATGCTCACGTTTACGTATTTTATTTGTTGGATTCAAAACTCAACAAATTTACTTGGGATGGTTTTTTATTTTGTAGGTGCAAAAGGGGGGTTGTGAATAATTAGGAAGTATTTTTGAAGAATTTTGAAGACAAAGGCTTGTTTTTAAAGATTTGAAACATAAAAGTTTAATTTGAATTCAAAGTGTTATCCTATTAGTGTTGGGCTTATCTCTAAAATATATTTTAAACTCTTAAAATAAAAAAAAGATATTTCTTAGACCCTTGAATTAGGTTACGAAAAAGATGGCAAGGGATACCCATTATTATAGCATCATCATTATAAACGTAGGCACATTATTTTTCTTGGAGGAGGGGGAAGTTTTAAGGCTACAAGATCAAGGAGCAACATCAATTTTTTGTACTTCAATTTTATGCCATTCAAGAACAATTAGTTGTAATATTTGGTTTGTAACCTTTCTTATACACTTTATTTTCAACAAGTTGTAATCTTTGATTTTTTTTCTTTTGAATCATTTTATTTATTTTTATTAAATCCACTCACACTATTCTTAGTGTGTGTGCACGAATCTATTTTGGTGTGTTTCAGTTTGTTTTGTAGACTTGGTGCGATCAGAAGAGAACACAAAAGCTTGTGGGAATTTTGAAAAGGTCAAAATCCTAAATTTTAAATAGCACAGAAAAATTCCTAAAGTTCATAAATTTTTGTTGGGGATGATTATCACCAGATTTATTTAAAAGAAAAGGAACTGAAAAACATAAAAAGAAGGATTTAGGAATTAAAGGATTGATATAAATATAAAATGAGAGGGGGATCTTTTGTCATCTAAAAAAATCAATTTTTGTGAGCTTCTTGGTTGGCGTGCAAGTAGCAACAACATTGAGATTTTTCTTTGTGGAATTATTTTCACTTTTAAAGATATTTTTAATTGTTTCATGTTTGATTCATAAGTTTTATTATATTTTGTTTAATCTAGTTGTTATGTTCGGCTAGGACATTTTTAGTTTAAACATTAAAGTTTAATTTATCTAGTTTTGTTTAAACTAATGTGAATCGTTGACGAAATCTTTTTATTTTAATATTTTGGTTATTTGATTCTTGATCTTAAACCTGGATCTACTGCATTATATATTATATTGTTAACTTTACTAATTTTTCCAATAGAGTTTATCAAGTTTTAAAACTCTAATCAAGTTTTGATTTTTAACACAAATAACAATTAACGGTTTGAGTTGTCTATGAATTCATACTCGTTATAGAATCATAAAATCTAGTTAAACATACTGAACGACTTGTGTGTTTAATTATAACTAATACTTTTGTCGTTGCAACCCTCAAACTAAGATACAAACGGCGTGAGATTGGAGTAGCGGGTTGGCTCAAATCAATAAACTAAGCTTGATTAGACATTAGATAGACTGGATGTCCGAACGGGGTGATTTCTAGTTATGATGCAAATCATTAATTAAAAGGGGCATTCCACCGTATTCGTTAATGATTGTAAGAGTAATCAAATTAAGAAATTATCTTAGTGTTGGAATTAGTTTTCATATTTGTATTTACTAAACAATTTGATTAACCTTTTAATTAATCCTTTTCTATAATTAAAAAGAACAAAAAATATCAAACTTTGTTTTTTGGTAGAACCTTAACATGTTCGTGTGGAATTTTCTTCATAGTTTTGACATGGTCATATTAGCTTTCTGTAAATTTTTTCATTTTTTCAATTAGATTTTGGTTTTAGATTCTAATTAAAGCTCCCCATCTTCTTTAACCATATCAAACCAAAGTAACTATGCTAAAACATTTTTGGTATTAAAATAATTAACTCGTACCCTTAATGACACGAACCCTACTTCTGCTTATACTATTCTTAGTGTGGCATGGTAGTTTCACATTTATATATTTTATTTGCTTGATTCGACACCAAACAAAGTGATTTAGCTGTTATGTTCGGCTAATCATTTTTAGTTTCAACATTAAAATTTAATTTCTCAAGATTGATTTTAACTTATGTGAATCATTTTTAATGATTTGTTTGTTTGATTTTTGATCTTAAATCCGGATCTATTTCAGTAAATATTAGACAATTAATAAAATTGGCTACTTTATTAGTTTTTCTAATAAAGTTATTCAAGTTTTAAAATCCTAATCAGGTTTTGATTTTGGATACAAGGAACAATTAACGGTTTGAATTTGTTTTATCAATTTATTCTCGTAATAAAATCATACAATCTAGTTAAACATACCGAACGACGTGTGTTTAGTTATAATTGATACTTTTATCGTTGCTACCCGCACGCGAATATTCGAACGACATGATCTTAGAGTAGCGGGTTGGCTCTAATCAATAAACTACAACATTAGATAGAGTGGATGTCCGAATGACATGATTTCTAGTATCAATACAAATCATTAATAAAAAGGGTCATTGTATCGTAATCGTTAATGATCGTAAGTCGAAAATCGAGAAATTACCTTAGAGTTGGAATTAGTTTTCATATTTAAATTTGCTTCACATTTGATTAATGTTTTTAGTGATTCTTTTTCATTGTTTATAACCATAAAAAAATATCAAACTTCGTTTTTTTGGCCGAACCTTAACATGATGGTGTGGAATTTCCTTTATAGTTTTGACACGATCGTGTCAGCTTGTTGGAAAATTTTTACTTTTTACAATTTGGTTTAAGTTTTATTTACAAATTAAAACCCCTCATCTTCTTTAACTATAACCAATCAAAGTAACTGTTCTAAAATGATTGCTATTGTAAGGATTACTTGAAAGGCTGATGCAACCAAACTTGCATAAGTTGGTGAAAATGTCCATGCTTTAGTAAACTGTACATTATTGTCTAGGTGTCTGTAACTTTTTACTTTGTACTTTTATCCTTTTTGTAATACATTAAGATGTGAGCTATGGCATGTCATAGTCACATGTCAAAAAAGGCAATGTTGGATCAAGTAAGGCTGCTGCAACCAAAACAAACACTTAGAATATTTTTGGAGCAACTGATGAAGAGCTTCCGAAGGCAAAAGGTGAACTTCCAAAGGTCAAGGCTGAAAGAGCTTCCGAAGAGGAACTCTTACTTCCGAAGACAAAGTCTTCCTTCTTCCGAAGTTCAACACTTAGAAGAGTTCAAGACAAAGACTTCCGAAGTATGAAGTCCTGAAGATCATCAAGCCTCGGAAGAAGTAGACTCTTCCGAAGTATAAGTGGCTTTGGAATTCAGAAGAACCTACTATGAACCAGTGGACATAAGTATGGTCCTTCTGACAGATCCGCTGCAATCTCTGATGTACTGCATGGTGCTTTCCCACGCCCATGTAGTTGACTATACTTTACTCCACTGTTCATTCCTTACCAGTTAGTACAGTTACCAACTTTAGTTAGTGACAAAAGGTAAGTCATGGACATGTCATGACTACCAAATCTTAGATAGTATTTTATCTAGGACACCTTACCTTTAGCAATTTAGTAGTTGCTGTAGTTGCAAGTTTCGGGTATCATAGTATAACCGGCTATAGATAGTAGTATATACAGTAACTCTGTAAACATGCTTGTAAGAGTCTTGTAACACTTTGAGTTGAGAAGTAATATATACAAGTATCTTGAAAAACTATCTTCTTGTGTTTTGTTCACTTAGTATATTACTATCAACTTTTAAGGGATTCTGCTACATCTAACCGAGTGACTTTGTGAGTTTGAGAGATAATACTTGTGTTGAGTGACAAAAACTGATCCTGCAGTTGGTATCAGAGCTTCTTAGGCTCTTGATTGTGAGATCTTACCATCTAAATCAACCTTTTTCTTCACTCATACTTTCACTTCACTCAAAATAGACCTCAACCAAAAATCATCTGAAAGTGAAATGGGGACGATGTCTAAAGCACCCATCATCACCCCTGAAAACTTCAGATCTTGGAGCAGACGTATTAAAAGTTTCATCAGGTATCAAGATAGCATGATATGGAAATCTATCACCAATGGCCCTTACAAGCCAAAGGTTGCAGCACCGGCTGGAAATGGTGCTATGATAGAGAAGGATGTTGAGGACTATTCTGATGAAGACCACAAGCGACTAAAGATCGATAGAAAACCAATGACTGTTCTTATGACTGCCATACCCAACTCCATCATGGTGGGATTCGAGCATTGCCAGTCAACCAAAGAACTCTTTGATGCTTTGTCTCAGATGTATGCCAGCTCCAATGACTCCAAGAAAGATTCCCTGAAGCAACAGTTTGAAAACTTTACTTATATTGCTGGAGAGACCCTTAGCCAGCAATACTTCAGGTATATGGATCTTATTTCATCACTTCAATCTATGGGAGTGACTCTTGAGATGAGAGATCTCTCAAGGAAGTTCATGAGTGCACTTCCAAATGAGTGGACTTTCTACTATGTCTCTATCAAGAGGACTAAGAACTTAAACTCTCTCAAGATGACTGAACTATATGGCATCCTTGATGGATACCGTGTAAAGATGGAAAACAAGAGAGGCCACTAGATGAGCAGATCCTCAAGCCTTCCTGCTAGCAACGCTTTAATGGTTGCTGAAGGCTTAAGAACCCCCCAACCTTAGCAGTACCTGACTTACTCCCAGCCGCCATCCTGTTCTTCTAGGCCATACATTACCTTTCCTGAGACTCCAAGGTCTCAATAGGCTCAGTCAAGTCCTTTCCAGGACAGCTTTGCCTTTGTCTCAGGAAATGGATATTCCAATGATTTTTAGTTTTGCTTTGATGATCTGGAATGTTTCAGCCTAGATGATGTTGAGTACATGGATATTGTCCAATAGATGGCTCCGTTAACTTATAGGGCAAAGAAGTTCTTTAAGAGAACTGGAAGGCAATTTCCCCAAAACCCAACTAACAGCAAGTTCGGGTTTGACAAGACAAAGACTAAATGTTACAACTGTAACCAACTTGGCCACTTTGCCAGGGAATGCAAGGCTCCCAAGTCCAATCCGGGAACCTCTCAAGCCTCCACACATCCCTCCACACCTAAAGCCACTGGGAAGTCAACTGAACAACACATAGCTGTTGTTGCTCAAGAGGTAGACTGAAGCTTCATGGTGCAGGATGTAACTCCTGCTTAAGCATTGATGGCTGGAACTGATGACAGCAAGGTATATGAACACCTCTGTACTCCAGCTTGCATTGCTAAAGTTAAATTGTATCAGGACTACAATATGGAAATTAAATATGATATTGAGTCTTTGAATATCCTTAAAAGTGATTTTAAAAAGGCTAAATCTAACTATAAAATGAAAATTGAAGAGTTGGAGAAAACTATGTCCTTTTTAAAACATGAACATACCAACTATAAGGCTCAAATCAAAGATTTAATCTCCAAATTGAGCGAGGCTCAAGCCCAGCTAGTCATAGCTGAGGCACAAGCCAGGAAGCACGCTATCTCTGAGCAAAACTTCCAAACCATTCTTGCATCAACCTCCCACTCAAAAACTTATTATCAAAACAAAGGTGGGTTGGGAACCAATGAAATTGCTCCACCACATTCTTATGAGTCTATCAGACAACCAAGATATGGGACCGAAGAGCAAGAGGTTCCAACTGTTGACCCACCACGTCATGAGTTGAAGAGTGATGCAACTATGGAGACCATCACAGGGAAGGATTAGGTAAATCAATCCATTCCCAACAATAATGATCAACCCCTAACCACCAAAGCCAGAAGAAACAGAGCTAAGGCAGCCATAAAAACTGCCAAGAAAGTGGCTGAATCCAAGCTGAAGATTGACCCAAAACAAAAGGGTGTGTTCATTTCAGCCGGGTTCCAGATGGTTGGAAACTCTGATCCCGGAAAGGAGCGTAATACCAGCACTCCTGTCCTGCTAAAGGATCAGAAGTTAAAGGATAAGACTATTGATGAAGACAAAAAGAGCAAGAAACAACAGTCTTCACATCCCACAAAGGTTAACATTGCATGCATAATGTGTGGTCTGCAAAACCATATGGCAAAAGATTTTTACTACAATCCTGCAAGCACACATTATACAAATAATGTTAAGAAAGAAGGAGTCAAGGAGGGTTTCACATTTGGACCTTATCACATGGTACAAGTGAAAAGGAAAGGAAAGCTTGTTTCCGAAGCAAAGTTGCTTTCGGAAGAAACTCATTCTTCCGAAGGGAAAATAGCTTCGGAAGATAAGGCTAAGAAAAGTCAAAAGAACAAAAGAGTTCCTTTGAAACATTCCGAAAAGAAGACTGCTTCGGAAGAAGAGGTGAGGAAAGCTTATTCCGAGAAGAAAGAAGCCTTTGAAGTATGCCATGCTGCCCAAGCTTCATCAAGCTCATCTACATTGATCAGCCAAGGGATGGATTAGAAGATCAAACAAGATGCTGCAGCCCAAACCTCCTCTTCACAAACATCTATTGAAACCCCATGCATACACTTTGGTTCAATTAAATCCTCATCATTGGAAAAGCCCAAGACTAGCAAGGCTTGGGTTTCTAATAAAAACTAACTTTTTCACCTTATGTGCAGGGACATCTACATGACAAAAATGACAATGTATGGATTGTAGATAGTGGATGCTCCAGGCACATGACAGGGAACAGATCTTTTATTCAACATGTTAGATCTAGGAACAATAGGTGTAGATCTTTTGTATAGGCTTAGCACTTTAATCAATCTCTTGTAATAAGTTCTTTTGAATTAATCAATTATGTATGCATTATATATATAGGTTAACCCATAACTATGTTGATTTATATATGTGATTGCAGGATGAACATCGTAATTAGTCAAATTTCATGAAAATTTGACTAAGTGTAAGAAATATCTACGGATGAACATTTGTGTTCTTCCATAGATAATGTTCTTACACAAAGTACATCCAAAGATCTTCTGCGAAAGAATAACTCAGTGGATGAAGATCAAGGGATTGAAGATCAAAGATCTACGGATGAACAACTTGAATTCCAATGAAGTGAAGACTCCTACGGAAGACAAATTTCCTTCGGAAAGCAAAACTTCTACGGAAAATCAACACTTGATTGTACTTCACCAAGTACATCAAGTCAACAAGTCAATCACTGAGTGATGTCATAAAGTCAACTTCTACGGATGACTTTATCTTAGTCAGAGTGTTACATCATAACATTCTCTGAGTAACTTTCTTACCACGATAAGAAAGTTACTGATTCCAAGAGATTTACTGTAACCCTAACAGTAAATCCCTGAGCCTATAAATACAACGTATAGGCTCACACTTTGGGAAGTGAACAATATACATCAATCAATACAATCACGAAAACCCTAGCAGCCGTCACATCAATTACACCAAAATCATCAACAAACATTGATAGCAATTACTGTTTGAATTCTTTTGTAATCATTAATCAGTGTTTTAATGAAATACATTTGAATCAAATCGTGTTCATTCACTTATTGCAATTTGTTGTTCTATTCTTCATTTGAATATTCAATTACATTTGTTATTACATATTCAATTAATCAAACAACTAATATTGATAATTCCGCGATCTCTATTAGAACTCAATCTAATATTGATAATTCCTGATTGCGATCCTTGGATTCATAGGTGGTATCAGAGCCAAGTGCTCATTGATTTAGATCAATTGATCTATTAGTATTAGAATTGTTTGATTGATTGTCTATATCATTAGATTTATCAACTTGTTGTTTAGATCTATTGATTTTAAGTAAAATTGCTTTCGGGTGTTCATAACAAATTGAGAGGTTATACTTCTGATTCAAGGAATTTATCGATTAATCAATAGATAACAAAGGAAGTATAATCAACGATTTGGTGTAAAACATTCCTAAAACAACAAACCGTGATTCATTGTTCAACGAATAGTATTACATTGCTCGATTAACATTGATCTACATTCAAAATTAATTGAAACGTAGATCGGCGTTATTGATTGATAATCAACAAGTGTTCAATTCATTTGAACAAAACATATCAACAAACATCCTCGAATTGATATCACCTTTGATAATCATTAAGAGGATTGACTGATTTGTGACTTCAACTACTTAATTAGTCAATAATTTGTCATTAATTGGTTCATTCGTAATCAGAAATTTGCTTAGTTAAATATTAAATTTTGACTAAAATGAGCAACTCTTTCAGTGGATCATCATATCAACCTCCAAAGTTGGAAACCAAAGCTGATTTCAAATCCTGGAAGATAAAATTCAGAAATCATGTGAATTACACAGATTCTGATTTATGGGTGTCAATAACAGAAGGTCCTTATATTCCTCCAGCTCTTGGAGCAGATTATAAAGATCATAATCAACCCATAAACACAAAAGATCTCTCACCTGAGGATGTTAAACGAGTCAAAGTTGACATCAGAGCCTACAGCCTGCTGAGTATGGCCTTACCTGAACATATTCTGATCAGGTGTGAGAACTACAAAACAGCAAATTCCTTATGGAAAATTCTTCACACTCTTTGTGAAGGAAGTGATGAAATCAGAAGCATAAGGAAGGATACACTTCGCTCTCAATATGAAACATTTTATCATATTGAGGGTGAATCAGTACCACAACAACTCCACAGGTTTATGCAATTGGTAACCGAGATGAACATCTTGGAGCTAAAATATACCAATGAGGAGTTAAACAAAAAGAAGCTCCACACTTTGCCTGAGAGTTGGAAGCAAACTGTCTCCATGTTCAAGAACACACTAGATCTCAAAACCATTGGTTTAGATACTTTGGTGGCCAAAGTAAAAGCTCTTAAAATGGATGAAAAGTCAAGAAACAAGAGTGTACGAACACATGTCACCCCTTATCAGTTTAAAGAAACTAAAAGTGCTGGAAGTGCTTTTATTTCTAACAATGATAATGACAACTCTTGTACTGTGCATGAAGATGAGGAAGAAGTTAGCTTCTATGCATCAAAGCATGGAAAAACATCCACTCAGAGTAAGTCAGCAAAAGAAAAAGGGAGATCTGATGAAAAGAAAGATTCATCTGCATCATCAACAAAGTCTTCCTCCAACAACAATCAAGCAGAGCCAATCACTGTGATTCGGGATTCTGAAGAACAAAAAGCAGCATTTGCGGCTTTTAGCTACAGTTTTCAAGCTTATCAGGGAAGTACTCTAACTCCTGCTAATATCTGCTAGCAAGATTTGGAAGAACTTCATCCAGATAAAGTAGAGGAAATGGATCTTCAATGGCAAATGGCAATGATAGCATACAGAGCTAAACAGTACCTGAGAAGAAACAAAAACTTAGCTGCAGCTGGAAAGACAACCAAAATTGGTGTTGATAAGTCAAAAGTAAGATGTTTCAATTGCAATCTCTATGGACATTTTTCAAGAGAGTGCAATCAACAAGCAACTTCTGACATAAGATAGAATCAACAACATCAGCAGCATCAGAGTCATCAGCATCAATCTCATCAATCAACATCATCATCTCAAAGATCGTACAGACAACCTCAGATAACCAACTCATCCCCACCAGCCACAAGTTCATCTGCAGGGCCAAGCAATTCAAAAGAGACTGGGCTGATAATCTTATAAGATGGAACATGTGACTGGAGCATGTATGAGAAGGAGGCATTGGAAGAAAATCAAGCTCTAATGGCAAACATGGCAAGAGAGGTAAGAGATAGATTGTGTTTATCATCATGTGTTAAGGAAGTTGAAAGATACAGAGTCCATGCTCAACAACTGGCAAATAAAATGAATGTAATAATTATTTTAAATGAATCTCATTTAAGAGAACATAAACTTTATTAAATCAAAATCAACTCTTCGCAAAAAGATTTAGATAAACTTGTTTCGGAAAATTATAACTTGAAAGCCCAAGTTGAGCATTTGACCACTTCCTTAACAAAATCAATGTCTGATCATTCATCAACTGAAGTGAAACTTCAGAAGTTTCAACTGTCATCTCAGCAATATAAGAAATTTCTTAATTCTCATATTGAATCAAAGAACATGTGTGGGTTGGGATACAATGTTGTTGCACCCCCTCTGAATGATAATTATACACCCTTACCTGAGTCAATGACAAACAGTTTGTCAAATTATTTTGTGCCATGCAACAAAATTGAAACAACAATTAATTAGTTGGTAAGTGATAATATAAATTCTGAGGTGAGTGAAACTGAGTCATCTGAATCAGAACCAATCAAACGAAATGATTCAGAATTTGACTATGATGAATGTGATGACTTGGATCCTACTGATGACCATGCTGATCCTCATCATCCCTCTGTTTTGTGTAAACAAAGACCTGGGTTGAAGGCACCTCTGTTTTATGAAAGTAAAGATCTGGTGACCTGATGATGATTATATCTCAGCTCTCAAAAAAATCCATTGTGATCAACTGTATATTAACTTCATAGCTTTTGCATCAATGCATTAATGAGATGTAACATACATCTCAAGATAGATCTTATAACTTAAAGTACATAGTTTAAAAGTGTGAAAAAGTGATATTTTGACTCACAAATGGATGACAAACTCTAATGTGACTTGAATGTGGAACTCATAATTGTCTATCTTTAATTAACATCAAAACATGATAATCAGCATGCCTAGTTGACAACATACTCTTGCTTGAATTTATATGGAACACCATACTTGCATTCAGCACTAGATTCAGGTCTCATTTAATCAAACAAATTAACACAGGAAGGTGCTTAGTGTCATAGTATGATCCCATTATATGTATATATATGCTTGTACATAAGTTTGTTATTCATTCTTTTTGTTCATAAATGTAGTTAAGTTTCTTTCAGTTCTGTTGGACAGACTAATGTCTTTCATGCTATTTCCCAGATAAATTTATGATAAATGCATCAGTTCACCATTAATCACAAATTTAGGGGGAGTAGTCAATGCATGAAATAATGTAATCTAAATTGTCAAAATCAAAAAGTCAAATGAAGGAATTGGAACTTGAGCACTAACTTGGCTGTTGGATACATGAGGTTTTTCAAGTTAAATTTTTCATGCACAGTTGCCATGTAGATAAAGCCAACAAGGTTCAAAAACAACAGATGATTCTAGCATTTTGTTAGAATCATACAAAATTTGTACTTCAGCAGAAGCTATAGTGTGAAATTTGTACTTCAGCAGAAGCTACAGTGCAAAACGTGATGCAATTAAAATATAATCATTCGTATATTGGTAACCTGCGGACGTGCGTATATTTTAAAAAGTATAATTTATTTCCATGGACTGGTATCCTATGGAAAATCAAATTTAGGCATCCGTAGATGACCTACAGAAGAATCTTTTGGAAGAATTAAAATGAGAAACAATAAATTCCACGGAAGGGTAATAAAGGAAGAGGGACCCACTTTATTTAATAAATGAAATTAATAAGTCCGAGGGAGTATAAATGATGTTTTTGAATCAAGTGTTCATTATTCACTTTTTCAAAGCACTTTTTCAGACCTATAAAAAATTTCTTCCCCCGTTCCACAAACATTCAAAATACAAAATCAAAACATCAAACAAAATCATAAACTTGATTTTAGATCCTTGTTTTAAAGGTAAATCATATCATAATCATCAATAATGAACTGTTTGATTCATTATTATCGATAAAACTATTCGCATTCTTACTATGTTCTAACCTAAACTTGTTCATTCTTATGTACAGATGGCTAATCGATTCGCTAAAGAGCACTACGTATGTGCCCTTCTAAATGCTGACGACCTTGTGTCAGAAGGCTGTCGAGATATCATCAGATACTTAAGACGATCAAGGCTGTTCTATGCATTGACAGTAGAACCTGTGATTTATCAACGACACATCATTGACTTCTGGGATTCAGCAGTAGTAGAGGAAGAAGGAGATAGTGAGGTAATAGCTGCTGTGGTGATGAATGAACGGATGAGGATTACTGAACAAATCATTAGAAGGGTGCTAGAATTAGGAGAACAAGAGGCGGGTTACCCTGATGTGTTTGAGAATGAATTCATAGAAAGGATCTTCTATCTGATGGGGGTATGATGGTGATTATGATAAAGGAGAGATCAAGAAAGGAGATTATGCAAGCCCTATCGATTCCTGTGTCACACTTACCTGAAGTGCATCTCAAACAGGAAATCAGGATTGGATAGGTTTTCAAGGCATATTTCCTCTGGAATCATTGGAATATTTGAAGGTAGGACCTACAATTACGCAAAATACATTTTTGGTTGTTTATGTGATCAAGTCAAAGTACAGAAACCAAACAAGATGTTCATGTTTCCAAGGTTCATTCAACTGATCATTAATGCTGAGCTGCCTGCGATTGAAAGTGTTGGTGATGTATTTGTACAAGCTCATCTAGGAAGATCTGTATTGAATAAGATCGGTGGGAAGTATGAAGGTGAAGATATGCCCATGTTTGCCCATGTGGCTGATCCTAATGCCAACATTCCTCAAGAGCTAGTATATGATGATCAACAGGATAGCTCCCCTGCTACTACTGAGCCAATTACCCACTCTCACCCTCAATCACCAATTCATTAACAACCTCCAACACCCCAATCTCAATCACCTGTCAGTGAAAACATAGTGGTCATCTCAAGTGAAAACACCATGCCCATCTCAAGTGAAAATACTGTGCCCATCTCTCCCATCCACCCTCAATCTCCAATACACCAACAAACACCAACACCACAAAATCAATCACCTGAAAGTGTCCATACAAAACCTATTTCCTCTACTCACTCCCAAGTCTCAGTCCACTCTGGAGAGACAGAATTAGCCTCCCAAGCAAGCACTGCTCCACTCTCAATCAGCCAATCTCAAACTTCTATTCTCTCTAATGACACTGGACCAGTCTCACCAACAATTGATGCTTAACACCAACCCCAACCTCATCAAGAACCAGCAAATGTAGCAGGTGTTTCTAGCTCAAGCTCTGCAAGTATAGCTCCAGCTAAAGGTGATAATGCTGAAATTGCTGAATTTAATCAAGAAGATGAAGGCGAAGCAAACTATGTTGATGTTATTGCCTATCATGAAGATGACCTAAGTGATTAGGACATTAATGTAAGCAAGAGTTATTTGGTGGCTGAGTACAACAAAATGATAATCAAGTCTAACAAGAGACTGGAAAGAATAAGGGAACTTAAAAGAATGTTGAGGGAGAAGGAAGAGATGTTGATCAAACAAGAAGCATCAATTAAAAGATTGAAGGAAGATGCTGTAACTGATCATGAGGTTATAGATGCTCTGCATCAGTTGGTGGATGAACTAAAAGAAGCATGTGAAAAAGGGAAGTCTGAAAGGGAGCAGCTAATGATAGAGGTCAACAACAAAATGGAGATCCTGAAAAAGAAAGATCAATAAATTGATGAGCTGAAACAGAGAATTCATGCACTTGAAGCAAGTGCTCCAACAACAAAATCAACAACAGGATCTGCTAACTCATCAAAGCCCATAATTCAATACAACAGGAAAAGAAAGTACTGGGGAGCATTCAAAAGAGAAGTGATTGAAATTGAAGATTCACCAAAAAGGTCAAAGCTCATGTCTCCTGAACATACTCCTTCAGTAGATTTATCTACTGTGAAGGCAAAGACCCATGCTAAAGAAGCGAGTGATGAAGAATGGAATGAACTGACCAAGATGGAATCTCCAAAGAAACAAGAAGAAAAGGAAGAAAAACTAATAACTACAGCAGACATTTTGGAAGAAAGACCAGAATCTACCATGTTCATGACTCTGATCAACCATGGCTTTCCTTATGACATGGTTGAAAGATTGAGTATGAATAAGATGAAGGAAGTTATTAAAGAGTTTGAGATTGCAAGATTTATGATTCCAAACTGCAATTATGAAACCTTCATAGAATATCAGTCGATTGAGAAAATAAAGAAAGAGCTGGGTCATTATGATACAGCTAAATTGAGCAAATACAACATGACATGTTGGTTACAAGGACATAACTACAAAATGCATGAGTTGAAAGGAAGGACGGTTGGGGAATTGAGGAGAATGATGGAGCATGTTATGAAGGTTGAACTAGAAATTGGAGTAAGGTTCAGAACTGAAGCTCCAAATCCTTCCCATGATTATAAAGCCAAAATTTCTGCTGAACCTATAACTGTTGAAAGCAAAGATCAGCACAAAGGAATAGAAAAGCTCATCAGAGAACCAAGAGAAGTGATACCTGGAAAGGTATGGCCACTGGGCACAACAGTAAGGGAGATTACTGAACAGAAATCAACCTTGATAGAACTATACGATCATCTCACAACTCCCAGGTCTGCTGAAGATACAGGATCATGGCCTGGAAATATGACCCAGACTGGAATTGTGCAGTTATTAAAAGAACATCAGGAAGGATTGAATACTATCATGATGTAGAAAGATTACTGTGCCTACCTAAATGTGACATCAAGGATCTTCAAAGCCTAATCATCTCAAACTACCCAATACACCCAAGAGGTAGGGATTTCTCTGTATCAGTGAGCAAACTGAAAACAAAGTTCAAAGATGATGTGATTAAAGAGGCAAAAAGAGATGATGCTGAGCATAGAAGAAGAAAGCAAGGGCAGAAAAGATCAAAATCCAACTTTTCTTCATTGATTGATGATGAACTCCTTAAGAGAGTTGGATACTCAA
Source organism: Flaveria robusta (assembly GCA_025506415.1). Taxonomy (NCBI): domain Eukaryota; kingdom Viridiplantae; phylum Streptophyta; class Magnoliopsida; order Asterales; family Asteraceae; genus Flaveria; species Flaveria robusta. The sequence continues at coordinate 11,569,887 of CM046461.1, read as the reverse complement.
ACAAACAAATAGCAGCAGTAAAGATCTTTGATGGCAATCAATATACATTCCCCATAACTGAATGGGGATATGTTGAGAAAACAAAAGAGTTAGTTTTGCTAAGGAATGAAGAAAAGAAGAAAGCTGAAAGGATAAGAATTTTTGATCCTATAGAAATCAAACTTCTTCACCCTAGTTACACTTCATATCTGCATGACAAGTACTTTCCCAAGCTTACTGATGAAAAAGGTCAAAATGACCTATGCCTGTATGTGCACTTAATTCAAATGATTGACAAATTACATGCAAAGGCATATAAAAGAAGGAGATATGAAGTAGGACAACTAATTGGAGCTCAACTCAAAGAAGTATTTGAGCTTAGAATCTCTGAACAAGATGAACTAGAGATAGTTCACAACAACAGCATTTTGGAAACCCTCACTACTGAAGAAGGTGTTCTGGGTTTAAGTTTTGAAACTCTAAAGAGGATCAGCAAGATAGAGATTAAGTACAAGTATGATGACCAGAAGGCTGCAGTCTCATACTTTTATAACAAGATTATTGCAAAAGTCAAAGATCTTACAAGTCTAAAGAGCTGATCTCAAAGCTGCTAAGCCTAAGGGGGAGTATTGTTAGATCTAGGAACAATAGGTCTAGATCTTTTGTATAGGCTTAGCACTTTAATCAATCTCTTGTAATAAGTTCTTTTGAATTAATCAATTTTGTATGCATTATACATATAGGTTAACCCATAACTATGTTGATTTATATATGTGATTGCAGGATGAACATCATAATTAGTCAAATTTCATGAAAATTTGACTAAGTGTAAGAAATACCTATGGATGAACATTTGTGTTCTTCCGTAGATAATGTTCTTACACAAAGTACATCCGAAGATCTTCTACGGAAGAACAACTCAGTGGATGAAGATCAAGGGATTGAAGATCAAAGATCTACGGATGAACAACTTGAATTCCAATGAAGTGAAGACTCCTACAGAAGACAAATTTCCTGCGAAAAACAAAACTTCTACGGAAAATCAACACTTGATTGTACTTCACCAAGTACATCAAGTCAACAAGTCAATCACTGAGTGATGTCATAAAGTCAACTTCTACGGATGACTTTATCTCAGTCAGAGTGTTACATCATAACATTCTCTGAGTAACTTTCTTACCACGATAAGAAAGTTACTGATTCCAAGAGATTTATTGTAACCCTAACAGTAAATCCCTGAGCCTATAAATACAACGAATAGGCTCACACTTTAGGAAGTGAACAATATACATCAATCAATACGATCACGAAAACCCTAGCAGCCGTCACATCAATTACACCAAAATTATCAACAAACATTGATAGCAATTACTGTTTGAATTCTTTTGTAATCATTAATCAGTGTTTTAATGAAATACATTTGAATCAAATTGTGTTCATTCACTTATTGCAATTTATTGTCCTATTCTTCATTTGAATATTCAATTACATTTGTTATTACATATTCAATTAATCAAACAACTAATATTGATAATTCCGCGATCTCTATTAGAACTCAATCTAATGCTGATAATTCCTGATTGCGATCCTTGGATTCACACAACAATTTCAACATTTTGATGGAGGTCTTGTTCAATTTGGAGGTGAGGCTGGAGGATACTTTTCTGGCAGAGGAAGTGTATCCAACGACAAGTTAAGAATCGACAAAGTAAACTTTGTCAAGCAGCTTGAACACAATCTTTTGAGTGTTTCTCAGTTCTATGAACAAAAGCACCAAATGCTTTTCACAGAACATGAGTGCATTATCCTCAAACCTGGGATGACAATTCCTCAGGAATCGGTGCTTCTTAGATCTCCCAGAAAAGAGGATATGTACAAGCTGGATATGAACAATGCTTCCCCATTGGCTGAAGTATCATGCTTTCTTTCCAAAGCTGATGGTGATGAGTCAACTTTATGGCATAAACGAATGTGTCATGTAAATTTTAAAACCATGAATAAATTGGTTAAAAATAACTTGGTAAATGGTTTGCCTAAAAAGGAATTTCTCAGCAAAGATAACTGTGTTGCATGTCTGAAAGGAAAGCAACACAAAGCATCTCATAAATCCAATATAGTTAACTCTATCACAACTCCATTACACTTATTGCACATGGATCTATTTGGTCCCACAAGTATAATGAGCATTGGAAGGAAATCATACTGCCTTGTGATCGTTGATGATTTTACTAGATTTACATGGGTATTCTTTTTAAGAACTAAAGATGAAACTGCTGAAACGTTAAAATCTTTTATTCTTAAAATAGAAATTCAAATTGATCACAAGGTTAAGATTATTAGAAGTGATCAAGGGACTGAGTTTAATAATCAAGTTCTTGACTCATTCTGTAACTCAAAAGGGATTGCCAGACAGTATAGTGCTCCTAGAACTCCTCAACAAAATGGTGTTGCTGAGAGGAGAAATAGGACACTTATTAAGGCTGCTCGAACCATGTTGGTTAATTCAAAGCTGCCTCTAACATTCTGGGCATAGGCAGTAAGCACTGCATGCTATGTGCAGAACAGAGTTCTTGTTGGTAAGCCACATGGAAAGACCCTTTATGAGCTATGGAACAAGAGGCCACCATTCATTGGCTTTCTCAGGTCCTTTGGCCGCAGGTGTACCATACTTAACACAAAGGACAATTTGGCAAAATTTGCTGAGAAGTCGGATGATGCTATCTTTGTTGGATATTCCTCCAACTCTATTGCCTATAGAGTTTACAACATTAAAAATCAACAATTTGAGGAATCATCCAACATTGTTGTTAATGAGCACACTCCTTGTGTTAAGGGGAATGGACCTGATCATATCTTTGATTTAGAATTATTTCCAGACTATTCTAAACCTTCTTGTGAGAATGTATTAGCTGGAATAGGTGCTCAAAGTGATTCTGATGATGACCAACTGTTTGAACTACCCAGACCTCTTCCAAGTTCTCCAAGAAATGCTGAAAATCGGCTCCCATAATTGGAAGATCTGATAGCATAACTGTCTCAAGAACCAGTGGAGCTTTAACAAATTATCAACAAAGTGAGCCTCAAAACTCATCCAGTGACAATGTACAACCCCAAGATGATGGAAGCAGCATTTTGAAGGAACAAGCAACTATTAATGCTGCTTCGCAACCAACTAATACTGATGTTTTCTCTCCTTCATTTAATCAGTCCTCATTGAATGAATGTGAGACATCAGCTGGACAAAGTGTTCAAGTTCCTGAGCAAAACATGTCCAATTTGGATCTATCCGTGCAACTGGATGTAATTCCTAGGCTCAGGATTCATAACACTCACCCAGCTGAGAACATCATTGGAGATGTTTTTGAAGGCGTGAGAACAAGGGGACAAACTCACAATGGGAATGTCTGTTTGTATTCATGTTTCTTATCACAGATGGAGCCAAAGAAGGTAGAAGAAGCCTTGAAAGATAGTAGCTGGGTTGAATCAATGCAAGAGGAATTGCTTCAATTTAAAAGACAAAAGGTTTGGAACCTATGTCCTCTACCATCCGGTCAAGTACCAATAGGCACTAAATGGGTATTCAGGAACAAGAGAGAAGATAGAGGCCTGATCATCAAAAACAAGGCAAGACTGGTAGTTCAAGGGTACACGCAAGAAGAGGCAATTGATTACACTGATTCCTTTGCACCTGTTGCAAGACTTGAGGCAGTGAGGATCTTTCTTGCTTATGCAGCATCCAATAACTTTACAGTCTACCAGCTCGATGTCAAGTATGCCTTTCTATATGGGGATATAGACAGGGAAGTCTATGTGTGCCAGCCTCCAGGATTTGAAGACCCACAGCACCCCACTTATGTGTGCAAATTGGATAAAGTTCTCTATGGGCTGCACCAAGCACCTAGGCTGTGGTACGAGACTTTGTCTCAGTTTCTCCTGAAGAATGGTTACACCAGAGGTACCATTGACAAGACTTTATTCATAAGAAAGTCTGGGAAAGATATTTTGCTCGTGCAAGTCTATGTTGATGACATCATATTTGGTTTATCAAATGACCAAATGTGTAAGGACTTTGAGAGCATTATGAAGAAGAAATTTGTAATGAGTTCTATGGGAAAAATAGACTTTTCCTTGGGAATTCAGGTAAAACAGATGAAAGTAGGGTTCTTTATCAATCAATCTAAGTATGTTCAAGACATCCTAAAAAGATTTGATATGAAAGATTGCAAGCCAGCAAAGACTCCTATACCCAGAAATCACAATCTTTGTCCTGACTTTAACTTTAAGGGGGAGGATACTGATCAACATCAGTATAGGGCAATCATTGGATCTTTGATGTATCTCACAACAAGTAGACCTGATACCATGTTTGCAACCTACATCTGTGCAAGATATCAGGCTGCTCCAAAGGTGTCTCAACTAGTTGCTACCAAGAGAATCCTCAGATATCTCAAAGGAGCACCTAAACTAGGTCTCTGGTATCCAAGGAACAATAACTTCAATCTCTATGGCTACACTGATAGTGACTATGGTCGCTACAACATCAACAAGAAATCAACATCAGGAGGATGTCAATTTCTTGGTGGAAGGATAATCTCATGGCAATGCAAGAAGCAATCCTGTGTCTCAACATCTACTGCTGAAGCTGAATACATTGCTGCTGCTAGTTGCTGTGCTCAGCTGCTGTGGATTCAAAACCAGATGTTAGATTATGGATTCAATTTCATGGAGACTCCTATTCACATTAACAACAAGAGTGCCATTTCTATTACAGAAAATCCAGTTAAGCACTCCAAGACAAAGCACATTGATATCAGGTACCATTTCATTAGAGATATTCATGAGAAAAACCTAATCAAACTAGTCAAAGTTGATTCAAATGAACAATATGCTGATTTGTTCACCAAGGCATTTGATGAACAAAGATTTAAGTATCTTATTACGGCTATTGGGATGATAAACATTGATTAGTCTATCTCATTTGAAAATATTTTCAAATTTATGTCTTGTTCTTGTCAAAACAATTTAAGCCATGTTACAAAAGGTTTTTCTTCAAATTTTTACTAAGTGAGAGTTCTTCCGAAGAGAAATTAACCCTCGAAAGATGTCATACACCTCTTCCGAAGGATAATTCCTCCAAGGCTAATCCTATCTTCTGAAGTGATTTTAGTCTCGGAAGAAGCATTTGATAAGATATCAAATCTACTTCCGAAACTTAATAAGCTTCTCCTCTAGGAAGGCCTTCTTACTCTCGGAAGTAAATTGGTTAGATTTACCTTCGGAAGTAAGTTTAGCTTCGGAAGTAGATTACCTTCGGAAAAACTTTTACACTCGGAAGAAAGCTTTACTGTGTAACGGAAAACTGTTGGGCCCCACTCTGAAAAAGGCAAAGATTTTGTTAATGATGTCGGAATATTTTGAATGGATTTAACCTTACCGCCATTGTCACATCTTACCCCAAACTGTCATTTCACCTTATCCATCCACCATTTCACCCATTTAAATACTTCCGATCTATCCTTTTAATCTCTTTACCAATTTCACTGCCCTAAGTTTCCTTCATCTTCGGTTTTACTCCCAAAATCAACCTCATTTCCTTTGTAACTTTCTCAAACAATGGCACTAAATCCTCAGCACAACCAAGTCGCACTCCTTGACTTTTCTAAGGATGTTGACTTTGCCGAAATCATCCACTTCCTTACCCAATCAACCTACTTCACCGCCCTAACTGTCAACCTCACCGTTTACTCAAACCAAATGGCAGAGTTTTGGGGGAACGGACAGATTGTAACCCTGAATAGAGTTAGGGTAATTAGGTCAAGCATTTGTGGCAAGAAACTGATCATATTTGAACAAGTCATCAGGGAGCATCTCGAGCTTCATGATGAAGGCTCTCCTACGGAATTTCCCAAATCAGACCTAGATGACACATACATCCAGATGGGATATGGCGGTGATGTGAGTAGATCCACGGTGTACAAGTTCAATTTCTCATATAACTGGAAATTCCTGCTTCACATAGTCCTTCACTGTCTGTCAAATAAGTCTGGGGGATGGGATCAAGTTCCTTATGAACTAGGATGCCTAGTTCACGGGTTGGTAAAAGGCCTCCACTTTAACTACTCAAGATTTATGCTGACCAATCTTATGGGAAATCTTCAAAGGGAAACATTTTACATGTATCCCAGGTTCATCCAGCACATAATCAACTGTGAGCTGGATCAGAGTAAGCTTGTCTGTGCAGCTACTCTTACTATCCCTCACATGAGGCCGGCCATCTTCAAGGTGTTGAAGAGGGTATCCACCAACTTCACTGGAAGACAAACAGAGCTACTCCTAGGTATGATTGAGCCAATGGCTCCTGGCGGCATCCCTGTTAACCCCACAGGTGATGAACCCACACCAGCAATAACCACCACATTGCCAACTCTTCCTTCTCACCCCATCAAGATTACATACCAGAGACGATCCAAGCGAACCCTTGTTCAATCTCCTCTGATTGAACAAGTTCCCCCTGTTCTATCCAAAAGGGCTAGAGTGGAAACATGGGCTCCCACTCAGTCTGAGGTCCCACCTTTCTTCACAATTGACCTCAATATGGGTATTGAGTCTCCTCAGTCTCAATCCCATGAGCCCCAAACCCAAGCTGAAAACCCTCAGGTTGAGTCTCTATACTCTCCTGAGCAGCCAAAAAAGGACAGCCCCATCATTGGCTCAATGCCATTAGACATTGATCAAAATCCCGGGTCATTAGGCTTAACTTCCCTATCCTTTACTGACCTTCTTATAGGTACTGATGAAGAAATCATGTCTCTTTAAGGCAATGAAGTTGATCCACAACACCTCTCTAAAGATCAACTGAGCCTAGAGAAATCTCTGATTTCTAGCCCCATTCAGCAAACCCAAACTGAGGTGAGTCCCACTGGTGTGGAAGGGACTCATGTAGATTCAACTGCCACTACTGAAGGTGCCTCAATGGACCCTCAGGACAGTGGTAACATCTCTGAGACTGAATCTACGGCAACCATGCCTTTTGATGACTCTCAAAGAGACATCATTAAGTAAGGGAAACTAGGGCGCCAAGAAACCACATCTAGTGGTGAGGATGAACATACTAGGTATGTTACCTCATCTCCCCGTGATTCTTCTAAAGAAGATGAGGGAAGTATGCAACTCACTCTTCAATACCTACTTTCTAAAGTCTCAAACCTTGAATCCAAGGTTAAGACTTTAGAGGATAGGTCTGCCACTCAGCAACTTGAGATTGAAAATCTCAAGGCTCAACTAGCTGAGAAACAGATTGAGAGATCTGTTAGGCATGTATCTGTACAAGCCTCTCTAGCTTCCTCCTCTAGCTCATGTACCTCTCAAGATGATGCTACCAAAAAGGGGGAGAATGTTCATAGTGAAACAAGCATGGAGCAGCAAAGCTTAGTTCTCTCTACTCTATCTTCAAGATATCCTGCTCAGCAATCAACTATTTTCCCTGAGCCTCCTCCTGTCATTCTTCAAGTGGATCCAAGGATGCTCATTGAATTGAATAGATTCCTAACCAAATTTCTGATGCGGTCCTCCCTTGAACAGCCAAGCCCAGATGTTGCTTTGGCATATTTTGGAGCTGAAGAGCTTCAAAGATGGAATACACCATCTATCACTGTCAAGGAAGTTGGTCAACCTAAGGTCAACATTGAACCCGAGATTAAATTTGAAGGGGATATGGGGACTGATGACCCAGCAACTGAAACAGTTGGGATAGAGAGTGAAATGCCACTAACTTCCAAAGCTGAAGTCAAAGCTACGGAAGAAGTATTTCAAACTTCCGAAGCTGAGATCCAAGTTGCGGAAGGTCTATACTCTCTGTCTGATGATCTAATTATCACAGAATCAATTCTTGAATTAGCATCTGAGATAAATAGTGAGGACTTTCTCAAAACACCTCTCACTCAAACATCATCATCATCACAGACTCAAATCACCACCCACCAACCTGAAATCTCTACATAAGAACCTCCAAAGTCTAAAGCTTCCGAAGACACTAAGGGTAAAAGGAAGTTGACTGCAGAAGAACTGCAAGAGGAAGAAAGGATGGAAAAGCTTAGAAGAAAAGATAGGCTTCCCTCTGAGACACTATTAGCTGCAAGTAGCAAAGCAGCTGTAGTCAATCAGGAGGCCATCAACAATCAGAGAAGGGTGGAGATTATTAACAGACTTGTCAATCTGGGTGCAGCAAATGAAGATGTTCTCCTCCTACCACTTGAGGAGTTGGTGGAGTTAGAGAAGGCAACCCTGCTGCGGATAGAACAAGAAGAAGCAGCAAGGTTGGCCTTAGAAGAGGAAGAACAGAGAAAGAAGGAGGAAGCTGATCAATAACTTAGGGATGAAAGGATAGCTTTTCTAAGCTCCAGGGATTCTCTCTTGAGGAACTTGCTCCTCACGATAATGATACGGTCTTGTGGCTTGTCAAAAAAGAACAAGACCAAATGAACAAAGAGAGAAAAAGGGCTTCCAGGGAAAAGCTAAAGGAGAAGAAGAAGAAGAAGGAAGAAGAAGCTCAACTTGCAGCCATCAAGAAGATGAAAGATAAAGCCTGGATGAAGGATTATCTCGGGGCCCATGGCTTCTCTGGCAGGCAGGTTGGCCCCATGTCTGAGAAGACCCTGCAGTGACATGTTAGTGACATCAAGGCTGACATTCGCTCAGGAAGAAGGAAGAGATGTATAGAAGAATGCAGGGGATGACTTCTGAACCCATACCACAACCACAACCTCAACCAGAACCAACTCCTCTTCCTTTCCCCATCAAAACCGAACCAACTACTGAACCTTACACTCCCGAGCCCACACCATCATCCATACCCTCTCCCACATAAATTCCATCCAAACAACCACCTCCACTACTTATCCTTAAACCCAAAACACTCCCCAGAACCCAACCATCATCTACCTAACAGCCACCCAAGTCATCCTCTCAACCCTCTAAACCTCTGACCTTAGAAGAGTTTAAGGAGATCAAGATGAAGATCATCAAATGTACTACACTGAGCGATATCTCTTGCAAGGAGGGGTCCATCAAGCTAACCTTTATTGATGGCTCCTCATGTTCCCTCACAAGAGAACAATTCCTTGATCTGCCTAGAGGAACACTGGACCAGGCTCAAAAACTCTTGGCAACTAACTCTGACTCTCTTGAAGAAGAAGAAAAGAAGCTAAGAAGAAGGCTGGTGACTCTACTTGACACTAGGAAGGAAGACAAATTACCATCCCAACCTCTTGTTCCTAGGAAGAAGATAGTCCAGTGGAGGTTCGAAGACTCTTCTCACAACTTTGTTGTGGAAAGAGAGAATGGTGAGATCAACAGGCTTAATGCCTCCTCTCTACTACACTTAAGCAAATTTGATATTGCTGAGTTAGCAGAGAAACCATTCTCCAATCCCTCCAACTTCGAGGTAGCTGCCCACATTAGAAATCATCTGAGCAGTCTTCATTTGGCTGAACTAACTACAAGAGCCAAGATTGTAGAAGAGTTGAAGCTGAGAGAGAAGGATTAAAAGGAAGGATCAGCAATCAAAGGCAAAGCTTTTCTTCAAATGATTGAAGGTCCTGAATTGGAATCTATAGTTAGATGGGAGTATGACTACAACTCTCATCAACTAACTTTCTTCAGAGGGTCACAACAAAGGGTACATATCATTCAAAGTGACAGACTTGATCTGCTCTTTACGAAAGATTTGTACAAACTTCTCAGCACCAGATCTGGAAAGAACGAAGAGATAGATAAACATCTTCTCTCCTTAGTGCTGAAAGTTTTGAGAAGTAGAAACAAGTGAGGTTTTTGTAGCATCAGCCTAGGGGGAGTCTGTTGGATCAAGTAAGGCTGCTGCAACCAAAACAAACACTTAGAACATTTTTGGTGCAACTGATGAAGAACTTCCGAAGGCAAAAGGTGAACTTCCAAAGGTTAAGGCTGAAAGAGCTTCCAAAGAGGAACTCTTACTTCCGAAGACAAAGTCTTCCTTCTTCCGAAGTTCAACACTTACAAGAGTTCAAGACAAAGACTTCCCAAGTATGAAGTCCTGAAGATCATCAAGCCTCGAAAGAAGTAGACTCTTCCGAAGTATAAGTGGCTTCCGAAGCCAGTTAACCTTCGAAAGAACCTACTATGAACCAATGGACATAAGTATGGTCCTTCTGACAGATCCGCTGCAATCTCTGATATACTGCATGGCGCTTTCCCACGCCCATTTAGTTGACCATACTTTACTCCATTGTTCATTCCTTATCAGTTAGTACAGTTACCAACTTTAGTTAGTGACAAAAGGTAAGTCATGGACATGTCATGACTACCAAATCTTAGATAGTATTTTATCTAGGACACCTTACCTTTAGCAATGTAGTCTTTGCTTTAGTTGTAAGTTTCCAGGTATAATAGTATAACCGGCTGTAGATAGTAGTATATATAGTTTCTCATTGTAACTCTGTAAACATGTTTGTAAGAGTCTTGTAACACTTTGAGTTGAGAAGTAATATATACAAGTATCTTGAAAAACTATCTTCTTGTGTTTTGTTCGCTTAGTATATTACTATCAACTCTTAAGGGATTCTCTTCATCTAACCGAGTGACTTTGTGAGTTTGAGATATAATACTTGTGTTGAGTGACAAAAACCAATCCTGCAGGCAATCTGCCTTTTTGACCTTATATTGATTTTGTTGTCTAGATCAGTGTATCCAGCTGGCATTCAAAGTATGGCTTGCTGTAGGAAGTAGTATAAAGTATCTGAGGTCTTGTATTTTGAATGATCACTTGATCGCTTTGTAACTTTGTTATAGAACTTGAGAGCAATATACAGTATTTCTTGAAAACCATTTCTACTTGTGTTCTTTTACTTTATGTTCCTAGTTTATATAAAGTCGGTTCCCTATTTGATCTTGTAAGTGTTATTCAAGTTTACTCTCCAAACACGTTATGAAACTGTTGCATTGACCTCCCCAACCGGTCCTGCAGGTATTAAAATAGTTAGCACGTATCACTAAGCGCAAGAACCCTACTTCTGCCCATACTATTCTTAGTGTGTGCACGGTAGGTTCACGTTTACCTTGACGTATAGGTACACTACTTAAGATTGACTTAGTGTGTGCACAGTAGGTTCACGGTAGATTCAACACCCAACAAATTTTCGCAATTCCCGGGGATACGGCGATTCTAGCCGTTTTATGCCAAAATCTTGACGTATAGGTACACTACTTCAGATTGACTTGGAGATAGTGAAAACCGCAAAAAGGTTAAGAAAACAAGCAAAGCTTTGAAAGAAGTTAGTAAGTTCCTCAACATGTATTACTTCACCTCTAGTCACTAAAATTTGGCACGACATACCCTTATCAATTGAATATATATTTGAAACCAAATCATCACAATCTTCACAACCAACCATTGTAAGAGTTATCTTAGAGTCTGATGCAAACCAAAGAGCTCTCAGCATGCATTCTGAAGTACAAAGGAAGTTACTTCGAACGATTTGATAAAGGCAATAAGAAATTCTCCAAGTGTCAAATCTTTCGAATCCAAATACTATTTCTTCTGAAGCCAAAGATAAAGTTTTCCAAACCTTGAAGACTAAGTTTTCCGAAACTAAAGACAGATTTTTTCCGAAGACAAGGATGACACAAATATTTTCTAACATATTTCGAGAAAAGCAAACCTCCATTCCGCTACTACTCCGAAGACTCACCAACTTATTCAAGTTGGTGATTACCTTTTTGCTTTTGTTAACTGCTAAGTATGGTGTCCATGTCTGTAACTTTCTACTATTGTACTTTTATATTGTTTTAGGATGTGAGCTATGGCATGTCATAGTCACTTGTTAAAAGGGAATCTTTATTTTGACTTTACATTGATCTTGTTATCTAGATTAGTGTTCTAGCTGGCCTTCAAAGTATGGCCGGCTATAGTGTGTAGTATAAAGTGTCTTATGTATCAGTACTTAGGGACTAAGTCAAGTAACAATTGTAAAACACTTGAGAGCAATATACATCATCCAAGAAAAGCATACTTTGTGTTCTGCTTGTGTTCATTACTTTTGTTCTTAGTTTTACTTGTCGGTTCCCTATTTGATCTGCTAAGTGTTGTTTGTTTCTCTCTAACCATTATGAAACTATTACATTACTCCCTTAACCGGTCCTGCAATTGGTATAGGAGCTTATTAGGCTCTTGATTGTATGACCTCATCATCTTAAATCTCTTTAGTTTCACAAAACGCTTATCAGCTCAAATGGCAGCTCTCACTAAGGCTGACAAGGAAACTGGCACCAGGACCAAATCTCCACTGATCACTCCTGATAACTTTAATACTTGGTGCCAAAGAATGGAAGGATTCATCAAGTCTCAAGATAGCAGGATGTGAAGATCTGTTGTCTTAGGACCTCATGTCCCATTCAGATCTTTTGCTATTGCTGCTGGTGAAATGATTCCAAAGAAAGTGGCTAGCTACTCTAATGAAGACCGGAGGAAAATTGATGTATATCAGAAGGCTATGACCGCTCTTCATACTGCTCTTCCTAACTCTATCTACAAAGGCTTCAAGAAGTGCAAAACTTCATAGCAGCTCTGGGATGCACTTCAGCTGATGTACGAAGGGTCTGAGGAAGCCAAGGAAAACAAGAAAGATATTATGAAGCAACTGTTTAAGAATTTCATCTACAAGACAGGTGAAACTATGACCAAAAAATACTTTAGGTATGTTGAGATTGTTGATACTCTGGTGTATACTAGTGTAAAACTAGAGAATAGGGACATTATGAGGAATTTCATGTTCTCTCTTCCCAGAGAATGGAGACACTATTGTGTAGCCATTAAGAGCACTGAAAGCTTTCTACTCTTAACCTTACTGAGCTCTATGGTATCCTGAGCGATTACTAGATGGCGATTAACATGCAAAATCCATCTCATAGCTCATCTAGTACCCACAAGAGTTCAGCCCTCCATATGGTTGAAAGGGATAGAAGAGAACCTCAAAATCATCTTCTTTGCTACCCTGACAACTTACAAAAGGGACCTTTCGTCACCTTCCCGGAGACACCAAGGGAGAGCTACATCCAAGGAAGCCTATTTCAAGAGACAAGCTCATCTCAAGCCTTTCTGTCTTCTTATGAAAGTTCAGGCAACTTTCTCTTCACCCTCAAAGACTTGGACTGCATCCATCCAGATGATCTGGAATACATGGAGATAGTTCAACAAATGGCTCTTCTCACTCACATAGCCAATAAGTTCTACAAGAGGGCTGGGAAAAAGTTTCCCAATAATGTATCAAGTGGGAAGTTTGGACTGGATAAAATCAAAGTGAAGTGTTACAACTGTAACCAAATGGGACACTTTGCTAGGGAGTGCAAGGCACGAAGGAAAAATTGTGACGATCCTAAACCAAAGGTTAGGTAGTTTAATACTTTCTATAAATTAATAGTAAATGTTTATATCTTATAGGAAATGATTAAGGTAACTTTATCTAATTATATGAATTTTTGCATGCTAAATTAAACATGCATATGATATATGAGCATGCATGCATGCATGAATAAATGTTTACGTGTGTATGTATATGAATTGTATGATCACCATCTTAGAATGATATGATTAGTTAGCTTAATGTTAAATGCCTTAACTATATATAATGTATTAAAGACTTAAACTTAAATACATCAAGTTAACCTTATGTCAAAGACAAACTAATCTTAAACATTTAAACACCAACTAAAACTCAACTTATTACCCACATCGGTTCATTAGAACACTAATCTATCCGATTAAAACCACTAAACTACCAACTAACCTAGGTAACTAACTAGCTAAATGAGTCATTAACCCCTTAATCCTACCCATAGCCTTCCCACACACTAAGCAATCCTTTGAAACCGCCATCTAGCACCTCCCTAACACTAATCACCTTCAAACCTTGCCACCTATCTCCTAAAACAACAACTAAGCATAGCTATGATCTACACCTAATCACCCTAAACTCTAGGGCTAATGATGATAAACTCCACCATTTGGGAAGTCTTCGGCCACCACCACAACCCTCATCGCCACCTCCCTTTGGTTCTCTCTCTCTCGGTTTTATACATCCACAAACACCACCACCGCAAATCACCACAACCCCAAATCATCTCCTTCACAACCATCTCTCGGTTCCCATCCCCTCTCTTGCTCTCAGTTCTCAGTTCATCACCTTATATCTTCGGTTCTCATCATCATTAACAACCTCAATAACATGGACCAAGTTACTTCCACAAGCTTATGATTAACCTTTAAGTTCAAGAACAATCACACCAACCGGATCATCAAGAGTCTAGCCAAGCAATCTTCTTAAGTTCTTTCATCACCAACTAAGGTTTGATTCCTAAATTCATTAGATAAGAAGTATGTGTATATGTGTTTAACTAACACATATAACCAACCCTTTAAAGTTAAACCATCAAGGTTATTCACAAAACCTCATGAACACATGATTTTTATCAAAAATCAGTAAGAAAAGGATTCAAAAACAGAAAGTTGAAGGTTCTATAAAAATCAAGGATTTAATACAAAAATTAAAGGGTTGAAACATAAATATTCTTGATAAATTAGATTAAATATCTAAATAATTGTGATTGTGGGAATAAAATTAGGAACTTGTTGAGAAATATTAGACATAGTAATCTGTAAATTTTGATGTAATAATATTGGGTAGATTAATTTATATAATTAATTCAAGGAAATAAGAGAAAATTATTATACAGAAGCTCCGAACCTGGTAAAAATATGGAATAATTATATAATAACCCTTATATTTTATAAGAATTCCTGAATAAATTTCGTGACTTAATTCCTATGCATGATTGAGTTTTATATTTTAGAATATTGTGTAAATAGAAAATCAAAAGAAATAGCAAAACAGTAAGATAAATTATGAAACATTTACATAAATTATGATATTTAGAATATAATAGTGTGTATGAATTTCGAAATTTTTAGTGATGTTTTACTATTTCTGCCAATTTATATTAAAATTGTAAAAATTCTAGAAATTTGCCTGTTATGAGTTATTAATCTGGAATTTTATGAGATAATATAGATTTCAGAATGTTTAGGCTGGTAAATTTTGGTGATTTTTGAATAACAAAAACTACCAAATTAGAATATTGGCAATTTTTGTAATTTAAATGCTGAAAATTTTAATGAAATTAGATTTATTCTAACAAATAATTATTTTATAGGAATTATTTGACTTATTGGCTGGAACTAAGGTGAGTAACATAGCCCCTTTTTGATTTATAATTTTTGGGGGAAAAAGCATACTTTTGTGTTGAATTGGATGCATTTTTGAGGACTTTTGATTTGTTACTGTCATATTAACACAACCATTAATTTGGATGAGGAACAGTCAAATAATATAGGTAGCGCTAGTTAGGAAGTGTCAACCTACATATGCTGATATGAGGGCAACGGTGTTATATTATTTGATTGTGTGATTTGTATTTGATAGTTATGAATCACTTGACATGTGCTTGTAGGTTTGGTTGTGAGTTTGACTATATTGCATCAATTCGAAATAATTTATATCGATTAAACCTATGTTCTCACTAACTATTTGTTGACTGTTTTGAGTATGTTTTTTCAGGTCAGCAAAATGTATTATAATCTCGTGTATTCCTTCAACATGTATAGTGATCGGCACGGCTACCTAGGAAAACTGTGCATATGGTTGACTATTGACTTGTTTGACTTCAGCCTTTACGTGGACGTTCACGTTCACTAGTAGCTGAAGATATGTGATTTGTTGAAGATGTACTTTTGATTAGGATTACAAATGTACAAGTCTAGAATGTTAGACTAAATTTTGTATCATGTAATCCTATATATTATAAACTAATGAAATTAATATTTAGTTTATTGCTGTGATTTGTATGTTGTGATAATCAATGCGTTTTGAGCTAACGAGTCACACCCAAAGCATTTCACGCTTCCGCCGGGATGTGAAAAAAATGATGGCCAAGCACAATCCAGATCAAACTACGCTGAGGGAGCTCCAAAGACTGAGAAGCCCAAGCAGCAAGCTGCAGTTGCTATAGAAGAAGGTGGCTTTGACCCGAGCTTCCAGGTTGAAGATGTTTCTCCCAACCATGCCTTAATGGCTGACCATGATGAATCCAAGGTATTAGAACATATATGTACACCTGAATGCACTGCTAATGTAAACATGTATAGGTCCTATTACTTGGATGTGAGATCCGACCTTAAGTCCTTGAATATTTTAAAAGCTGATTTCAAAATAGTAGAAAATGACTATAAACTAAAAATAGAAGATCTAGAGAAAACAATTTCTACTCCTTAGCATGAGCACACAAATTACATGACTTGGATGGCTGACCATGATGAATCCAAGGTATTAGAACATATATGTACACCTGAATGCACTGCTAATGTAAACATGTATAGGTCCTATTACTTGGATGTGAGATCCGACCTTAAGTCCTTGAATATTTTAAAAGCTGATTTCAAAATAGTAGAAAATGACTATAAACTAAAAATAGAAGATCTAGAGAAAACAATTTCTACTCCTTAGCATGAGCACACAAATTACATGACTCAAATCAAATATCTCATTACCAAGTTAACTGAATGTCAGGCTGAGCTTGTGATCAGCAAAGATAGGGCTAAAAAGTGTGTTCATGAAGAGGAAACCTTCAAGAACATCATATCCTCATCCTTGCATGCAAAAATGTCTTATCAAAACAGGCAGGGACTTGGATCCATTGAGATAGCTCCTCCACACACATTACTAATGGTCGTACAACCAAGGTGCAGAACTAGTGAAGATGAGATACCCCCTGTTGATCTAGTTCAAGAAAATGATGAAAATGATTTTGAAGAGGAGGTGGTGAAAGATGAGCATGAAGTGAGTGAAGAGCCACATTCTAAGAAGGGACACCATTCTCCTGGAAAGAAGAAGAAGCCAAGGATGGCCAAGTCTGCAAGGAAGAATCTGATCAAGGCAGCCAAGAGAAAATCAAAGAAAGCCCAAGAAATCAAACCCACCTTCAACCTAAAGTAGAAACAAGTCTTTATATCTACTAGGTTTGAAGTGATGAAGACTGAAGACTTAACTATGGATTCTAGTACCAGGATTCCTACTTCAAGTTCAAACCATTCTTGTCAAAATAAGAAGATTTATCAAAAGTGTACCACTACTGCACTACCTAAACCATCTAGCTGTAAGAGCAACCCTTACCCTTAGAAGCATGTTGCATCTTCTGCAAAGGTGAAGAAGGAACTGGAAAGAGATCAAACTCAACCCTCTCCCCATATTACATTTACATCCCAAAGGTAATACTTCTCATTTTGCTAAAGATTGCATTTACAATCCTAAAGGTACTATCCACATGACCAAAAAGACTTATGAGAGGAAAAAGAAGAAGATAGCTTTGGAAGGAAAGCCATTTTCTTTCGAAAGCTCCAAGGTGAATAGAAAGAAAGTAGGTGGAAAATTGCCTTCGGAAGAAAATTTTGGTCTCGGAAGAAAGGAATACTTCCGAAGCACTGAAGTCTGCTGCAGTGGATGCAAAAACTTCTGAAGGTTTAGTCTCCAAAACTTCTGAAATTGTAAACACTTCAAAATCATTGAAGGCCAAGTATAATCTTCCAAAGATGGTGTAAAAGATGAAGGAAGGCCATGTGACTGAAGTTTCCTCTTCATCAACAGCTCAAGATCCTCAAAGGTTGCATATAGGATCCATAACTGTTAATCTATCTTCTGTTCAGATTGATGAACCCAAGACAAGCAAGGCTTGGGTTTCCAAGTGTAACTAACCATCTCTTTCTGTGCAAGGAACAAGTGAAGACCAAAAGATATGTATGGATCATTCACTGTGGCTGTTCTAGGCACATGACAGGCATTGGCTCTTTGCTTCAAGATTTTTAGAATATTAATGGAGGGCCAGTTTCTTTTGGAGGAGAATTAGATGGTTACATCACTAGTAGTGGAAAAGTCACAAATGATAAGCCCAGCATTGAGAAGGTAAACTTTGTCAAAAACTTGAGTATAATATTCTTGAGTGTATCTTAGTTTTGTGACCAGATTGCATTGTTCTTAAGCCTGGGGTGATCATTCCTTAGGAGCACATACTGCTCAAATCCCAAGGAAAGGGAACATGTACAAGATGGATTTGCACGAAACACCCCCTTCTAGAGAAGTTTGTTGCTTTCTATCTAAAGCTAATATTGATGAGTCTCTCCTCAGGCATAAAAGAATGTGTATTGTAAACTTTATAAACATGAATAAACTGATTAATAATGATTTGGTAACTAGAATGCTAAAGAAAAAGGTCTGAAAGGAGAGCAACACAAAGTGTCTCACAAGCCAAAGGAAATCAACTCTATTGCTACTCCCCTTCACTTGTTACACTTGGATCAGTTTGGCCCCACAAGTTTCTCTTGATAAGTGTGTTGATGTGGTGGTGATACTCAATCACTTAGATCTGTTAAACCAACTTGCTGTGATTACACAACTGATAAACCACAAGTCCCATCCCACCACAAATATAATTGGAGATGTAAAGACTAGGGTAAGAACAAGAGGACAAACCCATAATTCAAATGTTTGTCTGCACTCTTGCTTCTTGTCCCAGGTTGAGCCAAAGAAAGTTGATAAGGCTTTAAAAGATGGAAGTTGGGTTGAAGCAGTGCAGGAGGAACTACTTCAATTCAGAAGACAGAAGGTTTGAAACCTATGTCCTCTTCCTAATGGAAAGACTACTATAGGAACCGAATGGGTTTTTAGGAATAAAAAGGATGATAGAGGACTTGCCATCAAGAACAAGGCAAGACTAGTTGTTCAAGGATACACCCAAGAAGAAGGGATTGACTACACAGATGTTTTTGCTCCTGTAGCAAGACTTGAAGCTGTTAGGATATTCCTTAGTTTTGCTGCATCCAAGGATTTCAAGGTCTACCAACTTGATGTCATGTGTGCATTTTTATATGATGTGATTGATGAGTAAGTGTATGTCAAACAACCACCTAGCTTTGCGGACCCAGATCATTCTCATTATGTCTACAAGCTTGACAAAACTTTTTCTAGGCTGCATCAGGCTCCAAGAAAGTGGTATGAGACACTATCATAGTATCTTTTCCAACATGGTTACAAGAGAGGTCCTATTTACAGCACACTTTTCCTCAAAGAAACAGTGAATGACTTGATGTTGGTTCAAATTTACGTAGATGACATCATCTTTGGGTCACCTAATCCAAGACTCTACAAAGAGTTTGAGAAGCTGATGAAGAATAGATTTGAAATGACAATTTATTTCTTGGAATTCAAGTGAAGCAAGTTGCCAATGGCATCTTCATAAATCAGTCAAAGTATGTGCAAGATATACTAACGAGATTTCATTTGACCGAATGTAAGGTTGCTAAGACTCCCATAGCCAAATGTCACTCCCTAGGACCTGATCTTGAGGGGGAGTGTGTTGATGATCATCTTTAAAGGGCTATGATTGGGTCTCTTATGTACCTCACAGCCAGTAGGCCTGATATCATGTTTGATATATGTATCTATGCAAGATATTAAGCCAACCCCAAGATGTCACACCTTGTTGCTGTCAAGAGAATTATTAGATGTCACACTTTGTATGCATATATAGATAGTTACTATGGTGGCTGCAACATGACTACAAAGTCTACATCAGGGGGTTGTCAATTCCTTGGAGAAAGAATAGTCTCATGGCAATGCAGAAAAACAATTCTGTGTATCTATATCAACTGCTAAGCTAAATACATTCCTACTATAAGCTGCTGTGCTCAAGTGCTTTGGAATCAGAATCAGATGCTAGACTATGGATTCAATTTCAAGGAGACTCCTATCCACATAAACGACAAAAGTGCTCTCTCTATCACAGAGAATACAATGCAGCACTCAAAGACAAAGCACATTAGCATTAGGTATCATTTGATAAGAGATAATTTTGAAAAAGGCTTGATAAAACTAGTCAAAGTTAACACAAATGAACCTATGTTGATCTGTTAACTAAGGCTTTTAATGAAAAAAGATTTAAGTATCTAGTATCAGCTATTGTTATGGGTGTGCAAGAAAAATCGAAATAACCGAACCGTAACCAAAATAATCGACGCAACCTAACCAAAAAAACCGAAACCGCTAAGAAACCGACAGTTTGGTTTGATGATTTTTTAAAAACCGAATTTTTCGGTTCGGTTTTGGTTTTGCTCGTAAGAAGTGATCATCGAAAAAAAAAACCGAACTAAAACCATACAACCAAACTTGTAAATTTAGAGGTGTAATCATATATTTAGAAATATTATTAGCCTATTAATTACTTATTTAACTTATGTTATCTACAACAGATTGAATATTTAGGTCTAAAGATTAATCTTTAAACTTTTTTTTTGTTTGATTTAATAGATTAAAATGTTTTATTGAACTTTGTTCTTATATTTTATGGATTGTATTTGATTTTTAATGTAAACTAATATTTATTCTAATAATCCTTTACACTACATGACACGTGTCGTCTTCACAGCCAATCTCAAAACTCATTTCCCGCCCATAGACTTTCATCCACATTCCAATTGTTGGCAGGTTGCGTAACACAACTTCCACTGACCTAATTTTTTTCATTTCAGTTTCACGCAATCCTTAAAACCCTACATATCCTTAAAACCCTAATTTTTTTTCATTTCAAATTTTTGAATTCATCTCAACGATTACTTCTGAAATCTATTAATCATGGATTTAAAGGGATTAAATATCTTCAAAGCTTTCAAAATCCATAGGAAGAAGATTGACTCAAAAGGTTGCCGATTACGAAATTATTTGAAATCTACAGAAGCAATTTCCATTGAGGTAAGAAATGTCTACTTATTCATTTGAAATCGGCAAGATTAAGATAATCAATTATGTAATTATCCATGATGTGTTGTTGAAGTGATTTAATTTTTATGTATTATCTTTCAATTTAAAGAACAGGGTGGTTTGTTGAATTAACATTTATTTTTGATATTGCTAAGTTTGAGGTAGTATTGATGATGATAAAACATCGAGTATACCAGCCTAGTATGCAAATAGTGAGTTAGTAAAGAACTAATAATGCATTGACAATATTAATCAACTCAGAAGGTAGTTTATCAAAAATGAAAGCTAGACATAACCAAGGATCTATCATCTTTTAAATAGTTGAGTGTCGCGTGTGGTAATTACGCCGAATTACAGATGCCTGAAATGCTATGCGTGAAATTTTACAATACATGAAATGACTTCAATAAATGAAATTTAATTGAAAATCAAGTATGATATGCGTAATTATGACTAGGTCGGGGCCGGGTATTGACTTGAAATTGCCGGTTGTCACACACAGTATATTAACTCATCAAAAAAAGTATATGATCAAACAATTTTGGATAAATTTAAATTTCAAGATTCCAAAATAGCTTCTACTCCAACGTCTTCTCGTCCTACTCTCGCACGAGTATAGTGATGATGTTGAATAATATTTGTATAGCTCAATGATCGGCTTTTTGATGTATCTCATATCAAGTAGGTTGGATATCATGTATCCTGTCTGTCAATGTTCACATTATCAAAACAATCCAAAAGAATCTCACATGAATGCTGTCAAGAGAATTTTTAAATATCTCAAAGGTCAACCATACCTTGGACTTTTGTAGCCCAAAAATTTTGAATTCAATTTATATGCTTATACTGATAGTGATTATGATGGTTGTAATTTGGACAGGAAATCAAGTACTGGAGGATGTTAATTTCTTGGAAACCGCCTAATTTCATGGAAATGCAAGAAGCAAAACACCGTTTCTACGTCTACTGTAGAAGCCGAATATGTCCCTACATTAAGTTGTTCTTCTAACATAGTTTGGATTCAATAACAACTACTTGATTATGGGTTAAACATTTATGATACTACAATATGGTGTGATAATTCTTTAGTTTTTAACATTGTTAACAATTCAATTCAGTACTCCAAAACCAAACATATTGACATCCGTATGCATTTTATCCGTGATTGTTTTGATAGAAAACCCATTCATTTTAAACAAATAACTTCTGAGGAAAACATTACTGATTTGTTCACTAATTCTTTTGATCATATCCGTTTTGACTTTCGAGTTCAATTATTGGGAATGATTAATTTTGGGTATTTATACAGGAATTTTCACCAAAAATATTATTATTTCTTTTCTTTTGTTTTATTTTTGAAGTTTCCTTTTGTTGTTCTTTTATGTTGATTAAAGTTCTAATTATTTTTTGATAATAACAATTTTAGAGGGAGAATTATTGAAAAATATCAAAAAGATATTTTGTTTAGGGTGAGATAGAAATATTAAAAAACATTAAAAATATTTTTGGTTTAGGGGAAGTTAAAAATATATCAAAAAGATTTTGGTTTGATAAAATTCAAATGAATTTTCTATGTACATAGGAAATGATAGTAAAAAAAATCAAACTTGATATATTACATATTGAGATATTAAAAAGAACTAACTTTTATTTTGGTTCATATGTTGATAGTCTTTACTTACAGGAATGAAAAGAATTATGAATTGTGATACACAAGAACTAAATTACTATGACTGAAGTGGAGAACATATTAAAAAACTAAAAGAACACTAAATCTATACTAAAAACAAACTGATAGTTATAGTTTTATTATACTCAAGTATTTCATCTTCTTATTCAGTGATTTTCATATCTATATATATCTATACTACTATAGAAACAAAATCTTAGGACACATTTTTAGTTTTATAAAAATTTTAAGACACCTAATACATTTTTTAAGTATTAAATATAAGTGTTCTATGCAATCATTTCTATTTTGCCCTCCATTTAATAAAATTCTTTTAATTAATACATTAATGAATACATTATTTAATAATGTGAGACTATTTAATCACTATAGTAAATACTTTATAATTTATATATTTGAAATTAACATTTAAATTTAAATAAGTATTATCTATTTAAATACTTACTAAATACATTTATAATAATAATAATTAATTTAAAATAAGTATTATCTTATTTGGATACCAACTATATAATACTAAATACTTGTATTATTATTATTATTATTATTATTATTATTATTATTATATTATTATTATTATTATTTATTATATTATATTATTACACATTTATTTTAAGTATTATCTTATTTAGAATATTTTAATGATATAAAATATATACATTTATTATTTATATTTTATAACTTAATACTATTTAATTTAAGTATTATTTTATTCACAACACACTTAAGATATATCATTAAATATTTACATAGTTATAATAATAATAATATAATAATATATAATAATAATAATAATAGTAATATAATAATAATAATAATAATACCAAAATGTATTAGCTTTTAATGTATGTCGGAAAAAAAACTCGATAACATTTGTCGCAGCACTATATATAACAATCAGAAAAAAATTATAAGTAATGAAGGTGTAAGTTTTCTTAATATTACCACAATAATTTTCTTTTTCTATAAACTAATAAAAAACTATTTTTTTTTGCAATTTTACATTTAAACATCTACGTATTTTTTAAAACTAACCATAGACCTTTCTCTCTATTTGTTTTTTTTAATTGATAACTACTCATTTTGCCTTTATTAAAATTTTATATTTAAGCATTCAAGTTATTTCAAATTTATATTTAACCACTTGAACTTTTTTGAAATTGTATACTTAAGTCTTTAAGTTATGTTAACTTACATTAAATAACTTAAACTTTTGTAAATTTTATACTTAAGTGTTCGAGTTATATTAAATTTATATTTTATCAACTGAACTTTTTTTAAGTTTTATACTTAATCATTTGAGTTAAGTCAAATTTTCTTTAACCAATTTACAGAACAGCTCGTTAATTATAGTAAAATCACAATTTATGCATTCGCTATTTTTCTCCTCTGTTTTGAGCTATTTATTTTTTTATATTATTTTTGGTGTTCTACTTTTTTATCAGAGTTTCACACGCATTTATTTTTCGGGTGGTTAGTACTAGCGTATATATAATCATAATTAAATATTTCAACTTTTATAAACCCCGTTACGTAGCGCGGGTCATACCCACTAGTATATATATGTATATATAAATAAAGAAAAGAAAAGTCAAAGGACATAAACAAAGAAAATATATATTCAAAATGGGCAAAAAGATGACAAAAGACCATATAGGATTAAAAGATGACAATTTACACAAAAATAAAAGATATGTGAAAGACATATATAATATATGATAAATATTTTCTTCTTTGAGAATTTTGTTATGACATGGAAGGCAAAATCAAAAGATGGGACTTGTAAGTCCGAATGGTATGTAAATCCTAAACATCTTGAGAGGACCAACGTAAGACCGGATGGCTGGTTGTAAGTCCTAAAACTTGTGAAATT
This sequence comes from Flaveria robusta, assembly GCA_025506415.1. Taxonomy (NCBI): domain Eukaryota; kingdom Viridiplantae; phylum Streptophyta; class Magnoliopsida; order Asterales; family Asteraceae; genus Flaveria; species Flaveria robusta. The sequence goes on along the minus strand of CM046461.1, from coordinate 11,545,454 downwards.
CCGTGTTTAGAAATATTCCTTTGGCTAGTTAGGCTCAATTGCATATATATTTAGAAAAGTAAGGTTCAAGTTAAGTTTGGTGACTTGAAATTGGGTATGAGTTCTACAAAATATCTGATTGTGGTATCTATTGACCTCATATAAAGTAATTAAAACATGATAAGAATCACAACATATTTGTCTAAGTAAAGATTGAAGTATGAGTTTAAAATGTATACAACATATTGACAATCTGCTTGCCAAAGTCTCATTCTAAATACGACCGACAGATATTGATAATCAATTATGAGAAATATGATCCTATAACGGAAAATTCCCAAAAATATGTTTAACTTATATTTAGATTAAAATTACGTGTTTTAAGGTATTGATTTTTAAAAGTGTTGTCAATAATGGAAAGAAAACTCCTAGTTGATCTTGAGCAGGTCCTTCTAATGAATCAGCGTCTGAAAATATCTCTGGACCCAGTCTGGATGATCCAGAGGATTATGAACCACTTAACCCAGTTACAAAATAGTTGTATGAAAAGGAATTCTATACTTTTCAACAACATATGTTAGTTGATGATTCTTATGATGAGCATGATGGATCATTTGAAGACTTGGATGAACCTATATATTACACTAATATATTTGTAAATAGTTTGCAAAGTTTGTTTTCAGATATATTACTTGAAAAATGTGAAATTCCATCTGAATAGAGTGGTGAGCAAACGACTACTCCAGGTGAGTCTTTAGACATGACTGGATCAGTTGTCAGACAGGTCAGAAACATTATTATTTCTGCTCCTCACCACCCGTTCAAGTTCATACATTAAGACACTTTAAACTGGTCTTGAGGTAAAGAAATAATGAACCTGTTTTGAGTTGGGCATATGATGAAGAAAAAAGATGTATGTGATTAAGAGGAAAGGTGGAGCTATAGAGTACTATCAAGATGAGCATGATTTTCGCACTGTATGAGCTTTAGATATTGTTGGAGTCAACAAAGTGCATTAAGAAGGATAATGCTTGCCATAATCAAACATAATGTGTTCTAACATTCAAACAATCATTAACTAACACATTAGCATCATTAACATTCATAACATACACTAATTATTGTTTAAATTTCTTTTTCAGCTTTGAAGATAAAAGAAATTTTGACAAGTGTCGGCAGCGGATGAATAAGTGCCCACAGCGGATGACCAAGTATATGCAACGGATAAAGAACGACTTTCAAGTGTCTACAGCGGATGAATAACTCACACAACGGATGACCAAAGTCCACAGCTGATGAACAGTCCACAGCGGATGTTCAATCCACAACGCATGAACACTCCACAACGGACAACTAACAAAACAAACATACAAGTGCACAGCGGATAGCATCCAAGACACAGCGGACAGCTTATTCACCATACACAGCGGACGACTTAACATCCATAGCGGACGGTCTTTCATCCACAGTGGACGACTTATAGACTTAGGATTTTATGTAATTTATTTTACATAAGGGTATCTTAGTAATTGTACATATCTTTTGTATAGGCTATAAATAGCATGATACCATAATCCTTTGTAAGCTTTTGAACAATCAATACAAACAAGCAGTTTATTATCATTCAAGCATTCAATCACTAGCTATCATACACTCACTCACATACACTGATATCATAACTCTAATCATGGGTTTCCGCACTATGATTATTGTTTGTTGAATACAATATAATAATTTGTTGTTATATTCATTGAGAGATTTGAAAAGATCCTTGGGGAAATCAACTTGTTTATGTTCTCAAAGTTCATAAAAGTTTGATTTCATTAGGTGGTATCAGAGTCTTGCCTCAAATCAAACATTGATTTTTGATCCTCTCATTCAACAACATGATATCTGTGGTTCATTAGCTTCAAAACATACATTTCGAGCTGAAAATCATCATAAACACCTTCTTCTACTTCAAACATTCAACAAATGCTTAAAACATGATTTCTTAATCTGTTTTTGTGCATTTTGTAGAAGTTTTTGTGTTTAAAGCTCTAAAAAATCATTCATACACTGTTTTGGAACGTGTTCATCACAAAACTCTCTAAAACCTCATCGGTTTTCATTAAACAAACACTCATTTGAATACCTTGAATTCAATCATTGAATTTAAACATCATTGTTGAGTTGTTTCACACTCAACTCAGGCAATTTATCATCTTTAAACAACAAACCTATTGTTGTTTTTGTTAAAGTTGTTATAGCCGCCAGCAAACCATAGGATAAACCCTAGTTTTTGTTCATACATATCCTTCATAATCTCTGGTGATTGTGTTGGTTAAACATTCAAAATCAAAGAAGAAACACATTCTTTTTTTGAATTTTCTGAAAAAGTCGTTTTTTGATCCATAAAAGTTAACTTTTTAAACAAAAGATTTGTTTATAGGGTTTTGACTTTTTGTATGGACTCATTAAAGGGTTTTGACTATTCTGTCTAATTTGACATCCGTAACAGAAATATTCCTTTATTGTACCAAGACTTGACAGAAACTTAACATTAGACATTAATTAATTAATTTCCTTTATTCGATAAACAATTAAAAGTAACAAAAACATCAAACAAATCCTAATGACTTTAGGATAAAAACAAATTTAGCACTGTGCTGAATAATCAATTAAATTTGACTTAAATCGTTAAGTTAACATTTTAACAAACATGTCTAATGAAATTTCAGGATCAAACAGTGGTCTTAAACCACCGAGAGTCAAGAACAAAGCAGATTTCAAATAATGGAAAATCATGTTAAGAAACTAGATAATTTTCCAAGACCCGGATCTATGGACATCCATAACCAAGGGACCATTCATACCATTGACTCTTGGTCCAGACTATAACATACAAAAGCCAGTAAGCTTGAAAAGTGTAGTTGGTGGTGACCTCAAGAGAGTCAAAACAGACATGAAAGCATACAGCATACTAGCAGTGTGGAAAGTACTTCACACTATATGTGAAGGAAGTGAAGAGATTAGGTAAATCAAAAAGGAAAAACTAAGGACCCAATATGAAACCTTCCACCACATTTAAAGAGAATTCATTCCACAACAACTTCGCAGATTTGTTCAACTAGTCAATGAGATGATAGTTTATGGTCTCAAATATGAATATGTGAAGATCAACAAAAAGATGTTGCACACACTGTTAGAGAGCTGGACTCGGTCAGTGTCTCTGATGAAAGCAACATTGGATCTTGAAGCATTAACTCTAGATGCTCTAGTGGCTATAGTTGAAGCACTAGAACTAGATGAAAGATCCAGGAATAACAATACAACCAGACATGTGGAATCATACAAGTTCAATGAATCTCAACAGACAAACAGTGCATTCTTGACCTGCATTAGAGAAGAGAAAGATGAGGAACTTCTAGATTCAAGTGAAACTTCCTTCTTCTCAGCTCCTGAATCATCCAACAACAAATAGAAGTCTAAAAAGACTGGTGTTCATGCTTCCCATGAAGCAACACCACAAAGCAAAAAACATCATCATCCTCATACTTCCAACTCAAACAAACAACAACCAAAGACTTAAAACATTCATAATTTTGAGAAACCAATGGATGCTCTCATAATCATTTTACAAAGTGAAGAGCAGAAAGCAGCTTATGCAGCCTTCTCCATAAGTTTTGAAGCATACTTGGGTGCAAATCTCACACCATCACAAATCATCCAGCAAGATTTGGCTGAATTGCCACCAGACATGGTTGAAGAATTAGATCTTCAGTGGTCTATGGCAATGATTGCCGATAGATCAATAAAAAGGTTTGTACAAAGAAACAGAGGGTTGACCATGGAGAAGAAAACCAAAATTGATTTTGACAAGACAAAGGTGAGATGCTATAATTGTCAATTATATGGACATTTCTCAAGAGAATGCCAACAACCAAGAGTTGACAGAAACACCAACCAAACACAAGCATCAAGCATCTATCATTCAAATAGACAAATTCCACCTCTTGTTAGCATTCTAGCTGCACCAACTCCACCTCAAATCACACAGTATAGCCTAAATCAACACTCAAAATCATCTGCCATGATTATAAAACAAGATGGTGAGTGTGATTGGAGCATGTACAAGGCGAAGATCCAATCTCTAGATCATGCCCTCATGGCAAATACATAAGATAAGGTCTCAGAAATCCCAAAAGAGGTGAGGGAAAACCTTTGCTCATAAACATGCACCGAAGAAGTTAATAGATACAGAGAACATGAAGACAAACTTTCTAAGAAAGTAATTGAAACAAACATTTTAAATGAAAGTCTAAAAACAGAACAAAACAATATGGAATTAAAATTCTTTCATTACAAAATTATTTGGACAAATTGATGTTTGAAAAATTATCACTTGTAGCTCAAGTGGAGCAACTCTCTGCATCTTTAACTTAGTCAAAAACCCTACAAGCTAAAACTAAAGTACAACTTCAGAAATTTCATGTGAGCAACAAGAAGTTTGAAGAGCTTCTTGCTTAGCGAAGGGCATTTAAAGACCTTTCAGGTTTAGAATATAATAAGGTTAACCCACCTTATAATGACAATTATATTCCTCTACCTGAATCAGTGACAAACAAACAGGGTGAGTCTCTTGACCCACATGACCGAACTAATGATTCAAAACAATCATCATCATCATCATCATCATCAAAATCAACATTAATATCAAAAACACCCATGATAAAATTTGTTAAAAGTCAAGTACCTCCTCATATAAAACCAACAGATTTTTATCAAGGTGAAACTAATGAATTTGATCAACAAACAACTAATGAAGATGATCTTGATCTATTGAATGATGAGTCAGATCAACCAAATATTAAAACTACAAAAGTTTCAAGTGTGGTTGATACACAAATCAAGCAAACAAAGCAGACACAAGGGTTTGATATCTGCTCAGGTGGAAGAAAAATTGAATCTTCCACTCATGTCACAAAACAATCAAACAAAGAGAAAGGAAAAATCCCTACTCAGTCCGAGCAATCTACTATAACTTTTGATATACCTCTAAATTCAAATCTAAAATCAAAAGTTATAAACAAACAAGTCAATGCAAATTTACCATACCGTGAATGGTGTGATCAATACACTCACACCACAGACAAATGCAAATATGTTAAATATTGCAAGTACGGTAACATGAACAATCACAGTACTGAATCTTGCCATTTTCACAATTATTGTTCAATTTGTGAAAGAAACAATCACAGCACAGCAAATTGCTTTTTCAATAAGAAAAATAAGAAGCAAAACAAACAAATTCAAGTTGAAAAGCAAATTGAAAAACAGACATTTGTTTCTAAGAAGGACAAAGGAGGAGCTTCAAGACAAACACCTCACACAAAAGTTGCATTAAATAATGACAAATCATTTTATGACAACTTTAAACAATTGAACAGGAGACATAAGTCTCAGAACAGAGAACAATTAGACATTGGCACTCTAAGGAGAAGAGCTCAAAGCACTTCTCCTGACAGAGCCAAAAACACTCAAAGGAAATCTAGTGTGTCTAGACTTCCTAAACCAACAGACAATGCAACTCTTGAAGAAATTTGTGTAATAGGAAAAGACGGAAAATCCAAGACCTTCTTGGCATGGGTTGCACCTTCTAACTAATTTCTTTCCTTTTTGCAGGGACATCAAAGAAGGCCTGACAACATCTGGTATGTTGACAGTGGATGCTCCCGGCATATGACTAGCAATTGTTCCCTCTTTTGGGCTTTTAAGAGCAAACATAGAGGAAATGTAGCCTTCAGAGGTGATAAGACTGGAGGAAAGATAACTGGTGAAGGAACAGTATCAAATGGGTTGATCAGTTCTGAAAATGTCAACTACTGCTCAAACCTCCAGTTCAATCTTCTAAGTGTATCCCAAATCTATGATAAGGGATATGCAACATTATTTGACTCCAACAACTGCTACATCCTCAAGACGGGTGTAAGACCTGGAAATTTTAAAAGAAGAGAAAAAAAAAAGACAAGTGAAGAAAAAGAAAGAAAAACAAAATAACCCAAGTTGAGGGGTTAAAGTTGTGCAAGGGGCAAACTTTATTATTAAGTTGTTCAAAAAGGTGGCATGGCCGCCCACCCCTATTGCACATCATCTTCCTGTACAGTTTCCTAGAGAGAGAAAGCAGAGAATTCTCTTGGTTTTAGAGAGAGGAAGAAGAAGAAGTCGAAATTCAAGTTAGTTTTTTTATTTATGGGCTGTTTTTGGCTGCATTTCAGCTTCGGGTATGTGCTTATGTGCTTGTATGTGTGTTCGGTTGTGTGTTTTGGTGTTTTTAGGTGTTTGAACTCATAAGCATTCGGGTTTGAAGAAGTCTTACTCGGAAGTTGCAAGAGGTGAGTTTTAGATCCCCGTTTTTAAATGTTTTAACTGATTTTGGGGCTGGAAATGCATGCTTAATCAATTTTATGAAATTTGGGTGTGTACCTGTATGTATGTGTATGTGCCATGTTGGGAGGGTGTATGTTTGGGAAAATTTATAATTTATGTTCATGGTTTCATGCTTGTTTGATGCTTAGTATGCTAGAAACTAGGCTAGAACAAGTTAAATTGATGAATTGAGGTCTGAAAATTGATGGTAGTTAGAAAAGTAGTTGGCCATGCGCCTAACTGCTCATGCGCCTGAGATCATGCGCCCAAACAGTACCCAAACGCCCAAGGTTCATGCGCACAAATAGTACCCATGCGCCTAGGATTATGCCCAGGAGCTTAAGTATGCCTATGCGTCTAAGTCTGTCAAAACGCCTAAGTGTCCATGCGTCTAAACCAGGCTCGTGCACCTGCATAGTACCCATGAGCCTAGAAAGTTGTCCGGGAAAGAAGGACTTTTAGGCTATGACTTGGGATGTTTCCGGGGTTGATATGTGATGATTATGTGATGATGTTATGAATGTTATGGCCTGTTTTCTTTATGTTCCCTATTATGTAATTTTCGTGGCTTTACGTGGTGTGATTATGTTAATAAACGTAAAGTATTATATAATGAAAGCGGAAGTTAATGTTAATGAAAAGTGGAACGTAAAGAATGAAAGAAGAGTCTTGCAAGCAAACGTAAGGAGGTTCACACCCAATGAATGGTGCTAGCTCAACTGTGTGCGGTTTAGCTAACCCAGAAGGATGCACACGGGGGTCTAATCCTTGTGATTGACCAAACGTATGGGACCTTTGTCGCTTGCCCCAGGTACTGGAGTCAGCTTCGTGCATAATGTTAGGGGTCTATTTATAGACTTCGGTCCAGTAACCAGCTTCGTGCACAATGTTCGAGGTATAGCACATGGCATTGGTCCGGATGAAAGTGAAAGATAAAGATGAAAGAACGAATGACGTACGATAATGAATGATGATGAAAGATAATAATAAATATTATCTGTATGTACATATGATGTATGATCGCGAACGAAAGTAATGGAAGGTTTTCTAAATGAAAGTAAAGTATTTCTATTATAAAACTAGAACTCACTCAGCAATGCTGACTTTTATGCATTTTCAGTTGGCAGGTAATGGTTGCTGAGGATGGCACGGGGTGAAGCTACTTGGCGAAGATTTTGGTTGGCATCCAATTTGTATAAAAATTATGTTTTGTGTAGAAATGAAACCAGACGATGATTTGTAAAGTACTAATATTGTAAACAATAATTATTAATATATGAAATGGTTTCGTTAAACTATTCCGTTGCAGTGTTTTTAATAAATTTTGATGCGATTTTGAAACATTATGTGTGATGAATGTCTAACTGTGAGTGTTCCGGGAACAGGGCCTTACATGTTGGTATCAGAGACAAAGTTTAAGAGAAATGGGTAAATATTTTCCAATAAACCTAAACTTAAACTGAGAATGGGACAAAATGGAAGGATGCCGGCCCAAGTAGCTACGTGCCATCAGGTATTTTCTTTAATGTTAACCAGTATTATGTGCGCATGTTATTTGAATTATGTGCTTTTAGTAGATTTGGATATTGATGTAGTCAGGATAGGAAATACTCGGGGTATGAAGAGTAAAGTAAGTGGCTAATCACAACTGGCCACTGTAATTAGGGACTTGCTATACTTGACATAAACTGAGCTAATACCTTGAATGACCGTGTTGGTGTTTGAATCTTATAGTGTGTTTAGAGGATGGCTGGTGGTAGATCTTCGAAGGCTTCTAGAGGTGGAGGTCGTGATGGACGTGGTGCTGGACCACGGGCCACAAGAGGTGGTGCTAAGGCTGTAGAGAGGGCACCTAAAGAGCCCGAGACTCATCACCAGGAAGGTGGTGATGAGGGTGCTAATTTAAGAGCCTCGGTGAAAGAGGCTGTTGTTGAGGAGGTTCATCAGGTCACGTAGACGATCCTGCCGTCTGTGGTGGTCGAAGTGATTAGAGCTGTCAGGGAGGACGAGAAGAAGGAGAAAGAGAAAACCACGGGAGAAGCGGGGCAACGGGAGACTGAGAAGGTTGTCCCTAGTGACGAGGAGGAGGAAGAACGGTGCCAGGGACAGCTCGGGGCTGTAATTATGGGGCATTCCAGAGATGCAAGCCCCCGACTTTTGATGGCAATGGCAACGCTGCTGCTGCCCATCGATGGGTGAGGGAAATGGAAGCTGTACTTGATATAAGCGAGTGCAGGGAGGATCAGAAGGTGAAGTTTGCTACCCACTCATTTGTGGACTCGGCTTTGTGCTGGTGGGACAATATTGTCCAGGCCGAGGGTAGCAGGGCTATTGGAAAGATAAGGTGGGATGAGCTGAAGAAGTTGGTGATCGAGGAGTTCTGTCCTCACAGGGAACTTGATAAGATTGAGATAGAGTTCCTACAGTTGGAGGCGGGAATCATGACGCACCAACAGTACACCACTAAGTTTAACGAGATGGCGCGACTGGTGCCAGATCAGGTGACACCTGTGTCACGAAAGATAAAGAGGTACATCCAGGGTTTGTCGGCGAATATTCGCAGGCACATGATCGCCGCCCGGCCAAGTACTTTTCGGTCGGTGGTCGATCTGGTGGGAAGGTTTTACGATGAACGGGAGGTGGCAGTGGTTGAAGTGAGCAAGAAAGGTGGTGGTGGTGATCGAAACTGGAATGGGAAGCAGTTTGGAAGCGGTGGTGTCGCTCCAAACAACAAGGTTGCAAGGGTGGATGACCGGCGAGTGACCGCCTCTGGTGCGGGGACAGGGAAATGTGGTAAATGCGGAAGGGAGCATACTGGAAAGTGCAGATGGGGATCGAACGTCTGCTTCAAGTGTGGGAAGCTCGGTCGCATAGCAAAGAAATATGGGGTGACGAAGTGTTTTAACTGTAGCGGAGAGGGTCACCTAAGCAGGGGTTGCAAGAAGCCGAGGGCGGAGAGTTCCGGAGCAAGGAAGACGACCGGAACTGAAAGGCAGAAGGCGAGCGCCAGAGCTTTCACAATGACCAGGGAGGAGGCTAGGACGGACCCTGATGTTGTGTCAGGTACGTTTCTAGTAAACCAAACTCTTGCTTCTGTGTTATTTGATTCTGGTGCTAGTAGGAGTTTTATTTCTGCTGCTTTCTGTGCTAATTTGCCCGTTAGAAGTAGAAGTATTGGTGAGCCCTTCGATGTAGAAACGGCCATAGGTAAGTCTACTAGGATTTCTGATCTGATAGAAGGTTGTGACATATAACAAGAAGGTCATAGGTTTTCTGCTAAACTGTTTGTGATGACCTTAGGCGGGTTTGATGTAGTCCCAGGGATGAACTGGTTAGCAGCCTATGAAGCGAATATCGTGTGCCGCAAGAAGATGATCCGACTGACAGCGCTTGACGGGAGTTCGGTGACGGTCTTTGGTGATCAAATTACTACGGTTACAAAGGTAATTTCAATGGTGGCGGCGGGGAAGTGCATGAGACGTGGATGTAGTGCCTACCTGGCTTATGTGAAGGATGTGGACACGTCAACACCACAATTGTCTGACGTACCGGTTGTGTGTGACTTTCCCGATGTGTTTCCAGAAGATTTACCACGTGTGCCACCGGACCGTGAGATCAAGTCCCAAATTGATTTGATACCCGGTGCTCAGCCTGTCACTAAGGCACCGTACCGTTTGGCTCCAACATAGATGAAGGAACTGATGGTTCAATTGCAAGAACTGTTGGATAAAGGGTTTATTCGACCGAGTATCTCTCCCTGGGGTGCTCCGGTCTTGTTTGTAAAGAAGAAGGACGGTAGCATGAGGATGTGCATCGACTACCGTGAGTTGAACAAGTTGACAGTGAAGAACCGATATCCTTTACCAAGAATCGATGACTTGTTTGATCAGCTGCAAGGTGCCGGTTGGTTTTCGAGAATCGATCTTCGATCGGGTTATCATCAGCTGAAGGTGAACGAGCAGGATATTCCTAAAATAGCTTTTCGTACGCGTTACAGAAACTACGAGTTTCTTGTTATGTCTTTTGGTTTAACCAACGCGCCAGCTGCTTTTATGGATTTGATGAATCGAGTGTGTCGGCCGATGTTGGATAAATCAGTGATTGTGTTTATCGATGATATCCTGATTTATTCAAGGAGCGAGGAGGAGCATGCCGGTCACATTCGGGAAGTGTTGGAGACTCTTAGAAGGGAGAAATTGTATGCCAAGTTCTCCAAGTGCCCGTTCTGGTTGCGTGAAGTTCAGTTTTTGGGTCACGTGGTGAATTTCGAAGGAATCATGGTCGATTCAGCAAAAGTAGAAGCTGTGATGCAATGGAAGTCTCCAAAAACGCCATCCGAGATTCGTAGTTTCCTTGGATTGACGGGATATTATAGACGATTCATCCAAGACTTCTCCAAGATAGCTTCTCCGTTGACCAAATTGACCCGTAAGGATATGAAGTTTGTATGGGGTCAAGAGCAAGAAAGGGCTTTTGAGGAGCTAAAGAAGAGGCTGAGGCAAGCTCCAGTCTTGTCATTACCCGAAGGAAGCGAAGATTTGGTGGTTTATTCAGATGCTTCTTATTTGGGGTTGGGTTGCGTGTTGATGCAAAGAGGGAAGGTTATAGCCTACGCATCCCGACAGCTGAAGGTTCATGAGGTTAATTACCCTACTCATGACTTGGAGTTAGCAGCTGTGGTCTTCGCATTGAAGATTTAGAGGCACTATTTATATGGGACGAAGTGCACCATCTTCACAGACCACAAGAGCTTGAAGTACTTCTTCGAACAGAAAGATTTGAATATGAGGCAGAGGCGATGGTTGGAGCTCATTAAGGATTATGATTGTGAGATCCATTACCATCCGGGCAAAGCCAACGTAGTGGCGGATGCCCTTAGCCGAAAGGAGAGGCCTGAATCGATCCGGGTGAAGGCTTACCAATTGGTTATGACCTCCGACGTGATGACGCAGGTCAAGGAGTTTCAAGATGAGGCGTTGAAAGAAGATCACCTTAACTCCGAGAGGATGAGAGGTCTAGTCACGGAATTAGGTGAAAACACTTTTGGTGTTAGAACCTGATTTGGGCGAATGTGGATTCCTCGTTATGGAGATTTACGTGGGAAGATCATGGACGAGGCTCATAAGACTCGATACTCCATTCATCCCGGTGCTACAAAGATGTATCATGATATGAAGAAAGATTATTGGTGGCCCGGTATGAAGCGCGACGTAGCGGAGTACGTGGGTAAGTGTCTTACTTGTTTGCAAGTGAAGGCGGAGCATCAGAAGCCATACGAGAAGATCCAACCTTTGGATATACCCGAGTGGAAGTGGTAGCATATCACCATGGATTTTATTATGAAGCTGCCGCGAACGGCAAGGGGATATGATGCCATATGGGTGATAGTCGACCGTTTGAAGAAGAGTGCTCACTTCTTACCAATCCGTGAAACGTATTCCTCCGAGAGGTTAGTAGATCTCTTCATCAAGGAGATTGTGACTCATCATGGTGTGCCGGTGTCTATTGTGTCTGACCGTGACACCCGGTTTACATCCAAGTTTTGGAAGAGATTTCACGATGCGATGCGGACGAGGTTACATATATGTACGGCTTATCATCCTCAAACCGATGGTCAATCAGAGAGAACCATTCAGACGCTTGAGGATATGCTTCAGGCATGCGTCATTGACTTTAGAGGAAGTTGGGACGAACACTTACCGTTAGCTGAATTCTCATACAACAACAGTTATCATGCCAGCATTGGTATGCCACCTTATGAGATGCTATATGGTAGAAGGTGTAGGACACCCATATGTTAGGGTGACATCGGTCAGAAGGAGTTAGGAAGCATTGAGGTGATTGAGGCTATGACTGAGAAGCTAGAAAAGATCAAAGCCTTTATGAAGGCAGCAAAAGATAGGCAGAAGTTGTATGTCGATAAGAGACGTAGACCGATTGAGTTCAAGGTGGGTGATAGAGTTATGTTGAAGGTTTCACCTTGGAAGGGTATCATTCGGTTTAGAAAGCGGGGCAAGTTGAGTCCGAGGTATATAGGGCCTTTCCGAATCATTGCTCGAGTAGGAGAGATGGCCTATAGATTGGAGTTGCCCGATGAGTTAAGTGGAATTCATCCAACATTCCATGTATCTCATCTGAGGAAGTGCTTAGCTGATGAAAATATGGTAGTACCACTAGAAGACATTGAGGTTGACGAGCGGCTCAATTATGTGGAGCAACCAGTGGCTATCATTAACAGGAAAGAGAAGAGACTAAGGAATAAAGTGGTTCCCTTTGTGCGAGTACAGTGGAAACATAGAAAGGGATCCGAGTCTACATGGGAATCTGAGGAGGAGATGAGACAGCATTATCCTCAGCTGTTCGAGGAGTGACAGGTTTCGGGGACGAAACCTATATAAGGGGGGTGGACTTGTAACACCCGGAAATTTTAAAAGAAGAGAAAAAAAAAAAGAAAAGTGAAGAAAAAGAAAGAAAAGCAAAATAACCCAAGTTGAGGGTTAAAGTTGTGCAAGGGGCAAACTTTATTATTAAGTTGTTCAAAAAGGTGGCATGGCCGCCCACCCCTATTGCACATCATCTTCCTGTCGATTTTTCTAGAGAGAGAAAGCAGAGAATTCTCTCAGTTTTAAAGAGAGGAAGAAGAAGAAGTCGAAATTCAGGTTAGTTTTCTGATTTATGGGGTGTTCTTGGCTGCATTTCAGCTTCGGGTATGTGCTTATGTGCTTGTATGTGTGTTCGGTTGTGTGTTTTGGTGTTTTTAGGTGTTTGAACTCATAAGCATTCGGGTTTGAAGAAGTCTTACTCGGAAGTTGTAAGAGGTGAGTTCTAGATCCCCGTTTTTAAATGTTTTAACTAATTTTGGGGCTGGAAATGCATGCTTAATCGATTTTATGAAATTTGGGTGTGTACCCGTATGTATGTGTATGTGCCATGTTGGGAGGGTGTATGTTTGGGAAAATTTATAATTTATGTTCATGGTTTCGTGCTTGTTTGATGCTTAGTATGCTAGAAACTAGGCTAGAACAGATTAAATTGATGAATTGAGGTCTGAAAATTGATGGTAGTTAGAAAAGTGGTTGGCCATGCACCTAACTGCTTATGCGCCTGAGATCATGCGCCCAAACAGTACCCAAACGCCCAAGGTTCATGCGCACAAATAGTGCCCATGCGCCTAGGATTATGCCCAGGAGCCTAAGTATGCCTATGCGTCTAAGTCTGCCAAAACGCCTAAGTGTCCAAGCGTCTAAACCAGGATCATGCGCCTGCATAGTACCCATGCGCCTAGAAAGTTGTCCAGACGTCTAAGTGTTGGTTGTGCGCCCAAATAGTGCCCATGCGCATGAGTCGCCCATGCGCCTAAGTATTCATGCGCCCGCATAGTGCCCAAGCGCCTGCATAGTGCTCATGCGCCTAAAGACTTAGAAAATTTTCTGAAATTTTCGGGAAAGAAGGACTTTTAGGCTATGACTTGGGATGTTTCCGGGGTTGATATGTGATGATTATGTGATGATGTTATGAATGTTATGGCCTGTTTTCTTTATGTTCCCTATTATGTAATTTCCGTGGCTTTACGTGGTGTGATTTTGTTAATAAACGTAAAGTATTATATAATGAAAGCGGAAGTTAATGTTAATGAAAAGTGGAACGTAAAGAACGAAAGAAGAGTCTTGCAAGCAAACGTAAGGAGGTTCACACCCAATGAAGGGTATTAGCTCAACTGTGTACGGTTTAGCTAACCCAGAAGGATGCACACGGGGGTCTAATCCTTGTGATTGACCAAACGTATGGGACCTTTGTCGCTTGCCCCAGGTACTGGAGTCAGCTTCATGCACAATATTAGGGGTCTATTTATAGACTTCGGCCCAGTAACCAGCTTCGTGCATAATGTTCGGAGTATAGCACATGGCATTGGTCCAGATGAAAGTGAAAGATAATGATGAAAGAACGAATGGCGTACGATAATGAATGATGATGAAAGATAATAATAAATATTATCTGTATGTACGTATGATGTATGATCGCGAACGAAAGTAATGGAAGGTTTTCTAAATGAAAGTAAAGTATTTCTATTATAAAACTAGAACTCATTCAGGAACGCTGACTTTTATGCATTTTCAGTTGGCAGGTAAAGGTTGCTGAGGATGGCACGGGGTGAAGCTACTTGGCGAAGATTTTGGTTGGCATCCAATTTGTATAAAAATGATGTTTTGTGTAGAAATGAAACCAGACGATGATTTGTAAAGTACTAATGTTGTAAACAATAATTATTAATATATGAAATGGTTTCGTTAAACTATTCCGCTGCAGTGTTTTTAATAAATTTTTATGCGATTTTGAAACATTATGTGCGATGAATGTCCAACTGTGAGTGTTCCGGGAACGGGGCCTTACAACGGGTTTTCAAATCCCTGAAGAATATATCCTTTTGAAAACACCCCGTCATAACAACACATACATTGTTGATTTTCAGCATCAACCACTAAAACATGTTTACTATTAAAAGCATCAGAAGGTGTTTCCTAATTATGGCACAGACGTTTGGGTCACTCAAATTATAACAGAATGAATCAACTTGTAAAAGGTTACTTAGTAATAGGTTTACCATAAAAAGAATTCTTCTGTATAGACCATTGCACCGCATGTCTGAAAGGCAAACAACACAGAGTGTCCCATAAGTCTAAATTGGTAAACTCAAACAACACACCACTCAAATTGCTTCATACGGACTTATTTGGTCCAACAAACATCCTAAGTATAGGAAAGAAGCAATACTGTCTTGTTATAGTATATGACTATTCTAGATTCACCTGGGTTTTCTTTCTACTACACAAGTCAGAAACATCAAAAATCATCAAATCATTTATCACTAAGATTGAGAATCAATTGGATCTTAAAGTTAAATATTTAAGAAGTGATAATGGCACTGAATTTAAGAATGACTTCATTTCTTCTTTTTGTGCAGAGAAAGGAATCGGTCATCAATTTATTGTAGCAAGAATTCCTCAGCAAAATGGATTTTTCTGAGAGATTGCTCAGAAAAAGGACTATAAAGTTGATCAAAGTTTATACAGACAATCAATTGGCTTATCTTTTTACAAAACCATTTGATTCAACAAGATTTGAATTTCTAGTTCTGTCACTTGGTATGATCAACTATGAGCCAAACAAGTAATGTTTTTCAAACATTAACAACAAACATGCTTGATTTTGTCAAAATATAAGTGTCTTATCAAACACACAATCTTTCAAAACCAAGTTATCAAACATACATTCATGATTTCCAAATAACAAACAAAGGTAAATCATACATGACACAGCATGAGATATGATAGTACACTAGTTTATTTCTTCATTTGAGCCTTTTTCACTAATAAAGAATGACCATACTTTGTTTGATGTATGGATAGGCTCTGCATGGGACACATAACATCACATCCAATAGTGAAGAACTAAAAACTTATGATTTTGTGGTAAGCAAACACCCATCTTGGTTTATGGTAAGTATTGGTCTATCCAATATAAATTACTTGTAAAGTAACTATTTTACACCAAGTGAAACAGTTTATAAATTGCTCAATCATACAAGTGTCTCCTTTGTTATGATTATCATAGACCTGGAGTACACTTGGGCATTCTTTGTTGTGCTGAGCACAGACCTGAATCCCAAAAGATTCCTAAAGTGAACACATCCTTTTTGGATTAATAGTCAATAAAGTCTTTTAGACTGCATTCCTAGTGAATGAACGAAAGAATCCAAAGTGGATCAACTTCCAAAGTGAAGTGAAAAGAATCCCAATGTGGTACAAACAACAAGGATCAAATTGAGCATTTGTACTACTACTTAACTAGGTCATAAGTATTGCAAGTGCTTTCTAGTATATTTTAAGGAAGGATTGATATTAACATACAATCATGTGTGGGGTACATACATATCATATCAATACACCCAAAAAATGATAAATCCCTCACTGTTTTAATCAATCATTAATACCATGCATGAGTTTAAGTGGACCACAATATCTACAATCAACATTGTATTAGTCTATGTTTATTCTCATAATCATCCAAACAACTCAATGAGAAATTATGACTAGTATGATCTCATGTCATGTATAATTGATTCAAGTCTCAAGCATTCAAAACATACATTTTGTGTTAGTTGATGTTATATCTCTCTAACAAATGATATCATACAATCAATCATTTTGGACTTTGATAATTTCCAATAAATCAATTTCAAATTTTTGTCATTTTATAAAGGTTTTATAAATATGCAAAAATTTAGGGGGAGAAATGAACATGAAAATATCAAAGGCAGCAGAATATGTGTATAATCATATATTTTGAGTGTTGAAATAAAGTCAAGTCAAGCCAGCACTCAAACATAGCTGTTTGACACAAACACATATGCACTTCATTATTCATTACACAATATTGCTTGTCAGTGATATTTTATCATCCATATATTAATTATGTTAAAATTATAAAATTTTAACAAACATTCAAGATTTGGAACATTTCAAAATGATTTTCAAACAAAACAGAAAATTAAAGTGTTTACTGCGTATGTATTAAGGTACATAGCTGATGAGTAAAGTTTTCAAAGAAATAAAATCTTTGAAAATTTGTCAACTGTTCACACAGCGTACATGCAAACATACATCCGTTGTAGCTACAGTAAACAAATAAACATACAAAATTCACCAAGTGTTTATAGTGGATAAACAAACATGCATCCACTATGCATCAATAAACATACAAGTGTACACGACACATGATGTTAGTAAAACATTCGCTGTGAATACAGTACCATTATACAGCTCATGACCAAAAGGTCATCCGCTGTGTACTCTGTTAAACAGTCAAAGGACCACAGCGCATGACCAAAGGTCATCCGTTGTAAACTCGGTCAAACAGTCAAAGGGTTCACAACATACAGATTAAGAGTGTACAGCGTATGCACTGTTCACACAGCGCATGTATAACTTACAGCAGACAACTTAAAATTAAATTTTAAGTTTACTGTATATACAACGGACATACAAACTACATACACAGCGGACGTACATTTTGTCCATTGTATATATAGTTCCACACTTGAGATTTCTCATTCATCATGAGTGAGAGAGAGAAAAATCAAAATTTTTGAACGTTAAAAATTCTGCTAAACCCTTCAAACCCCTGTTCGATTCTCAACCAAAAATCTATTTAATTTCTCTTCTGATTTACAATTAAATAGGTACAACAATATGTTTCTAATAATCAAACATCCATTAAAACATCTTGTTCTTTGATTCTTATTCTAACATTGTTTGACTTAGGGCAGACATTGAACCGAAATCAAAAAATGAATATGTTGATGTTTTAACCCAAATCAAACACTGAATATGTGTTCTATGACCTTAGTCGAATGTGTATTGACTGTTGATTTGATATAATTTGATTGAGTGCTCATCAAGTTTATGAACAGTCATGATGTTCATGCCAAAATCAGTCAAAATTGATTTTTTTATCTTTAAAATTGTTTAACATAAGTTGAAATGTGTTAACCCTTGTCAAACAATTTCAAAAATCAGTTGCAAACAACCATAATCAGTTAATTTGGTATAATATTCATCACAACATTAAATGCACAAGCATTCAATGTGCATTCAATGAAAGATTTGACCTTAACAGTCAAACATAAATCTTCAAGTTGAGTTGTTAAGAAATGAAATCAGTGCTTAATATGAGACAAACAGCTCATTGTGATAACACAAACACAATTCAAAACAATTTGGATCAAAACAAATTGAATCAAACAAGCTCTACTTGATCAAAATTGACCAAATTTTGACTTTTAATAAGTCAAACTGATTTATTTGTTAATGTCAAGCAATCATACATTTAAACATATCAGAAGTTATAAGCATACATATGACAGCATTCCTTAACAATCTCAACAACTCAGTGAACACATGATCAACATTTCATCATTTCAATCATTATACATCATTATCACACAAGTTAACTAACATATTTCTTTTCTTTTCGCAGATATGGCAAATCTAGTATTTGTCAGAGATCGTAATCTCTGTGCATTTCTTGACACTGATTCACCTAAGGCTGAAAATTACAGAGATATCATACAAGCTATCAGATAGACCAGACTGGTTCTTTAAGAAGTTCTTTTGCTATTGCAAGCATCATAGCAAGGAGACCATTCAACTTTGCAGCCCAAATCCTGAATGGAATGATCTATAACTTAACAGAGGTGAAGAACAAGTTTCACATGTATCCAAGATTCCTACAAATGATCATTGATGATCTTTTACCAAACATACAAGAGAGGGTGCTATCTTCCAACCAGTTCACTTTAATGAACATGTGTTTACTAGGATCAAATCAAGCTTGTATCATGGAGCTGAAGTGCCTGTGCCTGCTCACATGATTAACTATAATCTCCTTGTACCAAACATTTTTATGAGGATTCTAGGACAAAGTGAACCAATCATGATGTTTCAGAATGTCATTCATCAACAGCCAATCATACAACCAGCCCCAATCATACAAGAAGAGCAAGCTGCTCCTGAACCTGAACCAATCATACAAGATCCTAGTGCACCAGAACAAGAACCAGTCATTAAGCAAGAACAAGAACACGAAGAATCATAAGAACAAGAATAGATTCACTTTGAACATCACATGACCTCACCACCTCAAAGCCCCTATTTGTCTGATCAGCAAACATTGTAATCTCTGTTAAAAGACATTGATGCATCCCTAGCAAAACAATCTAACGAACAAAAAGAAGTTGGTACCTCAGCATCACATGAACCTGATCAAGAGGAACAAAACATTGCTGCTGAACAGATTGTAGGTGAAGAACATGCAATTGATATTCCTACTAAAGAAGAGATTGAATACTCAAAAGTGTTTTTATTCACTGAGTATAACAAACTAATAGAGAAATCAAACAACAGAGCCAGAAAATTGAAAGAAAAGCTTCAGAGCAAAGATGAAGAAATAGAGAAACTCACAGCTGATCAGAAGGCTTAAAAGTTAATTGTTTAGTTTCTAGAACAACAACTTGAACAATCAAAGAAAGAATTAAAAGTAAAAGACCAAGAACTCAGCAGTGCAAAGCTTGATATTGCATACTTAACTGAGCAAGCAGACTCTAAAGATGCAGAGATGGATGAGTTGAAGAAGATGATCTATGCATAAAATGAAGAAATCAAGAGGCTAAATAGAGAGTTGGTCTATGCAGACACTCACCTGAAAGAGGAAGAACATTCAGAAGGTCAAGAACATGACCTGAGTGATAAGTGTGAAGAATAGATCATGTCTCATGCTAAAGAAACCAGCACAGGGGAATCTGAACATGCAATTATTATTCGTGAAGAGACTTACTCAATGGATCAATTATTTGGTGAAGCCAATTCATTTTAGAACATCCATTACTCACCCATACTGAGACAACACTTTCATACTTCAGATGCACCCCAAACTCAAACCAGCTTAATTGTTGTAAATCCATTGTCTGAGAAACAGAAAGAGCTTATTAGATAATTTGTTGAATCATTAAAAGAGCATACTGATTCTTCTAAACATCAAGCATCATCATCATCACAGCAACCCCTCAAAACCAATTCAAGAAAAAGAAAAAGGCAGTACTTGGCTGCCTTAGTTAAAGGGGAAGAAAAGGTAACTGAACAAGATGAACCTGAATCTCCTCTTCTCAAATTATTGAATGTTAAAGCAGAACTAGTTGATGAAGATGAGCCCAAACAGAAAGAATCAGAGGTTGCTGTATTAGAAGAAGGAGCAATAGATCAGACACATGATTAGCAAACTCATCCTATCATCATTCTAAGTGATTCTGATGAAGATGATGAAGATAGGGATGAAGATGAGAAGATGCAAAACATACAAGAACTTTTTAATGATGATCCTCAAACCTTAATGGGAATTGAGTTAACAACCAGAGGATTTCCTTATGACTCATTCATACATCTTAACCTATATAAGGTTAAAAACTTGCTCAAAGATTTTTAAGAAGACATGAAAAATGAGTCAAAGCAAACATACAAGAGATACAAAAAGATCAAAGACCAACAAGAATTTCAAAAGAATCTGCCAAAGGATCCTCAAATAGACAAGATGACATACTCACATGTTAAAAGCCGGTTGAGTCATACTAGAATGCCTTATAGATCATATGCTGGTAGATCATTAACACAAATGAAGGATCTTGCTAGAGAAATCTACAAGAACATGTTGACCAGTGCTTTAAAGCCTCAGATCTCAAGACCACATCCAGCATCATCATTATCCACTTATCATCAAGCTCCACCTGAGCTTCATCCTATAGAAGAACCCAGACAGTTTATGCCTTGCAGGCTATGGCAAGAAGGAAATGAAGTTAGGGAAATAATCAATAAGAAGACAAACTTTGTAAAGCTCTATGATAGGATAACACTCACAGCATCAGCAGATGAAAGAAAGATAGTGGCATAGAAATATGATAAGATATGGGATGTAGTGCTTATCAAAAGAGTATCTGGCCTTGTCTAGTACTTATCATACATATCCCAACTAGGATCTCTGAGCTATGAAGATAGATTGGACCTGATACAGTTAAGAATGATCAACCACACAAACAATCCAAGAGGTGCTGATTTCTTTCACATCCTGAGAGCTTACATGAATAGACAGCATTATGAGATGAAACAAAAGGCAAACAGAGAAGATAAACTTCGCATTGCCAAGCTTAGAAGAGAACAACAATCAGCTGGCAAAAAGAATCAATCAAGTGAAGAACAAATAGAGTATCTAGACAGTGAACTGTTAGAAAGAGTTGGATATCCTATAAGACCATCAAACTTAAAACTTATCATGAAAAAGATTGATGGCAACGAGCACAACCATCGAATTACCTAGTGGTATTATGATGAAACCCACTTTGAAGTGGTATTGGAAAGGAGATTAGAAGGAAAAGAAGCAGAAGACATAAGATTGTTTGACCCAATTGAAATCCAACTTCTACATCCATCTTATGTATCATTCTTGAAGACCAAGACATTCCCCGTTATAGAATATGTTTTATGCAAGGGTTATTGTTGCTATTTCATTCACATGCTGAGAATTTTGGGAACAGTATATGTGAATGGTGCTCTAAAGCAAAGACTGGAAACAAATCAACAATCACTAACACACATAGAGGGAATCACAGGCTTAAGGATCTCATACAACAACAATTTGGAAGTGCTTAAAGGTGATCATGTTGTAACTACTCTAGTTAGCAACATTAAAGTTCAAGGTCTAGATCAAACTATGATATGATGGCAATGTAAAACTAATGAAGATCCAAAGTAATTGAAGATGAGACACTGATAGATCCAAACACTAATGCTCCAATGAAGATTCGAGTGTTTAAACATCCCAGATAAGCGAGAAAGATTCCAATCCATGCTCTAGTACCTGTAAACAGCTTGTCCAAGTTAATGACATGGATTTGTGAGAAAGAAACTACGCATGCAGTGATCTACTGTGTTGATAGAGAATGTCGTATCATCGACCCAATTGATTTGCTTAAGTTTGGATGAGTTGATTTGATGAAGCTTCTGGCTTGTCTAATTGAATCCGATGAATCAGTTCATTTTGTAGCTACTCAGTTTGGTTGGTTGATTACGAAGGCTTTGGCTAACAACATGTATGCTTATGGAGGCAGTAACAAAGTTGTAGACATGGACTTTTGATGATTTGATTCACCAAGCCTATAAGGTGATTGTAAGGATCAAACTTAGAGGCTCGGGAAATCAAATTTGATATTTTGTAGAAGTTCCCGTGTGAGAACTTAAAGTGATCGTGCAAGAAAAAAATCTCGCGCGACAACATTTCTTTTTAGTATATATAGACATTTTGTGATGTAATTCAGGAGAACACTTGTTATAACTCTCAATTGTATATCATATTTTTTATGAAATATATCGAAGTTATTTACACGTGTGTTCATCTTGATCTTGCTTCTTATTCAATATTTCCGATTGATATTCATTCCGTGTTTATCATTCGAGATCGATCTTATTGATAATATCCTTGAATCTACAGACTCGTATTATTAAAATGAATAATTTCTATAGTGATTATTTTTTATAAAAAAAACAAAATTTTTGTATCATATTTTCATAATAATAACAATGGTTGTGTGTTTTTTTCAAAATAAAACAATTATCATATTGCAAAAAATTAATTAGTTACATAACATTGTATTAATTCCATGTTGGCTTTTATAGTGATTTGAAAAAAAAAATATTGAATTTCACCAATATTCATTGATCTAATTTTACTAAAACATGAATAATTGTTTCATTACCTAAAGTTTTTGAAATTTTTTTAATATAAAGTAAACAAACGATTATATTGCATTATGAGATGATTCAGGAAGTAAACACACACAATTATATCTTATATTAACTATGCTTTCTTATATATTATATACCAACTTTTGTGTTATATCTAAATTTGATTTATTAAAACTATTTATAAATTAATGTAATACTAGTGTTTTAACCCGCGCTACGCGCGCGGGAGTTTGGTTGTTTTTCTCTGTCTTACGCGATCGTGACTTTCTTCGTTGTCGGGTTGGCTCATCGGAAACCACAAAAGCGTATACACCAGTTCGATTAAATACCGAATACCGATACTAATGTTTGACGTCAAAAACACAAAAAAGAAAACGTTTGTGGTCAAAAAACAAACTTCACCTACGTTACGCGTACGGAAGTTTGGTTGTTTTCCTTTGTCTTACGCTACCATGACTTTCTTCGTTGTCGGGTCGGCTTATCGGAAACCACAAAAGCATATACCGATACCGGTTCCGATAATATCGAATACAGATACTAATGTTTGAACCCAAAAACACAAAAAAATAAACTTTTGTGGTCATAAAGCAAATATATAAAACTTTGTTGTTAATCCTAATTACAATTTGAGTTTTAAATACATTTTATAAAAATATGTGGCCAATATATTAAAAATCAAACTTCTAAATATATTTTGTAAAATTATGTGGCTAATATATTAAAAAACAAACTTCACTGTAGCAGTGAAGTTGCTTTTTAATATATATTGTTATGTGGTTTTTTTTTTCTTTTTCTTAATAATCATTATTTATCTTGTGGGCGCACATATTACTAATATTAAATATAATTACATCATATTATAGATATTTTTGTTTCCTTCAACATTAATTTCTTTATGCTACCTATGAACAAATAAAATTATAGACATTTAATCTTTTATTCAACCCGTATAGTACTTCAACGCAATAAATATGATCTATTTAACATTTTATCAATTTGTTTAACTCTATGTAGTCCTAACAATAAAAATAAATATATTTAAACTCTTCTAATGGTTACCTAAGACCTTGAAAAAATTACATAGACCTTATAAGGTTGTATTAGTCTAAGGTAACTTTTTTGCCAACATCTATCTAAGGTGAAGTTATATTAGATATAATTGAATTTTTTTAATTAGATAATGCAATCTTATTATTAAAAAATACAGCATTTTACTTAGTAAATGCTAATCTTTTTTGAAAAATTGTTTTAAAAGAGTTGCACTTAGGACTGTCCATATACCTCGCGGCTTGGAGTTTGCTCGAAAAAAACTCGCTCGAAATGACTCGGTTTTAAACTAACCAAACCAAGTCGCCTCGATAAGAAAATGAGCAAAACTTGGCTCTGTTCGTAACGACCCAAGCCAGCCCAGTTTAACTTGTTTGTTAGATCATCTCGGTACGGCTCGAATCATTTTACTTTTAATATATCTTATTTATATATATATATATAGCATATATCATTATACTTGCTTATTTGTTAAGAATATAATATATATTTTCAGCTAGTTTTATGTCAAAATATTAAACTATAATATTTGTACCAGATAGTTTCAAGTGATTTTTTATATATTTGTATAATATAATGAATTATTCAAGTGCTTTCAATTTTTTCAAGATAATGATGAAGTTATTGTATTTTGTTAAAGTTGAACTTAGTTTTTTTAAGTTAATTTATATTTCATGAAAATTGATATAAACCGGTCATAATTTATGTATTATGTTGAATTTATTTTGCATCTGATTTATTTAAATGTGTTTATGAAATAAAAACGAGCTAAAACAAATCGAGCCGAGCTCGAACTCAGATTTTTAGCTCGGTTTAAAAACTGAACTAAGCCGACTGTCTCAGTTTAAATCCGAGCCGAGTTCGAGCTTGCCCTGACTCGTCTCGGTTCGGCTCGTGAACAACCCTAGTTGCATTAGACTTGTTATTTTAATAGTGGCTACACGGATAACTAATTTAGTATTTAAATATAAGGGTAATAATTTTCGAAAATAATAACCAATTTTTACAAATGTTCTAATTAAGTAACTCAGATTAAAAAAATATTTCAATTATGTTAATCAGTTTTTATGTTTTATATAAACTATAAGCTTTAATATGTTTTTAGCATGTCTTTCTTTTTGTTTTAAATAGAAAGTATTTTTTCTCTTATGCTGATGTGGAATGGTGGCGAAAATTTAAAGTACTTTTTTTCATTTACAATATAATTATTATGTTTTTTTAATTTTTTAATATAATTTTATATATTGAAAATTTATTATGTCTTCTCCGCCATGAGGGTGGGAAGGACACACCCACCGTGAGGGCACAGTGACTCCCTACGTGCCCCTTTACAACCATTACAATCAAGCCTCGCCCCTTCCAATGGCTAGTTAAAAAAAATCAAACGTTATAAACACAAAACAATTACCACTAATTTTATACACCAATCTCAAATATTTCTCTTATTCATTTCCAACTCTCCAAAAAGATGTAAAAGTCTACACAAAAAAAAAAAAAAAAAAAAAAACATGAAACGGGCTTTTAATGTTTTAAAAGCAAAATTGCAATATTTGTTCGACCGGCTAAAACGATAAAAGATAGAAAAATGAGAAATCAATATATATGTGCATTACACTCCACAATATGAGAATAAAAAATGACAACAATGTTGTTTCTCCTGTGTACATTCGAGATCCACCGAACACTTTAGTTGCAAACGAAAATACAATTTTGAAGTTGCCCGATAAGATCACACATTTTAGGCTTAGATTCGATGGTCATTGTTTTTTTGAATAGTTTTTATTTTTAGTTATAACTTTTTATATTTTATAAAGTTTTTATTTTAATTAAAAAATTTTGGCATAAATAACATGAGTGCCCTCTTCAAAATTTTAATTATGGTGTAATGTGATTTTACATTAGAAAATATAATCAGTGGGTATATGTTTTGGTGTGTGTGATAAAAGCAACCTCTAAACCTTTACTTTTTTTATATAAGAAAGTTAAAGGAAATTGGATTATAACAAACTATTGATTATTAACCAATATTAATCCCAACAATTTGATTAGTATCAATCACAACTTTCGATTTTGTTATCAATAGAAATCTTATACTAACTGTTCGTTAACTCTATTAGTTTTGTTGATGTGACACGTGATATTACTCATTTTGTGCCATATGACATAGCGTATGATATAACTAAAATAAAAAAATATAAGTATATCATTCAATTGTTGCGTCTTTTTGTGTTCAACCTACTAAATTAGCGATCAGTGTTACGTTGAATAATTTCAAAAATAATAATCTTATATAAAAAAGGTTGAATAATATATTTATATTTCTAATTATAATTAGACTATACGTCATGTCACTAGACACTTTAGGTGACACGTAATAAAAAACTAACGGAGTTAACAAAACGTTAAACTATACTATTATTAATAACAAAATCAAAAGTTGGGATTACTACTAGTTAAATTGTAAGTTGAAATTAATATTAGCTATTAGTTAATAATTTGAATTATTAAAATCTAATTTTCTGAAGTTAAATGATAAATTAATTTGTTGGTTTAATAATCTAAATTAAAAAGAATATGAATGAATAACCAAATTAAAATACTTTCTAAAATTGTTTGTTTACTATTTTGTGAGATTTTCAATTAAATATCACACAACTACGCAGCAAGCATATATAACTGAACGGTTGTTAACCTAGTTTTATTACGATAACCCGTTAATAATAATGTAACAAACACTTACATCATAATTATACAGTGTAACTAACTTTTATATCGCGTTATACTACTGATATAACAATTTTCCCTCCATTTTTAAAAACTTTTTCTCATTTTTTAAAACCATCATAATTTTTTTTTATGATATTATTTTTTTATACAAACTATACAATTAAATAAATAATTTTAATATCTTTAATTTTAGTATAATATTACTTTATTTTTTAAAAAAAAATTTAACGTTTATTGTGTACCACTAAATTACTACTGTAACTTTAACTTACAGTGATAACATAACCTGTTGTTGATAATTAGTTTGTTTAACGAGTTATCGCAATTAATAAATGTTAACATTCGTTTTATATCCTTACTGTGATAATTAAACTACAACTATACTAAAAGTTTTGTGACATTTTACGTAAATGTCGAGCCACAAGTATATAAAACATAAAACACCTATTTAATGTGATATTTGAACTATTAATTTTTTTAACAGCAATCAAAATAAGATTATATTAAAAAAAGATGAGCGGAAAGCTGGAAATATTACAATATATACATATATTTGCTAACTTCATACTATAAATCAAACAACACCGTTGAAATAGTATCGTACAAACATAAATAATTACATTTGAACTACAAACATATTAAAAATAATACACATTGCATCGATTACCATCAAAAGATAATTATTTAAGGTTACACAAACATATCACGTTAACAAATCATATTGATAAATCATAGTCAATTTAAATAACTTATTGTTATTTGATAATAATAACTTATTAACAACAAACAATTATTATAAGTAAACTAGTTATAAAAAATAGTTAACTGTTACATTTATTTGATTAACTAATTCTAGTTTGATTCAAGTTAACTATTAAATATTAAGTTGCCCAATAATCTTGACTTCAAAAAAATAAAATTTTAAGGATCAGGGTATGTTAATCAAAACAACACAAGAGATTTTAGGTTGATAAGAAAAGGATGCCCTAAATACAATCTATCTATTTCAGACGTATTATACGTAAACGGAAAGAAAGAATTATAATTTAGGGGTACATGAACAAAAGATATCTTATTTTAACAAAGCCATGAGCTATCAAAGCACATATATAATATACAAATAATAATTTTAGAACAATTAATCCAGATAACGATTAATAAACGATAATGGTTACACATCTTCAGATCTTTAATAACAACCACTAATTTAAAAGGCTTAAAAAAAGTTATGTAATATGGAAAACAGATTGATTTATTTATTTTTCAGTATGAGAAATCAAAGGAAAACCCAGCTCACGGACTGCCTTTTAGGTCAAGAGTACTGAGAGAGAAAATATAAGAAATCAAAAAAGGGAAAAGAAAAAATGAATAGACTAGGAATTCTGCATATTGGTATTGTATCCATGAATCTGAGCTCCCACATCTGTGCATGTTTCCCCGATGATGAAAAATCCAGGAGCACCTGCGATGAAATAAATAGGACCAAAACAAGAGAAAGAACAAGTAGAAGAAATGCATTTGACTTTCTTCAAACACCAATAATGGAAACGACGTCTAGCTTCTAAAACCAGACTATATATGAAACGAAAAGGACGTCTTCAAAAACAAGAAGATGTTTTTGTTTTTGTTTTTGTTTTAAAGATCCGTAATCGGAGCAACAAAGGAAAGAAGATGTAGAGCTCCCTTCAATCCAAAAAAGGATCGCCAGAAGGGTAATAAAGCTCCTGGCGTATGCAAACCACAAAGCCTACACAAACGGATAGGACTTGAGGGATCCATAAACCAGCAGCTCTATGTTCCCACTCGGATCTTCTTTTGGACTTCAAGGAGCTCTACTTCACTCACATGTACTTTGATCTAGCTAACAACTTACAAATAATAATAATAATGATAATCTTAATAAGGATATGAATCTCCAAACCAACCCATCAGATCCTGACGTGAGCCCTAAATGAATCCACCCAAAGATTTTAAGTGATGGAAAACCCTAGATCGAAATGAAGTTGAAAAGTGGAAGAGAGAGAGAGGGAGAAAGTATTGGGTGTGGAGTGAGATGGTTCAAGAGGAGGATATAAAAAGTATTTATGGATGGTATCGAGGGGCGGCAGAGACTGAAAACAAATTTTTATCTTTTACTTTTTCTAACATGTAATGTAATGTAATCTAATAAATCTGAATTGTGATCTGTCAATCACTGAAAAGTCTCGAGGGGTGGAGCGCTCTTTGTTTGTTTAAATTTAATGACAGATTCGTCTTCATCTTTTAAGTTCACATGCCTTTGTCCACCCACCCCCACACCCACTAATAAATGCGTTTCTAAATTTCTAATAGTTATGTGAGTTAATTTTAGTTTTGGTCAAGTTTTGTAAATTCTTTTCATTAGGTATCAACTTTTAATTTATCTTTATATTTTACCTAGTTTTACAAATCGTTTTAATTTTCCTACTTTTAATTACTGATGTTAAATTATTTTTTTTTTAATGTTATAAAAATAATCAAATATGATGGAAAGTTTGGATGGTTTGAGTTATGTTGAATCCTAAAATGATTAAGCTTATCATGATCAAGGTGATGTTTAGATTGTTTTGTTTATACTGACTAAGGTTAGAGCAAGGAGCCCTCAAAAAAATAGGGCCCTAGTTTTTTTAAATATTTTTTTATATTATTAAGCTTGGTTTGTTTTATATTTTGGAGGCTTGGAGTTGGGCTGCAAATGACTAGCACGATGAAATCATAAGTTTTCTGAAGGGTAAAATCAAGACTTGAGAGAACATTAGCAGAATTTGATTAGAATTATGGTAATCGCAAACGATGGAGAGTCGAAGAGGGAAGATCAAAGTTGGAAGTCATAATTTGGAACTCGAGGTGCTCTTCTACTCCTCTTTATCAAATTCGACGGTTGCAACTAGTTATGTAACACCTCTTTAATCGAAGCTCCAACGATGAGCTTATGTTCTTGTTCAACTGCAATATGCTAAAGCACAATCGTTAATCACTATGCTTCTATTTGATTTTTGAAGTATAAAGTATCTAAGAAAATCAAAGGTTGGTTTTTTCAAGTTAATATGCTTCGTTTATTTATTTGCATAACAGTGGTTTTAAATCTAAGTACTTTAGGTAATAAATTGAATAAACAAATATGGAGTTTAAAACTATAAAGTGGTGCATTTTGGTATTGGTAATTTTCTATTGACTTTTGTTTACAAAATGGTTCAAACTTTACTGATACTATATATTTCTTGATTGAAAAGGAATTCAAGTTCAAAAATAAAGTTTTGTATTTTTTATGGTTCATAAAACAATGTTTGGATTTTTTACATTATTAGGTTTTATGTGTGCATTCCACTTACTTATAAAATGTATGTATGAATGTTGCATAAAAAGGGTTGTTAACATCATAGAAAATTAAATAGGAATTGAACGCATTGAAGGAAATTTTATGATATCTACTAGGGAATCTAGTTGGAACGGAAACGTTTGAACCAACCTAGCACAAGGCAGCAAAGAGTCCAATAGATGAGGTGCTTTGTTACAGCTATGGTTAATTGTTTGATTTTAGTTTTTAAAGATAAACATCACTGCCTGTTGATCAATTAGCTTACTTAGTGTACTTTCATTATCACTCATAGTTTATGAAAACTAGTTGTTCTTTGTTTGATTTTTATATCCTGAAGTGGACCTTGTAGCTTGCTATATATGGATCAATGTTATAACCCAAGCTTTTGAGCTTGAATTTTTTTTAAGAAACCTTAAATGGGCCGCCCAATGTCATATGACTTGATCTGGACATTAGAGCCCATGAGACAAGCCCAACAACATTTGGGTATAGGCCCACATACACACCTTAATGGAATTTCTCCTATCAAACCCTAAATAGGCCATTAGGCCATAAAGCTTAATGGACTTTGTCCCGTAAGACATTAACGGGCAATGGGCAACCAGGTTATTATGTGTTATGATCTATCGTTCTTAATGGGCCTCAGTCTCGATACCTTAATGGACATAACCAACTTAAAGGACCTTTAGTCGATAATTAAACATGCAAAACTCTTTTATATATATATATATATATATATATATATATATATATATATATATATATATATATATGACTTTAAATTCTTAGTTTTGGTCCAATAAGCAAAATAATTAAACGAACTCGTATCATTGAATGTAACAAAGGTTCATCAACTAAATTGTATAAACATGACCACGTAAATTATAAAACATTAGTCATCAACAATAAATAATTAATAATAAAAATCTTAAGCGCTAGCTTAACTATATATATATATAATTTTGAAAGACATAAACACTTATATAATAAATTCATAAACCAACTAATTTAATTAATAATAATAGTAATAATAGTAATACTAGATAGTTCTTACTTAACATCAAATTAAATAATAACCAATAAATCTATTGTGTAGTCAAATCATATCTTTTAACTAATCAAAAATCTTGGTAAAATTTTCCATAATAGATCCTATAATATCCAACCAAATCTATAATAATTTTTTTTTAAAAATTTTACAAATCTCAAATTATAAACACTCACACAGGACACATGCATTTATGTATATTTGCATCATCCTAATATCTCTCATCTATATATACACACTACATAATGCATCCAAAACGTGGTCCAATACGCGTTTAAAAATATAACAATCAACTCACCAGCCCTATGATCATAACATTAATATTTTAGAGACTAGGTAATACTCAAAATATATTATAATTAATATATAAACAAATATTAAACCACTTAACAACTTTAAGTATGAAATGTCTAACTTATCGACATAAAACGCCAATTTCAAAATATATTTTTAAAACTGCTAAGGAAGGCCAAATAACAAAAATATTGATATGTTCTAATATCCTAACTTACTTAAACTACTAAAAGCCACCATAATTAATTAGTAAAGCCTAGAGACCAAAGTTGCCAACAAACGAAACCTTACTGTTTTAGGATCAAAATTCACTTATCAAAATTTTTACAATGTTAAACTATAGATTGTTGACCCAAAATGAGATAAAACATAGGTTAAGACCACAAAATCTCAAAGATGAAAAGTAATTTGCGCATGTGTAGTGCGAACCAATAACTTAAAGTAAAACTAAAACTTATGGGTCGGGATTAGATAACTACTTAATGATATGCTAATACATATGAAAGAACTTAGAAACCCTCCGATAGGGGGGTCTCGTAACCCTTTTTTTATATATTAACATTTTAGGATGAGATACATACTCTTCCAATATTATTTTGTAATGTAATATTATCTGCTCTTGTCCCTGAACGGAGCATAATAATTAACTCCGCTAGGAGCCGCGTAGTTTGTGGATAGTACTATTTGAGGAATCCCTCGCACACAGTTGGCCTTTATGGCAAGGATATTCTCCATTGATATTTAATAATCGTTGTGTCATAAATTAGTGCAAATTAACTTTTGAGTCATGTAGAGGATGAAGCCACCAAAAACTCAAGGGTTCAGCACAAGGTTACCAACTTCCGATCAAGCACAAATCTGACAACTTCCAATCTACACAAGATTATCAACTACCGAATTCTGCCAATTGTTTAACCACTGCCAATCAGCACTTCATTATTATCACCCATATAGATGACTGCTGATCAACTACAACTCTAGACAGACTGTCTTTACCGAAGTTCATTGGTGGCTGTTGTGTTCTATATTTTGGAGACAACATAGTACTGAAGTTGTTGAATTATGATATGTCAATTGCCTATATGTGTTGTAGTTACTTTTTCCTAAACCAGGAATATATGTATAGTGATTTATTCTTTGTGTTTCGCTTTCATAGTAGAAATACCTCACATTTGTATAGTTTAGAGGTAAGCTTATAAGCCCACTTGTTTATATGCTAAATGTAATAGTTTACTTAGAAAATACTAATCAAGTGTATACTTTGAAATAACTTTCTGTGTTTATATTTATACTCAAAGTATATGTATTTGTTAATAAAACATTTGACTTGGATTCAGCGGTTGTCATCTGTTGATCAATAGAAATGTCTTGTTAGTCCATACCCTGATCCAACAAGTGGTATTAGAGCTTGGCTCTTGATTTGCCTGGAAGTCACCTTTTAGCAAATCACTCTTTTTCTTTTGATCACACTTTCAAACACATCTTTCTTTCGTAACCTCTTTTCCTTCCAAAATGATTGTTGTAGCCATCTTAAGTAAGCATGATTTGGAAAATGGTACCCAGACCAAAACCTCCTATCTTTACACCTCATGATTATAATACCTAGAAAATTCAAGTGGAAGATTTTTGAAGAAATCAAGATTTAAGACTTTGGCTCTCAATCCTTAATGGTCCATATGTCCTTATGGTCTAAGCTGCTGGTGAAGATGGAGTCATGATCCCTAAATATCCTACAAAGTACTCAAATGAAGATCTAAAGAAGATGGATGTAGACTCTAAAGCATTATGGCTTATCAAAATTTACATTCCAAACAACATCATTCACGGCTTCAAATAGACCACAACTGCTCGGAAGTTCTTGGAAGCATTGAAGTCCAAATTTGAAGGAACTGAAGACATGAAGGAAAACAAAAGAGATGTCTTAAAGATGTTTGAAAACTTTGGTTTCAATAGGGGAGAAACCATGAATGCAACATATCTTAGATATGTTGAACTGCTAGACTCTCTAAATGAGGCTGGAGTAAAGATCACGAATAGTGAGATTCTTGGGAATTCTTGAGATCATTACCGAAGGTATTGATAGTTTACACTGTGTCTATAAGAAAAACTAAAAATCTAAAAACAATGATTCTTAAGGAGCTATATGGCATACTCAATGGCTACTAAATGGAGATGGATGCCGATGAAGATTCACTGAGTAGATAATCAAACTCCTTAAAGTCATCGACACTTATGGCACCTGTTCAAGAATCCTTTTATTCTCTGGTTTTCCAAGTTTCGATGACGACTCACCAGGTACGTGTGATCACCTATCCGGAATTTGCAACTCCTGAATCACAATCTTTACCATCTTTCAGCAGATGGAATCAGCAGGCTTGATCATCCTTCTTATCAAACTACTCTTCCAGCTTAGTTTTTGTAAGTGAGTAGACCAACTTCTTCCAACTCTCTGAAGAAGATCTTGAATGCATTCATATAGATGATCTTGAAGAGATGGACATCAACTATCAGATAGCCATGATCTCATTCAAGGCTAAGCAGTTTTAGTAGAGAACTAGAAGAAAGTTATTGAAGCAAAAAAGATTAGGATTTTGGTTTGATAAAAGTAAAGTAAAGTATTTCTACTGTAACCGGCTAGGACATTTTGCCAAAGAATGTAAAGCAGCCAAATCAAACCAATCTCCAACAAGCTTATCAAAGTACAAACCATCAACATCCTTTCAACACTCCACCACCTGTAGCAATCAAAATAATATAACAACTACAACATCAAAAGAAGAGGTGATTGAATGGAGCTTTCAAGTGGAAGATATCAATCCCATCAATAATGCACTGATGGCAGGAAGCTGAACCTTTTCATCGCAGGTAACCCTTGAACCTTAAGTGAGTTGCTAGAGTAAACATGTACATAAATCACAATCTGGATCTCATGAAAGATGTGGAATCAATCAACATCCTAAGAAGGGATTTGAAGAAAAATGATCAATCTTATAAAGAAAAGATAATAGAGCTACAAAAGATTGTTCCACAACTAAAACATGAGCAAACCAACTTAGAGTCCCATATAGATGATCTCTTAAGCAGATTCAAATCAACACAATGTGGTTTAGGTAGAGCTAATACATATGCTAATAAATACAATGTTCCAACTTTGAAGTTTAAAAAATTTGCTTGTCTTTACTGGAAATTCCCAAAAGTTATATCAAACCAAGACTGGATTAGGAACTAGTGCTGTGGAACCATCACTCATTTACACTTTAGCATATACCCCTAAATATAACTTGGAAGTAAAGAAGCAAGTATCTACTAATCCAGTTTGTACAAAGCCATCTACTGAAGAAGTTATGGAAGAAAAAAAGGAGGAAATTGAAAAAGAAGTTGAGGTGAGAGAAGAACTGAAGAAAATGAGGAAAAAAACTCTAAAACAAATCAAAGAAGGAAGTGATTTATAAGGTGCAGTTGGTCAAAGAAAGCTCATCTTCCAAAAGCAACAAATCAACTACTGAGTTAAACCCCTCTTATAAATAAAGCACAACTGAACAAGAAGACACACAACAGAAACTACTGTGCACAAACTTCCAACTCTTTAGAAGTATGATCAATTCCATATGTTCAAAAATCTACTTCTAAAGCAATAAAGATTCACAACAAGAAGTTCCTAAGGAAGAATATTCATCTTTCCACTCACATTGACCACAAGCTGAAAAACAACATATGTGAGAGTGAGGAAAATCAGCTGATGAAATCTTCAAAGAAAAAAGTGATACTTGAAGCTTTCATTGATCATGAGTTGATAATAAAAGAAAATAAAAAGGAGCTATAAGAACTCAAGCGGAAGATCAAAATACTTAGGCAGCAGATGAAGACCATATGCCTAATATGTGGGGAAGACAGTCATTTTGCAAAAGACTATCCATTAATCATTTAGCTCACTCCACCAACAAGGTTGATTCCTCAAAAGGTTCTGCATCTAGCGATCAACCATTAAAAAGATGGAATGAAACTCAGAAGGATGTTTGGAAGACAAACAAATCAAGTGCGAATTCTAAGAAAAATTCAGCACTTGTGAATGATCTGCTGAACTAATCAACAGCAGCAAACCTTTAGAAGAAGGATTTTAAGAAATCTTTGCCATCTTGAAAGGCTTCAAAAAGGCATCAAAGAAAAGAAGATGTCAAAGAGACCAGCAACTCCAAAATCAACAAAGAAATCTAGGGACCAAAAACATCTTCCGAACCTAACAAAACCTTAGATGACCCAAAATCCGAAATCAAGCTTTCAGCACTTACAACTGTTGAAAACTTGCTGAAATCTGGAAGACCCAAGACTAAACAAGCTTGGGTCCCGTTCATCACTAACCAACTTATTCATGTGTAAGAATATCCATAGACCAAAGATAACTTGTGGGTTGTGGATAGTGGATGCCCTTGGCACATGATAGGTGACGGATCATGCCTTCTAAATATTGAACTATATGGTGGTTGTAAGAGTTAACTTAGATGCTGATGCTCACCAAAGAGCTCTCAACATGCAGTCTGAAGTACAAGGAAGTTACTTCGGAAGATTTAACAAAGTCATAAAGAAATTCACTTAAGTGTCAAATCTTCCGAATCCAAAGATCATTTCTTCCGAAGCTAAAGATGAAGCCTTCCGAAGCTTCAAAGAAAAAGTCTTCCAAAGCCAGAATACAGATTACTTCCGAAGACAAAGAAGACATGCTTTCTCTGACATACTTTTGACAAAGTTAAACCACTTTTCGCTGCCATCTCTAATGGACCACCAACTTATATAAGTTGGTAATAGTTTCATACTTTTGTCAATTGTAGATTATGGTCTTTGTCTGTAACTTTCCTACTTTGTACTATTTTATCTTTTTATATTAGATAAAGATGTGAGCTATGACATTTTATAGTCACATGTCAAAAGGTAATCTACCTTTGGACTTTACATTGATCTTGTTGTCTAGATTAGTGTTCCAGCTGGCTGTCAAAGTATGGCCGGCTGTAGGTTGTAGTATAAAGTATCTCATGTACAAGTCCTTAGGGACTAAGCATTTTAACTTTGATTGAACACTTGAGAGCAATATACAACATCCTTGAAAACCAACTGCTTTGTTCTTGTGTTCTTAACTTCGAGTTCTTTGTTTTCAAATAGCCGG
The DNA here is from genome assembly GCA_025506415.1 of Flaveria robusta. Lineage (NCBI taxonomy): Eukaryota > Viridiplantae > Streptophyta > Magnoliopsida > Asterales > Asteraceae > Flaveria > Flaveria robusta. The sequence goes on along the minus strand of CM046461.1, from coordinate 11,509,110 downwards.
TTCCCTATTTGATCTTGTAAGTGTTAGTCTGTTAACTCTTCAACAATTTGTGAAATTGTTGCATTGACCTCCCAAACCGGTCGTGCAGTGGTGGATCAGTTGCTTTTAGAAATGATACTAAAGGAGGATACATTACCAGTAGAGGGATAGTAAGCAATGAAAAGGTAAGCTTTGATATGGTGAATTATGTGAAAGAGTTGAAATACAATCTGTTGAGTGTATCTCAGTTATGTGATCAAAAGCATAGCACTCTCTTCATAGAGCATGTATGTCTTGTTCTATCTCCTGGTTTTGTAATACCAAATGATAAAATACTTTTAAGAGACCCCTTAAGAGACTACATGTACATACTCAACATGCAGAATTTGCATAACCTTCAGGTAATGTTTTATGTTTCATTTCTAACGCTTTAAATCCTCCATTTTACACAGAAGACTAGCACATGTAAATCTTAAAAACATGAATAAACAAGTTTGGAAGGAGTTAGTAGTTGGACTTCCGAACAAGGGGTTTGCATGTGCTGAACACTATGTTGCTTGCTAAAAAGGAAAGTAACACAAAGTTTCTCATAAGTCCAAAGAATTGAATTAAGTTACAACTCCCTTACACTTGTTACACATGGATCTATTTGGTCCAACAGATGTAAAGAGTTTAAGATGAAAATCATACTACTTCGAAATAATAGATAATTTTACAAGATTTACTTGGGTCTTTTTTCTAGAAACTAAAGACGAAACAACTAAAATTATAAAATCATTTGTATCAAATTTGAGAAACAAATTAATCAAAAGGTTAAAATTATCAGGTGTGATCAGGGAATAGAATTCAAAAACCACACTCTTGATTCCTTTTGTGAATCAAAAGGTATTGCTAGACAATATAATGCCTAAGAACTCCTTAGCAAAACGGAGTTGCTGAGAGAAGAAATATTACACTTAATGATGCAACAAGGACCATGTTATCTGATTCAAAACTTCCTATAACATTCTAGGTTGAAGCAATCAGCACTGAATGCTGTGTTCAGAACAAGGTCTTAATATTAAAAACACATGGTAAAATCTTTTATGAATTGTGGCATATGAGAAGACCATTCATAGAGTTCTTAAGACCCTTTGGATGTCCTTGTACTCTACTAAATACCAAAGTTTACCTATCGAAATTTGCTGAAAAACTAGTCGCTTGGTTCTTAATAAGATATTCATCACAAGCTATTTCTTACAGAGTATAAAACAAAGTTGACCATCACCATTGAGGAATCTGAAAATACCATATTTACTAAAATTTCTAAAATAATGTTGGAAATACCCCTAGTTGGATGTTTGATTTGAATGGATTCGTAAATGCTTTTAATCATTTGCTTGAGAATGTTTCAGAAAACTCACTTAACGGATTAAAAGATATTCCAATCACAAGTAATGAAGACTACAAGGTTGATCTACTGCATGGTCTCAATCACCGCAAAGCAACTGCTAATTCAGTTCAACCACATTTAGTAGAACCTGATGCTAGTACCACAAATGATGTAGACAAACCATCGCTTGCTCCTGATGACTTATCAGGTAAAGAGTTTTATGATCATTATGCTACAAGATATCTATTGAAAGGGAGACGAGGGTGACAAATGCTAAAGCAGGTGTCCATTCAGTAGCAGATCTAGTCACTTTCACTGATCCATCTATCGAACTTCCTGAAACAAAATTTTCCAGTTTGGACCTATCTCAACAACTTCAAGTGATCTAAGGACTAAGAATTCATAAAAAGCATCCAGTTGAGAATGTTATTAGCAATGTAAATGCTGGTGTGATAAGAAGCAAAACACATGAGGCAAACATATGTTTGTTCTCATGCTTTCTCTCTCAACTGGAACCAAGGAAAGTAAATGAGGCTTTAAAAGATAACAGCTAAGTGGAAGCTATGCATGAAGAGCTTCTCCAATTTGAAATACATAAGGTTTGGAAACTATATGCACTTCCTAAGGGAAAGACTGCAATAGAAACCAAATGGATTTTCAAAAACAAGAAGGATGAAAGAGTGGTTGTTATCAAGAACAAAGCAAGACTTGTCGTCCAAGGGTGCACACAAGAAGAAGGGACAGATTTGGATGAAGTCTTTACCCTTGTTGCCAGGCTTGAAGCAATCAGAATTTTCCTAGCATTTGCTACGTTTAAAGACTTTAAAGTGTTTCCAATGGATGTCAAGAGTGCATTCCTCTATGGTGAGATAGATGAAGAAGTTTATGGCTATCAACCTCCTGGGTTTGAAGATTCAAAGTATCCAGACTATGTATATAAAGTTGATAAAGCTTTCTACGGGCTTCATCAGGCTCCTAGGAAAAAATTCTCTACCTTTTTGTTGAGAAATGGATACATTGGAGGATCCATAGATAAAAATCTCTTCATAAAGAAAATTGAATTGGATATCATGTTGGTACAAATATATGTGGATGACATTATATTTGGGTGTACAAATGAGAGATTGTGTAATGACTTTGAGAGTCTCATGAAGTCCAAGTTTGAGATGAGTTCAATGGGAGAACTCATTTTCTTCTTGGTTTACAAGTAAAATAGACACGTGATGGGATCTTTATAAATCAATCTAAGTATGTTCAAGACTTTTTAGAACTATTTCAAGCTACTGATGCTAAGGCTTCTAAAACCCCTACATCCAAAACATGTTCTCTAACTCCTATTCATGAGGGAGAAGCAGTAGATTAGCACCAATATAAAGCCATCATTGGATCTGTTATGTACCTCACTACAAGCACACCAGAAATTATTTTTTCCACATGTTTATGTTTAAGATCCAATCTGCTCCAAAAGTGTCAAACATGATGGCTGCCACGAGAATTTTAAAGTATCTCAGAGGCGAACCTAAGTTGCAATTATGGTATCACAAAAGTGCAGACTTCAATCTCTATGGATATACTGACAGTGAATACGGAGGATGCAACATGAACTAGAAATCCACCTTAGGAGGATGTTAGTTTGTAGGGGGAAGTTCGGTTTCATGGCAATGCAAAAAAGCAAACCTGTGTGTCTACATCAACTGCTGAAGTAGAGTACATTGTTGCTTCCAGTTATTTTGCTCCAGTGCTATGGATTCAGACTCAACTTAGATTATGAAGTATCCTTCATGAACACTCCAATACACATTGACAACAAAAGTGCCATCTCAATTACCAACAATACTGTTTAGCACTTAAATACAAAACACATTGATATAAGGTATCATTTCATTTATGAGTGTGCTGAAAATCAAATTATTAAATTAGTCAAAGTTCATACAAATAAACAATATGCAAAGTTTTTCACAAAGGCAATTGGTGAGACAAGATTTAAATATCTTGTATTTGCTATTGGGATGATGAATTTTAAAATTTATAATCATATTAAATTTAATCTAATTAAAATTTGTTAAAATTGTTTTCTTAATAACAAAGTTGGTTATCTACCAATTGGGAAAACTCAATACATAAGAGTCCTTCGGTAGATAAGTTTACTTCGGCATTGCTCTTACTCCGACAGGACCCATTTATATCTTCTGGTACATAGTGCCGTCGTTGTTATCTTTGAAAAGAATGTTCCATCATCACAAAAGCATTGGATTTACAGTTGCGGTGGTAAATATTTTAAAATATTATTATTATATATTATCTCTGAACAATAACTTTACACTCCCTCCCACCACTATCACCGTCTACCTTCGTCTGATTGTAACATCCTTCACAACACCTTCATCTTTTCAAAGTACCACTTAGATTCAAAATCTTTCTAAATGGTCACTCAAAACCTAGAATTCTGCCTAAATCACAACATCGCTGCTTCACTTAAACCCATTGGTGACCTAGTTTATGACCTTGTTCTTTACTTCCTCCGCAATAACAACTATGCTTTTGTCATTTCAGTGAACCTAGTGTAACTCACATTAGGAAATTTTGGAGTGCATATTCTATCTAAAAAGAATCACGAAACCTAAGTCCTGATCGCAACGGTGCAAGGACAAAAGATCACCCTCTCTTGCTCTAAAATTCCTCAACGTCTACAACTAAATGAAAAAAATGGTGAATTTTCATTCTCCAAAAAAATGGTTAGTGTCACTTTCAAGGAGATGGGATATAAAGGACCCCTTCCAACATCCACTTTGTCCAAATCCATGATATATCATAACTGAAGAATCATCCTTAATATCTTTCTTCATTGCTTTTCCAACAAGTCGAGTTGATGGGATCAAGTTCCATTGGATTTAGCAGGAGCTATCCATGGGCTTGTAAAACAGTAAAGTTATAACTTCTTAAACTTCATTTTTTAAAATCTTTGTTAGAATGTAACTGCTGCTAAAAATTTAAGTTTCTTATGTACCCAAGATTTATCCAATTAATGTTAAATAAAGAACTGGGTAATAAACTTAAACTTGAAGGAAATATTCATGCCTTAGGAACTTAAAACAAAGCCATAAAGTTAAAGTTCAAGGCTACTCATAAATCGTTTTCTACAAAGGTCACTCCCCTTTTTACACACATATTAGAGGTCACTAAGCCTAAGGTTGATAGCATGGCTATACTCTTCATTGCTACCCCACACCCTCTACTTCAAAGCCAAAAGTTCCCAATCAAAGTGAACTCTTCATCATCTACTGAGAAGATGTGGGCCCCCAAATCACCACCACCAAAGAATGCAAGGCTGGATGGTGTCAGCCACACCTAAACAAGACTCAAAGAAGAAGATTTCTCTTCCTTCCATACCATCCCCACTAGCCCTCAATTAGAGTTCCCCACTAGCCCTCAATTAGAGTCCTGACACTCTACTGAGATACCAAAAAGGGATACCCACACAATTGAGACCACTTCTGAGGAAGAAGTCTCATTAGGATTAGTTCACATCGCGGGCCATTAGATTCAGCTCCTCAAATTCTCATTAACATGTCTTCAACCCAAAATGAGGTGGTTGCAACTACTATTCAGCAAGACCTATTGTCTTCCCCTTTCCATACAGTACAAATAGTGAAGGCTGATTATATGTTCAAACATCTAACCCAACTCCTTTACACATAGAGATTGACTCTAGGGAAGAAACGATTAATGTGAGAGAGGCTGTCTCTACTGCATATCTATCAATTGATTGTAGGATCGGTTAAAGGGATCACAACAGTTTCGTAGTTAAGGACTAATAACACTTACTGGATCAAATAGAAACCAGTCAAAGAAACAAAGTATAACAAGTAAGAACACTCAAGAACACAACACACAAGAAGATAGAGATTGGTTTTCAAGAATGATGTATATTGCTCTCAAGAGTTTACAAGTATTACAATGCTTAGTCCTTAGATAAATTACATGAGATATTTTATACTACATCCTACAACTAGCCATACTTTGAAGGCCAGCTGGACACTAATCTAGACAACAAGATCAATGTACAGTCAAAAGGCAGATGACCTTTTGACATGTGACTATGGCATGCCATAGCTCACATCCTATTGTATTATAAAAGTACAAGAGTAGAAAGTTACACACAAAGACACCATACTTAGAAGTTGACAAAAGTAAAATGGTAATCACCAACTTCTATAAGTTGATGAGTATTTAGAGTGGTAGAGGAAAGTAGATCTACTTTTGTTGAAATATGTCATAGAATAGTTTTGTCTTCTCTGTCTTTTGAAGAAATCTATCTTCAGGTTTCGAAAGACTATGTCTTCAGGCTTCGAACGATTCTGTCTTTGGCTTTGGAAGATTTGTCACTTATATAATTTCATCTTTGAGCATAGTCAAATCTTCCAAAATAACTTGCTTGTATTTCTGTGCATGCTAAAAGATCTTTGGTTAGCATAAAACTTTAAGATAAACCCTTACAAACTCCCCCCTAGGCTCATGCTATCAAAACATAAAGATGACTATGAATGTAGATCTTCTACTTGAACACCATCAGAATCAAAGCCATTTCTCTATCAATTGATGGTCTGGATTCTTCAAGCTTTCATAGTATATCATCAAGTCCAAGAGATCATGCACGGGCAGGCCTAGAATGTTTTCCCAAAAAAATATATGTTGACCTCCTTAATCTCTTATGACATATCATATGTTTGGGTGTGGAGTATACATCCAAGATATGATGGGTCTCTCAACAGCAAGAGGGTCTACATGCAATAAAGATTATTGAGCAGCCTCTTCTTGTTGACCCTTAGGATGTTCTGATTCATCCTTAGGTGTATAGGTGGATGCCTTGGTCTTCTTCTACTTTTTTTGTCCCTTCTGATGGCCATCCTTTTCTTTTTTTGTGCTTCAATTGAGGAGGTTAGTCTTGACTACCATGTTTATATTTTTCTTTCTTAGTTGGGTGCGTCCCCTTTGCAAGTTTAGGAAAAGGTTTCAGAAGATGAAGCTGGCTATGAATCAACAGCAGGTCTTTGTTGTGTTGGCTAAGGGGGTTCATCCTTGACCTTAGCTTTAGGTGCAGCTTGACTTGGAGGAGAATGCAAGTTTTTAAGCTCACCTTTCTTTATCTTTTGCCTGATCACCTTGTTGGCTTTAATGGTGGCTCTTTATTTCTCATCTTCCTCCCTCATCTTTCTTTTAGAAGCTTTTCTTTGTAGATTGAGCTTCTTGTTCCAGCTGCTAAAATACTCAAACTCTATGTATTCAAATGATAGAGGGAGTAGAGCTTCAGCCTCATACAAATTTGTGACGCTCAAGTAGTCTATCATCTTTTTTCTTTCTTGTTCACTAACTACTTGAGCTTCTTCCTCTGCAATCACATTCTCTTCCTCAGGTTGTTCTTGAACTTCAGAGAGGACATGAGCTTGATAAATTTTTCTTTTCTTTCTTTCTTCTTTGATCTTGAGGAGCATAGCAGAATCCTTAGCCTCCTTCTTCTCTTTAGACACCTTAGTGTCAACTACTTCCATTAACTCATCTAAGGGGAGAGAGATCAAATTATCGACATTGTACCCACTAGCTCGCAAGTAGTTCAATCTGGCTACCTTTAACTCATCCTACTGAGTATTTGGCCTATGGGTAGCTCTGTTTACAGCCTGTATGAATCTAGGGCTCTCTCATATTTGAGTTTCCTTGTACTTCCTCTTCCTCTCCCTTCTCTCTTCCTCAACCTCCTCTATAGTTAAGACTCTTTTACCCTTATCAACCACAGGCCCGTGGGACTCGGGGAGGAGGGAGCTTTGCCCTTTTTGTACTTATACTACTCTTGAGCTCTAGCCAAGGAGAGGTTATGAGATATCTTCACTAGCTGGTGTCCCACTAAAGGTAACTATGTTAGAAGGAGCAGAAGTCTCAAGGTTCACATGGTCCACAACTAGGCCTTCAATTGAGGTTTCTCCCTTCGAAGCTAATCTTAGGGTCTAACTAAGTATCCGGTTAACCAACTGCTTTCACTTATAGCATCTATCTATATATACTTGTTCTTCTTCTTCACTCTTTTGACATTTTATCTTTGATCTTCTCTGTTACCTGTCAGCCTGTCTCGTTTGGCTTGGATTGACAAGTGACAAGTTTAGTAGAGGAAAGCTTTCATAGAATCCTAGGTTATATATGTTGAGGATCTCTTTTTGACCCCAACCCTGAAATCTAGAAATCACCAAGGCCTTTCTATCAATGTCATACCTTCATCCTATGATTGGGTTATCAGCAGGATGGATGGAGGTGACATGGCCCTTAGTATAGCACCCTCCTTAAATAGGCTTTGAAGAATGGCATCCATACTAATATGGGCCAAAGGAGGTTGGTGAGTCTAGACATTTACAGATGAGGTTGGTGAGTCGTCACTTTGCATACTATAGGCAGTGCTTCCACGTTCTACGGCTGTAGTGACTTTCTCCTCCTTTGGTAGCATCACCTATCTACACAGGTGAGCTCGGGGTTAAGTCAACCATATCCACATGTTCTTATGGCTGTGGATGAGCATGCCTGGCAGGCATCTTAGCTAACTTGCCCTTGAGATTAGTGATCTCAAGTTGTTGATTAACAACCTACCTTTGTAAGGTGATCACCTGAGATTCCAGATGAACAACCCTTGAAACCAAATAGATGCAGATGTTTTGCAATGATTGCACCTGTAGTTGTAAGCACCCCTCTTCTTCATTAGAAGAATCATGGGGAGTTGAGTGTACATCACCAAAATCAGCATTCCCACCACCAAATATTGTTTCTTGGTCTCTGGATTTCCCCTGCTCAGTGACAACTTCATAAGAAGTGCTAGCGAGCTGGGTTGCCGTGGTTGAGGTCTTAAGGATGTAATCACTTACAAAAGTAAGAGCCTCTTCCACATGGACCTCTTGAACCTATTCAGAGAGGTCCACCTCAGTAGTGAGTGGATGATATGGGCTAGACATGGGAGTTGCAGGAGCACTCATCTCTCCTTGAATAGGGTAGGAGAAGAGAGACTCATGTTATTCACTGTATCACATATCCTCATCATCATATAACTCAAGGTTTGGGATTGGTTGGTTTAGATCAATAGGCTAGGGATGGTAACTGTACCATGAAGGTTGATCATCTGAGTGTTGAAACTCAGAGTGATGGCTTAAGGCCTGGGTGATGAGCTCATCAGGCTAAACATGAAAATCTCAACATTGATATGAGAAATAATGGGAGTGGTTTGCTCCTCTAGAGAAGTGGGAGCTCTGGTGTTCAGTTGCTCCATTATAGGCGAATGTATAGGGGCTTGCTCACTTTGCTTAGACTGGGCAAGGGTTTGAATGGTTCTTCTTTGGTAGGTGAAGGATATAATCGGCTGTGAGGGTGAAAGAGATGTAGGTGCTGGTTCAACATTGGGTGGGACTGCCAAGTTGTCACCTAGAGCTGGTTGCTCTAACATTTGAGGGACAAGGGTTGTTTCTACCCAAAAAAAAAATAGTAGTGCTTTTCCTCATTATTTTAAAGATTCTAGTCTTCATTCGTCCCAATTTTAGAATATTACCTATTCCCCTCAACTATGTGCTCAATTCAAAGTTAAGAATGTGTTTAAGCTATCTAGGGAACATGTAATACTCAAGGGAGTTCATGTTTGCAAGAAGATTTGCATATACAAAATAAGAATATCTAAACTTGACTCCCTGGACCATTCCATGGACTATCAAGGAAAGGTCTTTTGGAACTTGGTCCCATCCTCTATGTTTGTTGGATAAGGAATTGATAATGACATGGAGGAGGTATTTCCACTACGATGAGACCTTTCCCTTCCTGAAGGTCCTAAAGGAGTAGTCCCCTTCATAGCCCATCAACTAGAATGTCCTGTTAACTTCTTCCTTGTTCCTTGGTAAAGACAGTTAACCATCTTCATCATCCAGCTGTAGGTGGAGGTTGATCGAGGCTAGGGTGATGAAAACTGTCCTACCCTACACTAATGCCGATAGTGCCTTCTCACCGTCCATGAGGACTTCTTGTCACGTCCTCCAGAATTCTAGGAGATGATTCTCATAGAGAGGAGAATCTATGGTAAGGACGGTGAGGTATGAAAAGCGGGAAAGAAATAGGCATACTTCTGAGAAATCAGTATCCTTTGAAGCATCTAACAGAGCAACCTAATTATGTAGCCTGTGTAGTTACATGGCAAATAGAACCGGCTGGTTTAGGAGTGATCATGAGAGTGTGTAACATCATGGATGTTGTCTTTAGTGGAAAGATTATCAATATCAAGATATTCTTGATCACTGTCACCATATCCATCTTACGGGATCATTGGTTGTTGTTGATGAAAAAACTTTAGTCACATGGCCTTCCTTCATCTTCCAAACCATTTTTGGAAGATTACATTTGGCTTTCAAAACTTCAAAAGTTTTTATAACTTCAGATGTTTTGGAGACTGAACATTCGAAAGCTTTTGCATCCACTACAATAGACTTCAGTGCTTCGAAAGTATTCCTTTCTTCTAAGACCAAACTTGATCATGAGAGTGCGTAACATCATGGATGTTGTCTTCAATGGAGAGATTATTAGCATCAAGATATTCTTGATCACTGTCACCACCTCCATCTTCTCCTATATTGGAAAGCCTTTCATATGAATTTTGTGCCTCATTGCTAGAATTTGGAGGCATTTCACATGTATCAGCAGAGGGATTTTTCATGCTAGTGCTGATAGGATCTCCACTTGAAGTGTTGGTTACCACCGGAGCTGAAGGAATTTGAACATTGGTCTTCTCAGCTCAAATCTTGGATCAGGATCTATCGCAGAAATGATGTCTTTTGTTCTTAAAACATCTTCAAAAGATTTGTTAAAATAGTTGGTAACTAAATCAAGATCAAATAACCAATCAGGACAAGAACCATTTACACTGGGAGTGTGTTCATTAAAAGTTACATTGGCTGACTCCTCAACTACTCTAGTTATGAGATTTTATACTCTATAAGCCTTAGATTGAGAAGAGTATCCAATGAAGTGTCTATTATCTGCTTTCTCAGCAAACTTGGCTATATGATCTTTGGTATTCAAGATGGTGCATGGACAACCAAATGATCTGAGGAAACCAATGAAAGTTTTGCTTTTGTGCCATAGTTCATAAGGTGTCTTACCATGAGTATTAATTACTAAAACTTAGTTCTGCACATAACAGGCAGTGTTGACTGCTTCTGCCTAGAAGGTGATGAGTAGTTTAGGGTCAGAGAGCATGGTCCTTGTAGCTTCAATAAGTGTCCTATTTCTCCTTTTATCAACACCATTTTGTGGAGTAGTTCTAAGAGCACTATATTGTCTTGAAATACCTATGGGCATCATTTTTCTCAAAGTTTTAAAGTAACGAGCCATTGTCAGTCATGTGCCTCGAACAGCCAATTTCAATGATCCATACATTTTCTTTGGTATTCATTTGTTCCTACACATGAAAAGAGATGACTAGTTACATTTGAAAAAAACAAGCCTTGTGGTCTTAGGCTCATCAAGATGCACTGAAGAAAGATCAATAGTTATTGATCCTATATGCAAGCTTATGGGATCATTGGCTATTGTTGATGAAGAAACTTTAGTCACATGGCCTTCGTTCATCTTCCACACCATCATTGGAAGATTAGACTTGGCTTTTAAAACATCAGAAGTTTTTATAACTTCGGAAGTATAGGAGACTGAAAAGCTTTTGCATCTACTACAGCAGACTTTAGTGCTTTAGAAGCATTCCTTTCTTTCGAGACCAAGTTTGCTTCTAAAGATAATGTTCCATCGATCTCCTTTTGAGTCACCTTGATGCTTTTAAAGAAAAAGATTTTCCTTCTGAAGCAGTCCTCTTCTTCTTCTTCTCAAAGGTCTTCTTCATGTTCATGTATATGATACTCGTAGGATTGTAAATGCAATCCTTAGCATAATGAGTTGTACAACCACACATGATGCATTCCATAGTCTTACCTCTGAGTGTGACACCCCGTGTCTTCATGTTAACATTCTAGTCTTATTTCCTTGTTATTAAATATATGACAAATTTTATCTTCTTAGTTTATTTATTTACTTTTGACAACTTAACAAAATATTTAAACATAAATTATTTAAACCTACATCAGAAAATAATCTATATGTAAGATCCAAAAAATTGTTATAAAATCTAGAAAAAAAATCTACATGCTTCTTTGTTGATTACGCGTTAATCACATCTTAGATCCAAACTATTCAACATGTATTGGAAATGAAAAAACAATATGTAACATGAATTATTAACTATTTAAATTATACAAATATAAATTTGAATAAGAAAACGAAAAGTTTACACATATGTAAAACTCAGTTTACACATGTGTAAAACTCAGTTTACATATTTGTAAAACTCACTCTACACATATTTACATATAAAAAAACTTTAAAAAATATATACACATTTGTAAAAACAAAGTAAAAATACATGAACAAGTTTACATATAAAAACCTAGTAAAAATATATATACACATGTGTAAATTGAGTTTACACATTAGTAAAACTCATTTATATTCAAAAAATCTAATGAAAAAATAGATCTAATCTACGTAAAAAAAAAGATGTAAAAAACCCATATCTAAATTTAAACACCAACAAAAATTTCTTACAAATCTAACTGGCACTATCGTAGCCATCTCCACTATTGCTGACACCGCCATAATCATCACTGTTGCCACCATAGATGGTGGTCAACCTTTGGTAGTGTTGATGTTTAGAATAGATCTAACCAACGTGTATTAAAAAAATGTTTGAGTAGTTTTTTTAAAAAAACATCACCAACAAAAGTTCTTACAAATCCAATATTTAACAACCAAAAAACTCAAATCTAACTTTGAAAATCAACAAAAAAACCAAACCTTCGTCGCCACCATCATCGTCATCACCGTTGTTGCAGCCACTGCCACCACCATCATCGTCGCCATCGTCGCTACCACCGCGATGACATCATCGTCGCCACCATAGATGGTGGTCAACCACTTGTAATGTTTATTTCTAGATAAATAGAGAAAGACGATTGTTGTAGCCACACCACCACTATCGTCGTCGCTGCTATGGCGGCCATCGCCACAACCATCGCCACGACCATCGCCGCGACAATCGCCGTCGCCACCATCGTTGTTGACGCACCATTGATATGACCGTCGGCGTCACCACCATCTTTGTTGTCGTGCCATCACCACGACTGTTGCTGTTACCATCGTAGATGATGGTCAACCACTAGTGGTGTTGATGTTTTTTGAAATAGAAAGATGAAATCTTGTATGTGCAGATAGAAATAAAAAGATTTTTAGAGAGAAATAGAAATTGATGATAATGAAATGGTGATGGAAATTCCATAAGATTTAAAGCAAAAAACTAGGAGGGTGGGAAAACACCAAACTATCCTTTTTTGTCTTTTTCTATATATGGTCCCACCATTGAACCAAAATGTATTTTTTTTATTTTAAAAAATCTGAACCATTAATCTCAATCTAATTAGTGGTTAAGATTTGTTTTATTGGTTTACATAATTTTTAATAGTTTACAATTGAACTTATCCCTATATATATATATATAAATTTATGATACAAAGTGATAAATTTATGAGAAGTGTACAAAGTAACAACAACTATTGATCTTAGAGTTGAACCATTCAAACTTAAAATAGAATAATCACGCAAAAAATATGACTAGAGGGGTAGATTTGAAAATAGTATACAATTGTTGACCTTTTTCAAGTTCCTCCTAGAAAAGTAACTATTTGAGACTAAATTATCGGAGACTAATCTAGCATTATCAGATACATAGTATCGAAGACTAATATATTAGTTACAAATGATATTTGAGAAAGAATTTTTATAAATAATGCACGTAACTGATAATTAGTCTCTAAAAATAACATAACTTATTGACAACTAAACTTCAATCACAAATACACATATACACTAACAGTTTTTGGAGGGAGATTTAAGGGTAACTGAATTTCAATCCCAAATAAGATACGTAAATGGCATCATTGTATGAGAAACTAATAATCAAGCTCTAATAAATAAGACATATATTGGAGATTGAAAATTAGTTCTTAATATTCAAAATGAATACTGATATTGAAATAATTAATAACTTATTTATCGTCTTTAATTTTTTGATAAAAAATATATTATTGTAAGAAATGAATTGAACATTCAAAATCAGTCTTAAATATATTGTAATTGTCGCTATTTGTAACTGATATTTAATATCTAAATAAGTAAGTAGACGTAATAATTGGAGACTTAGATTCAGCCTCCAATAGAGAAAATAAATTTTCTATTTTTAAAGAATATATTAGTGATTAAAAATTAGTTATTAATATTTGTATTGTAAATTTGAAACGGGGATTGATTTTTAGTTTGGAATAACTTTCACATAGGAAAAATAATTAAGGATTGATTTATATTATCTAATAATATGACACAACTTATATAATTTTAAGTATAATATTGAAGATTAAGATTCAGTCTTAAACATGTTATGAATGTTCTTATTTAATATAAATATTTAGTCTCTAGATAATTATATAAACAAAATAAATATGAAATGACATTCAGATTATAACAAAGAAAACACATTTTACTATTTATATAAAACTTAGTATAGATTACAAATTAGTTACTAACATTCATAAAGCAAATCAAAGTAGAGGCTGACTTGCAATTTGGAAAAACTTTTGAGTAGAAACTAATTAATGATTGATTAATATTCTCTGATAATATGATACAAATTATGCTATTATAAAAAAGGTATCGAAAACTAAAAATCAGTCCCTAAAGTTTAAGTACTTCAAGACAAAAAGATGATAAACTAACAGTTATTAAACCAGCAAGCAACTATTAATTACTAAAACAAATAAATTGAATATACACCTTTCAAATCAATAGTTTGTTCAAATAGTATATGCATGAGTATATGCTTAACATAATACATAATATTTACAAATCAAATCCAACAAAATAAAACAAAAATAAGTTCAAAGTTAAACAACACAAAAACACTCGTTATCATCCAAACCAGCTTGCAACAATATCATATCAAAAATCTCTTTATGCCTGAGTAACAGAAGCCTTTATAATAAGTTCCTTTAAAGTTCAGCCTTATCACAAATCCGAAAACATATTATAATCAGGTTATCTAAATCATTAAATATAATGGTTAAAAGTTTAAAATTTTCACCAAAAATATAAATAGTTTTTAACTATTATGCATAGAATGTCTTTTTCATGTAAACCCATGAATTACTTAAGAGTATAACTGTAAAACAAACGGATCAAGTCAAGCGGGGTGCCACTTCAGTTAATGTTTGGTTTAGTACGTGTCAAGTTAAAACAACAGAGTACGATGGGTTCAAGTTGGGTCAGGTTGGTTATATAGATAGCACAAAATAAGTTCAAAAATCAACAAGTAAACTAAATATTATCAAAGTAGAAAAATAACTCGTAAGCTCAAGCCATTAAATCAAATCCAAACCAGAATTAGGTGCTATATGGGTCAAATTAGATACGACCTTATTAATTACTACATGCCTTCCCATTTACCTACCACCATTATATCCACGGTGAATGTTTGAATAATATGAAATAGTAGCACCCACATGGATTATTATTTTGCAGCCAATATAGCCCCCTAACAACAGCTATAAGCTATTTTTGAGAGGCTATTAACAACCCAAACATGTCTCTTTTTAACCTATACCTTAAGCATAATACTTCTAATTAGTTCATGATGTTTACCTTGTCAAACAGGTCACGAAAACTCGATTCTTTGTTGCCTGTTACTCTTCAAGAACACCTCTTTTTCTACTTAACATTTTAGGTTGCTGCAAGGATTTCAAAATAATGTTAATGATTCAATAAGACGACCTAAAAGTTCATTCCTAACCTACGGCATATCCATTAAATGATATCAATAATCCAGTATCATAAAGATCAATTAGGGAAAAGTAGGAGTACTCACGTCAATTAGGGTCAATATTATCAATTAATCTCAAATTAGGGTCGCTTAAGAGTAACTAACATCAATGATTATTTTATGTGTATTCGTTATAAACATAACTCCATGAGATGTTAACAATAATCCTAACAAATATGACCCTTAAAGATTAATCAGGGGAAACTAGGAGTACTCGGTAGTGTTTGTAGGATGTCAATTCTCTTATTCAAAGAACATAGACTTAAATTGTAATAGGAATTCTTACCTTCTAGTATTAAACTAAAGTAGCACCTGATCTTAAATCAACTCCGGTACATGATTCTCTTTTAAAGTTCTTGATTATGACTTGTGCAACCCTAATTCCCTAAAATCGCAGCTTATACATCAGAACATAACCATCATTCGGTTAAAGTGTTATGAATTGAAAGATTTACAATTACCTTCAATTGCAGAAAGAGAAAAGACGAAGACGTATGAATTTTTTTTGGTTGCGTAATTTCTTTGATAGGAACAATAGAAGACATACATGGGTGACTCGTATATTAGTAGGTGGTGTTCTTCAAATCATCTGGATAACTTATAATATGCATATCATTAGGTTATTTACATTATTTAATTTTAAATATGATTCAAGCCTATTAGATCAATAAATTTTAATAGGTGTTGGGTTAGTTTAATTGGATATGTTGGGAATCAATTTTTAAAAGGGATACAAATGAGAAGAGCTGCTTGTAAGTAACTCGGGATCAGATTTGTTAAAAGCTCAAAGCAAGTAGAGGCGAGCTCGAGCATAAAAAAACTCATTAAATGATCGAGCCCGCTCGCAACGCTAAACGAGCTTTTTATTTATGTACTAGTTTTAATAAACACGTGTATTACACGAGTTGAATAAATAAAATATTAAATAAAAATTATAATAATTATAAAATGATATTCTAAGATAAGATATGATTGAACTTGTGTATGAGTAAAGACAATAAGTAATAAAATAATATTATTATTTTCTAAACTTTCATTTTTTAAACTTTTTTGTTTTCTCCAAAAAAATATTAAACATATTATTTTAAAATGAATTGTTTATAAAAAAATGCCAATTTAAAAAATTTTCTAAATTGAACTTTCTACTATTGAACTTTCTGCATTGTGCAAAGAATATTCGACCGAGAACCACTCAATCGATCACGTAAGTTAACTTGTTCTTTAATAGGATGTGTAAGAACAATGAAATTAACTTCTCTATTGATGTTCCTATTTTGGGTTTTTATTAAACTAGAATGATTTATTACTATTCAAATGGATGATTGAATTGTATTTTGTCAATTGACTATTTGTTGCAAATTGTGAACTTCTGAATTGGATTGCATTCGAATGAAAGTACGACTGATACTTACATTATGCTACATTTGGCTTAAAGTTTGAGGACTTCATTTGAATTAAGTTATATCCATTTGACTTGTGAAGTCTAATTCAATGTTTCATTTAAACAGATTCAAATACATTTGGCTTAAAGTTTGAGGACTTTATTTGAATTAAGTTATATCCATTTGACTTGTAAAGTCTAATTTAATGTTTCATTTAAACAGATTCAAACACTACTAAATGTCAAACAAGTGATTCTTCACAATAGTTCATATTACGATTGTAGTGGTTGGTTACTAGTGTTATAGAAAGTACATAATAGTGATAAGGGTTTTGGCATTAAGATTCCTATGCAGTATGCACCTAAATGCTTAAGGCTGCAGTTATGATGGTCATTTAAGCATCACATGTTGGGTTAATTTTACCTTTAGAGTTCATCAGTTTTATTTAAATTTGATTGCATTCTACCTAAGTGTTTCTTGCAATTCTTATCTGGGTTAGCAAAATCTTTTTTTTATCTATTTCATAAAAATCCCTAATGATAAGTTTAGTTAAAACTTCAATTAAGTAAATAAGCACACAAAAAGCAACACACACACGGAATAAAACTAGTTATTGTCAATTTTTGGGCTTATATTTTGTAACACACTGTGATGAGGGCTAATGTCTGTCAAAATTTAGAAAAATACGCCCTCCCAACATGCCAAGCACGTTAGGCATTATTGTCAATTTCTAATCAGCATTTAAGTTTTCTGCAGTATAATGTGGATGTTTATGTTAGGGACGATGGTTCGTGCCATTAGAAGAAAGAGATCTAAAGGACAAGATTCACGTCAACTTAGAATTTAGTCAACCATTGATGGGATTTCATCAGAAATCGTATAGCAACCCACACGTAAACGCAATCGTCGTTCGTCAAACATTGATTCTAATGGTAAATGTTCATTTTGTGTATTTTTTATATCATATAAGTATCTTTATTTGTAGTGAATATTAATAATAATATTTTAAAAATGCAGATGTTGCAGTCAAACCTATTCCCCAACCAGTTAACTTTTAATTTTGTACAAGGTTAAGTTCAATATTTTAATGCTAGATGTTTTTTATACATATGCATGTTTTTACAATGAGAAATGATTTTATTCTAATGCACTTTCTCTTACTTATAATAATTATTAATATGCATGCAAATGAGCATTCAGATGCGAATCAATCCCTATCGATCCACCAAAAAGGTCTGATTGAAGTCTTAATCATAGTGCTTCAAAGACTTTGGAGACCTTGCCTGACGGTTCTAAAATTTCTTTAACAATGTCCAATGAACATGTTAACAAAGTAAAGAAATTCATTAGGACTTCAGCTTCTCAGTTTGCAACCAAGTGTGGTATTGTAATGCGTAATATATGTCCGATGAACTTTCATAAATGGTAGTCCACTCCCGCCAATGTTAAGGATTAGATGTATCAAAAGTTACAAGTTGTAAATATTTTTAACTTTTATGTATTGAGAAGTTATTAAAATGTTATATTTTTATATTCAATATAAAAAAATATTTTAAATTCTAATTTTGATTTGCATTAAACTATTTTTTGTGTTTCCTTTTATATTTTTATTGGTATTATTCACATATACAAAATTCACGTTATTACGAACAGATAGAGTTTTTATGGAGTATGTGGATGATCATATACATTATCAATGGTGACGCACCAGAGCTAAGTTAAGTGCTCACTAGAAAAAGAATAAGGGAAGAACCAATCCACATTTAGCAAGATCAAATATGGATCGTAATTGTCAAAGCCTGGAAGATTGGAACCACTTATGTAACTATTGGGAGTTTGTAAGGCCCCGTTCCTGGGACACTCACAGTTGGACAATCATCGCACATACTACTTAAATCACATTACAAATCATTAAAGCATTGCAGCGGAATAATTTAACAAAAACCATTTCATGCATTAATAATTACTTTTGCAAAATAATACATCATTGTTAGAGTCACAAAATATCATTTGATGCATTACAACACAAAAACATCATTTCATCATAAAATGGATGCCATCTAAAATCTTTGCCAAGTAGCTTCGCCTCATGCCATCCTCAGCAACCATTACCTGCCAACTGAAAATGCATAAAAGTCAGCGTTGCTGAGTGAGTTCTAGTTTTATAAAAATATTCATATTAACTTCCATTCTTTAAAACATTTTCATACTTTCGCACATGATCACACATCGTACATACATAAAGGTAATATTTATTATCTTCCGTCATCGTTCTTTTCGTACTTTTCGCACTTTACATCATCTTTCACTTATATCTAGATCCTGTCATATGCTAAACCCCCCTCTTGCTCACGAAGCCAACTAATCTAGGGTTTAGCGACAAGGATCCCATATCGCACGTATGGAACAGTCACCAAGACTGATTCCCCTGTGTGTGAACCCTCATGGGTCAACCAAAATCACACGCTGTATGACACACAGGTGAGCTGACAACTCTCGTTGAGTTATGAACCTCCTTAGAGCATTCACAGTAGGTTTGGTATATTTATGTGAGTGTGTTTCTTAAAATTTGAGGAATGGTTGTAAATGGTTGTGAGTGGAGAAGAGAGAAAAGTTACTTTTCATTTTGTATATTTGGAGAATCACTGTTCAACCCTTATAAATTTTTTAATATTTTTGAAAGTGGTTGTGAGTAGAAAAGAGAGAAAAAGTAATGATAAAAGTATAAAAAAATATTATTTAATTGAGAAGGAGAGAGAAATAGTAGTGTTTTTAGTGTAATTATAAGGATAAAGATATGAAACCTGATGTGAATGCTCTTACATTTTGCTTGCAAGACTTTCATTCATTCATTCATTATGTTCCACTTTCATTATCTTAGATCTTTCGCTATGTTAAGATAATACTTTACGTTTATTATCATAGTCACACCACGTAAAGCCACGGAATAATACATAATAAGGAACATAAAGAAAACAGGCCATAAACATACATAACATCATCATACATCACCCCCAAGGACATCCCAAGCCATAGCCTAAAAATCTCTTTTTCCCAAAAATTTTAGAATATTTTCTAAGGCATTGGGCGCATGAGCACTATGCACGCGCATGAGCACTATGCACGCGTATGAGCACTATGCAGGCGCATGAATACTTAGGCGCATTGGAATACTTAGGCGCATGGGCACTATGCGAGCGCATGGCCTACAGTTAGGCGTCTGGACAACTTTCTAGGCACACGAGTACTATGCAGGCGCATGAGCCTGATTTAGGCGCTTGGGCACTTAGGCGTTTTGGCAGTTGGGCGTATGGTCACACTTAGGCACCTGGGCATAATTCTAGGCGCATGGGCATTATTTGTGCGCATGAACCTTAAGCGCATGAGTACTATACAGGCGCATGGCCAACTGTTTTCTAACTAACATCATTGTCAGACCCCAAATTATCATCTAACCTGTTCCAAACCTAGTTCTAACATACTAAGCATCATAAACAAGCATAAAATCATCCCGAACATACACCCACCCAAAACAGGGCACACACATTCATACGGGTACACACCCAACTTTAATAAAAACGTTAAAACATGCATTTACAGCCCCAAACCAGGTTAAAACATTTAAAAACACAGATCTAGAACTCACCTCTTGCAACTTTCGAGTAAGACTTCCTTCAAACCCGAATGCTTATGAGTTCAAACACCTAAAAAAACACCAAAAACACACAACCGAGCACACACAAACACATAAGCACATACCCGAATGCTGGAAATCAGCCAAGAACACCCCAGAAATCAGAAAACTAACATGAATTCAGCTTGTTCTTCTACTTCTCTCTAAAACCGAGAGAATTCTCTCCTTTCTCTCTCTAGAAAATCCGATGGAAAGATGGTACAGGGGTTATGGGCGGCCATGACCACCTTTTTGAACAATCTAATAAAAATCTTTGCCCCATGTACAACTTTAACCCCTCAACTTGGGTTATTTTACTTTTCTTTCCTTTTCTTCACTTTTCTCTTACTTTAAAATTTCCGGGTGTTACAGAGTTAAAATCAACTCAAGTAAGTTTGCTCAATACTTGAAACCAATTTATTTATAATTTTGGATTACAAACCTTTTATCTTCATATTTGCAGGACCGTGTGAAGGGTGAGCAACTCAGTTTTCACAATGAGGAGAGACTTAGAACACTTGACAGATCAAATAGGGAACTGGCAGGATAAGATGATACTAGAATAACACAAGTAAATAAGAGACAGAAAGCTTAAGAACAAGATAATTGGTTTCAAGAAAGATGTATATTGCTCTCAAGTTCTATTACAAGTGTTACAAAGCATAGAAATAAAATACAAGAACCTGAGATACTTTATACTACCTCCTACAACCGGCCATACATTGAAAGCCAGCTGGAATCACTAATCTAGAGAACAAGATCAATGAAAAGTCAAAAGGACATGCTATAGCTCACATCCTATTGTAATACAAAAAGGATAAAAGTATATAAACTAGAAAGTTACAGACTTAAGACCTTAATCTACAACTTCCTAAAGCATGGACCTTTTCACCAATTTGTGTAAAGTTGGTGAGCCTGCAGAGTGGCAGCGAAAAGTTGGTCAGCTTTTCTGAAAAGTTGTTGATCACAGAGAGCATGTCTTCTCTGTCTTCGGAAGAAATCAGTCTTCTATCTTTGAGGCTTCGGAAGACTTTGTCTTCTAAGCTTCGGAAGACTTCATCTTTGGCTTCGGAAGAATTGGTCTTTTGGCTTCGAAAGATTTTACACTTGTGTAATTTTCTTGTAGAGTGTAAAACTTCCGAAGTAACTTCTACCATACACAAGGTGCATGCATGCAGGAGACACCCTGATTGTTTTGAGTGCATCAGCCTCTTGTATAATCCTTACAATATTGTATATAATAATGTTCTTTTACGTAAACTACAACAAACCGTTGGCCACACGGTGTTCATGATTATGTTCTTTAACATTGTCAATTTCCATGAAAAGATAACTTAGTGTATAAGATTAAAATAAATTTCTCATTTTTGTATGTTGTTACTGCGTTATTAATTATAATATTTTTTTTATTAATTTGCTATGTATTTTTTGAATTTTTTGTTTTGGGTTTTAGATTCTAGTATGTGGGTTGGTTTTTAAAGAAATATAGTACTCAAATGGAAGTTAATCATCAAAAACAAAGAATTGCAAGTAGAGAAGGCTTTTGATCAATCGTCAATCATATATTTTACATGGTAGGTCTTGAATATTCAAAATTTTAAATGGTTTTATCTGATTTAGTAAATTAGTTTAACACCCTTAATTTATTTTTAAACCATATCTGAAACCTACACATTAGACTTTTTATTATTTGGATTGCACTTGCATGTAGAGTTTGTATATAACTTAGTATGTCACTTAATAAATAAACACAAACACACATGTGTGTAGTACTACTAGATTTGTTTAGAAAATTTAATTGTGTTCTCATTCATTATTCTAATTGAGCTTAAAGATAAATTTGGAAGCTTAGTTGTGCACTTGTTCATTTTTTCTAATTGAGCTTGAAGATTGAATAACTAGTGATCTTAATTGTTTTTTTAGCTGTAATTTTGTCTATGCAACTTGACCCCTAATTTCATATTTTTAAAAGTATATTTATCAATCTTTATAAAGTGTTCTTAAGTTTCATTATTAAAGACAAATTGCGAGACTCAGACAGACCCTACCCCATTTGAAGTGTATCACAAGTTGTATTTTAATGCTGAAAAAAAAAAAGGATGGCTTAATGATGACGCACGCATTCAATATGTAAGTTATAACTCTCTAGGATCATGTGAACTTGATAATATTTTCAGAATGTTAATTGATTTACTATACTTTTAATTGTGTGAAGAGAATATTATTCGTCATAAAGAGGAGGCGGTGGAATTATTAACTTCAGAAGGTACAACTATAACAACTACCATGCACCACGAGCTAGAAAATGAGGCAATTTAAAGCGTGTGTGCCAAAGGAAAAAAACAAAAAAAAATATGCAAGGATGGTAGGTGTTGGACCGGTGGTTAGAAAAAAGGATTTGTGGATGACATCAGAAGCTCAATCCTCTCAACAACCTTCAAGCGAAGCTGAAACTCTTCAAAATCAAGTTGCTTCACTCGAAGAAAAATTGAAACAAAGCAATGAAAAGTACAAAAAATTTTCGATATTCATACGCTCAAAGTTTTCAGATTTTGTGGGTGTAGCATCCGCAGCTGCAAGTAGTGGAGCAACCGATTCAGAGGAGTAACTCAATGATGATGTTCATGGCAGTGACAACTTGATTTAGTATGTTAGCTAAGACATATGTTATAGTGTTTGGTTGTTTAATATTTTAAATTTTAAAATTAATCGTCTAATTAGCATTAACAGTTTGATTTTGTATGTTAGCTAAGACATATTTGGACTAATTTTAAAAACTAATCTTGCTACTCTAAACATATATATACTAGTAGGAACCCGCGCGATGCTAGTGCGGCGGCAATGAAATTTTACAAGCGAATCAATTTGGGTTGTGTTTCATCAAGAATAAATCAATTTGCCAAAGATTAGACACAATGAAAGTTATCCAAACTATATTTTCACACATAGTCTCCTAAATAAATGTTTGGAATTACATATTTAAGCACCTTATGATTAATGATTATATTATTAAATTAAGTTTACTTCACACCAAGAGATACCTTATAAGTTTGAATATTAAACCAATAAAAAGTAATCATATAACAACCCAAAGTTAAATCAAAATATTATTTTAATGTCATACAACATTTAAAACAAAACATACAATGACCAAAGAAAATAAATCATTTAACATCACTTTAGCAAAATTGGATAGATTAAATCTAATCAAGAAAAGAAAAGTAAACAAATACAAATACAACTAAATGTTGAAATACTGAAGTAAGGGGGTGTTTGGCCTAGCTTTTTTAACAAAGCTTATAGCTGTTTTAGCTTTTTTTACAAAATAAGCTTAACTTGGTGTTTGGCCTAGCTTTTTAAGCTTATGCTTATTAGCTTATATAAGCTAATTTTAAGAAGCTTATTTGAAGATGGTTTTTTAGCTTATTTGATAAAACTTATTTGTATAAGGGTGTAAGTTACTCATTTGCCATCAAATGATGGTAGATTAATGATTATTGAAGCAACTTATTACCATAACAAATTAAAGAATGATGAATTTAACGTATAATCAACTTGTAGAATATAAGCTAATCCAAACACTTAAAAAGAGCTTATCAAATAATAGAAAATAAGCTATAAGTTACTTTAAAATATAAGCATAAGCCAAAAAATAAAAGCTAGGCCAAACCCCCCCTAACATCATCAACGTCATGGGAACCAACTATGTATACCAAATGTTAAACAAATACATTAAAAAGGTTTAAGCCAAGTGCTATATTCCAAGGAGCATGACAGCACCAAATGAAAAAGTTCTTTTATGAATATTTTGAACATCTTAAAAGGAGAGCTTTCATGGAGAGTATAACTTATGCTTGTTTTATCTAACTTATTATCTACATTTAAAACAAAAATGGGTCTCGGGTTAAGTCATGTAAAGTTTTAGTTATGTTGAGTTGACCCATTATCAATCTTTCGTCAATTTTCACAAGCTTACGAATAAATTATGTAATAACACATGTAGAAAGATATCACAAAAAAATTAATGATCAACTTGTTTTTGGTAGAAGCACAACTTGGAGTAAACAAAAAGAATAAGGAAAAAGCTGCGTAACTAGAGGCCTCTAAAATGGGGTCAGGTGGATAACCAGCTCTAAAATATGAAGCTTTTATGTCAAAAACAGAGGATTATTTTTTTATGTTTGATCAAAACCAAAAAATCTTTTTTTCTAATAATACAGTAACTAAAATTAGTATATAGATGATATGTGGTACATGTAGGAACAAAACATACCTTACATTGTCATAACATCCTTAATGTTGCAAGATCAGGAATGGATCCCGTTAAGCTACTATCCCAAACCACATACTAATTCAATCAAACATTTCTTGAAACTTTAAGTGGATAAACTCATAAGTAAATATATAGCAACTTAAGTGGATTAACTATAGAATGAACCTGCTTTTTGTTTCTAACAATGGTTCATAGTCCTGGATTTCAGTTCGTACAAAAGTCCACTTGGAACATAACTTTAGCATATATATCATTATTAACCTTGAAAATATGATATATTTTCACAGGAAATTACATAATCCATCAATTAAAAAAATAATTTGAAAAATCTTATTTATAATATATGAAGATAAAAATTAAAATACATTATACTTGATAAAATTACACTTAAGATCACTTAAGATTGCAGGTGTATTCATTCTGTTATTTCTAATTTTATCACATATTTATATATATAAAGTGCTAGACTAAGGTCATTATATTTAAGTGTCAATTGGGTCAAATGGGTGAAGTATGTCAAATGGGTGAAATGGGTCAAGTGACATCTAATGCATAACCATAAACTAAAATTATTTTTAACAAATATTTGAGTAAAATAATTTGCAAAATTGTTCAAAGTCGTCTAAACTAATAATTGGTTTCACTCATTCTATACGACATCATATATATGGAAGGAGTTACATGAAACATGCTATTGGAGTAGTAGAAAATCAAAAGAAGCATCATAAATAGTAAAGAAGAACAAAACCAAAGTACCAAAATATAAGTCACATCTTCATTTAAGTTCAATAAATTACTAATCCAAACATGATTAGTGTTAATAACTAACTGGTGTGTCATATTCAGCAAGTATAACAAAGGTTATAAAAGTCTATCCTAAAATCATAAAAACTGTTTTTCTTATTTGGATGAAACCTCAAGAACTTGGAAAATGGACTAACCAACTTGTCAAAATCTCATAAACAATTTAGCTACAAATTTAAACTTTAAAATTTATGCTATAATTTCCAAGTTCAAGTGACTCTAGCCGATCCATAAAGACCACCATCATGACCTTAATCAATCACAAACATATTTATTTTGTTTTGTTATTAGCACCAACTTTCATGCAATTAAACTATTATGTTCACATTTAAGATACCTCTAATCATAATAAGATAAGGTAAATGTAAGAAGTAGGTTCACTTTTATATTAAAAGATTGTAATTCTAACGATACTCTCGTTAGCCATGGAAAATATTTTAGTAAAATACCATTTACAAATACGACTAGAAAAAATAAATATAACAATATTTATGTACCAAACTTGATTCGAACATCCATTTTTAGTATATACTTCAACGAGTCTTCATATAGTATTCTTGACTTGAGTCTTCATCACGTTCGAATCTTCAACTATACCTCTTGATAGCAACAATTAACAAACAAAATATTGATGGTCGTGGCTGAGGATCGTGTTAGACACGGGTCCCTTAAAACAGATTTCGCGTATCTACTCAAGTCAACGCGTCTGTCTCCCAGGGTACCACAGCCAAAGCAGTATGTACTACCAGAGAGTGCCTCGGGCCCGAGAGATCACCGGGTAAAATATGTGTTATGATGTTATATGAAAAAGGTTAAAGATGACGGTGTAGGAAGAACAATTTAGAGAATGCTCATCTCTAAATTTCTATTAAACTTGTTGACACTAAAGAAAATAAATTTCTTATATACTCATGCAAAAAAATTAACATTAATGTGAGTTTTATGACTTACAACCAAAACTTGCATTTGATTTATGAAATGTTTTATGAGATCAAATTAAAACTCTTATTTCATTCATGACATGTTTAATGCCAATTTTAAAAACATAATAAACATTTATAATATTTATTAAAAGACTTGGTCAAAACATAAAACATCCATGTTAGTCAATACATGGCTTTATTAGCATTATGTAAGAAATTTCAACAATTCTTACTATAATCACCCAAGTTTCACTTTCTTCATTTCGACCACTCAACTTTGAGTATCGATATCTAATTCATCTTAGCTTTAATTTGGACATGGTATAGTTCGTTACAAAACGAGAACTTAAACCAGTAAATAAATAAATACATAAATATAATTATTTTATGTCCAAATTTCCAACAATCCCCCACATGAATGGAGATCGATCAAAACACATAAAATTCCCAATGAAAACTTGACAGTTAAGTCTTGCAGGATAGGTAGGTATTCCCATTGAACCTTCCTTTGTGAAGCATACTTAACCTCCTTATGGTGTGTAGAAGCGATGTCTTTGAACAGACACCATTTTGTGTAGATGACAATACACATTCACACAAGACTCTCGCTAGTCGGGCACATCCCCTCATTGTCGTGTCCGTTATGGTCATGGATCACTATCCTGGTTCTACGAGAGCTCTAGGATTTGCGCCTCCCCATAAATCTATTCGAAGCGACCTCACTTCTCTCTAACATAGGTGATTCCATGAATCATTAAAAGCATCATGGTTATATTGATTCTCATAATCATTTAACCTGAATATGCTTAACCTTTCCTTGGTCACTGCCCCAGAGTGAATGGACTAGGAAGTTCATGACTCCCTTTTAGTTTTAGGGTACTCCCCTACAGTGACTCCGTTGGTTGGTCATATGATTAAGTTGTCCTATTGAACCTAGATCTTGGGATCTCCAGTCAACTAGGTTAGGTTTCCCTCATATTCCCCTTTCACTACGGGCTTTAGTCCAATTCCTCTCTATCTTGTCTCGTTACAACCCGCAAGTTGTTGGATCCAAAATTGTTATCTATCACTTCGTCAAGTGGATATAGATAACTTCAATCAAGATATGTTTTCATGATGTGTTCTTGACTCATAAGTTAATAATTGCTATTATGAAACTTCTAAGTGTATTTTAAGAACACAATTCTAATTTCAAAACAAACACATCTCCTTTATGCCTTTGGTAGCATCTATCAAGATTCTAAATCTAGCCAATTAGAATCCGAGTCTATCATAGACTCTTTATGACCTTTGTGTCAAAATCAATATTGCTAATATTTCATTTTCAAATGCAAGAAACCCCCACATTTAAGTGTTATTGGATAACATCCATATGGGTTAATGAAAGCTTCTCACTTTCTAAATAGGTTTGAGAAAACTTATGACCTTTGTGTCAAAATCAATATTGCTAACATTTCATTTTCAAATGCAAGAAACCCTCACATTTGAGTGTTATTGGATAACATCCATATGGGTTAATGAAAGGTTCTCCCTTTCTAAATTGGTTTGAGAAAACTTTCTCACAAAACCATTCTACATACCTTAAAGGATTGTTTCTAAAATGGCCTCTCCCCCACATTTCTTGCAATTTGATTTAAAATGAGGTTTGTGATCGGACAAACCTAGAAAGCTGAGTACTCCTCATTAGAACTTGTAAACTAGATAACATTATCTAGTTAGTTAAGTTTTCCATAGGTTATATCAACCTTTTTAACTGGATGAGTATCCTCTTTTAAATTTTTCTATACATGATTGACCTCCTTAGAGCATCATAATTGATAAGTACTATGCTAGCATGCTTTAGACTATAGTACTCTAGCATGTGAACAGAAGATGCATCATTCTGATCCTTCACAGCTTTAAGGAATAACACACTATCCCTTGTCCATATTCATGTCTTATTTTAGACAAATCATGAGACTTATTCTTAATCATTCGGTTAGAAACATAACTCATTTTCTTTTAATGCTCTCATCCATAGGCATTAATACAATAGGTTGGTAGCAACTCAAAGACAAGCTCGGTACCAATCTAGTGTACACACACTCTAGTAGTTGGCATTGAGTTAAGACCAAGATCTCGGTACCATTTGTCAAAACTACTCAGCCGACAATCAAGCACAACAGTGCGAGTGTGTGAAGTGTAAAGTGCACCATCTTCCCTTTGACTTATAAAGACTCAATAATAAATCTCAATTCAATTCACTTTGGTGAACACATTCATCATTAACAAAATAAATAAAACTCGTCTACAATCAGTATTACATTAAGACAGAGTCAAACACATAAACACTTAATAATATGCAAATCATAAAGTTTGCCTACAGTTATTGGCACACATGTCTTATTGTTTCCTTTAAGCTATGTATAACTAGAATACTTTCTCAAATGAAAGAAAAATCCTCCACATAGCTCTAACAACATTAAGATGGTAGACGCATTTACATTTAGATCTTTTCAAAATGAATTTAGCTAAATTCATTGAAGATAACATATATTGCTTTCATATGTAGATTTATCCACACTTGTGAATTTTTATGATAATTTCAAATGAAGTTTATCGGTATATCTAATACTTGTGTATTTCATCTCAACACACTCATCATATTTCGATCTCATGATATGGTAAGACATTTGATGTCTCATCTTTGACACTTAAACAATTCATCAACTCTCAAGTTGTTTCTTATGCAAATCTCTTATTGCACTATCCGTTTAAAGTTATATATTTTCTAAACATTATATAATTGACGTTTAAAATTATTTCTCTCAAAATCATTTTGAATGTTATAATAAAAATTGATTTATTTCGTTGTAAATATTGCATGTGTTATCTTAAGATATTGAACACAAATAATAATACAACCGAAATTAAAACGTAAAGTGTAAAACACTTTTTAATAATAATTCAAACGGATAAAAATTACATGTAGGTATCAAATCTCCAAGTGTTATTATCTATAACACTTTCATCATTATAGCAATGATATCTATTTTGTGGCATGTCTTGAAGTACTCCTTCGATAATACTTCATGCAATCATACGATTAAGTTTCTCATTTCATCTTGAAACTCTAAATTTAAATAGTCAAAACCGACCAAAAAACAACAACGTTATGTATACACTATCTTATTTATAAGTAGTTGTATTTCAACAATTATTTCTATTCACAACAATCTCGAGTTTTTTTTTTTTCCGAATAATCTTATCGAGACTATTATGTTGTTCGAGACGTGCTACTATGAGTAGTAACCATTTTAGATTGCAAAATACATGTTTTATTAATTCAAAACATTTCGTAGCTTTGCAACTATTTTAAATATTTATTTTATTTCTTAATCACAAAAGTCAAGACCATAAACTCCAAAATTGGTTTTATTATATAAATTAATATCTAACACGCTCGTTAGAAGACAAACATTTACAAATGTTTTTTTTTATTTTTTTTAACACTTTTCGATTTATATAATAAATTGTTTCTAACACATTTATTAGAGAATAAATAATTTTAAAACGTTTTTAAGTAGAATAAACCGTTTCTAACACATTTATTAGAGAATAAATGATTTTAAAACGTTTTTAAGTAAAATAAACCGTTTCTAACGCATTTATTAGAGAATAAATGATTATAAAAACGTTTTAAACACATTTTGGTTTATATACATAAACCATTTTTTTTTAACAAATAATTACAACAATCATTTTAAATATTATGGTTCTTATTAAATAAACCGTTTTTAACATGCTCGTTAGAAAATAAATGATCACAATTAACCTTTCAAGCTCATCGGTTAAAATAACCACTTCTAACCCGCACGTTAGAAATAAACGAATATAAAGATTTCTTTAAAAGATTTTCGATTTATACAAAATAAATCTAGTTCTAACTTAGTCGTTAGAAATAAACGATTACATAAATCGTTTTAAAGCTTTTCGATATATAAAATATAAACTAGTTCTAACACGTTTGTTAGAAATAAACAACTACCAAACATTGTTTTTAAACTTATCGGTTTATATACAATAAACCCGCTTTTAACACGCTCGTTAGATCTAAACGATTGCAAAATCGTTTGTAAGCTTCTCAACTCATATAAAATAAACTATTTCTCTTTTTATTGCAAAACACAACTTTCTAAACAAAAATTAATTTTACTTAAATCATTGTAGTCATAAATAATTTTAAAACTATAAACCCATGATTTCCTAATGGTTTTTAAAGATTTAACCATCTCTAACATAAATGTTAGATTGTTAAACATTTACAAAAATGTTTTAACACATGATAGAATCAAAGTATTTGTTTGGTAACACGGTATTTTGCATATTAGATTGTACTCCAATCTTTATTAAAATCCAAACATGACGTTGTACTACGTTATTTTTCAAAAAGAATTGTTTGATTTTAACAAAAATCTCAAATAATATTTTTTTTAACATTTCGTGAACCAAAAAAAACTATAGTAATAATGTTTTTAAAAATCTTATCACGAAATCTGTTTTAAGTTTGTAAGAAGTAGATTCACTTTTATATTAAAAAATTGTAATTCTAACGATACTCTCGTTAGCCATGGGAAATATTTTAGTACAATAATATTTACAAATACGACTAGAAAAAATAAATATAACAATATTTATATACCAAACTTGATTCGAACATCCATTTTTAGTATATACTTCAACGAGTCTTCATATAGTATTCTTGACTTGAGTCTTCATCACGTTCGAATCTTCAACTATACTTCTTGATTGCAACAATTAACAAACAAAATATTGACGTTCGAATCTTCAATGTAACTTTGAGTTTTTCTTTTTTTTCCTAATCATATTATTCCCTTCAATGGAGATCGATACCTTTAATGTCACATTATCCGCAATTTGAAAATCCAGGGGTTTACGCCTTTGATCTATGTTGGTTGTTTTTTAGTCTTTCTATTTGATTTGCTTTAATTTGTTAGTTATTTCCTTGATGATCCCAAGTCCAAATAACTGACTTTTTCCTATTTCAGTCCAACAAAAGACAAACCTACATTTCCCCTCACAAAAGGGTTCGTAGGGCATTGCCTTAGTGCTGACATCAATGTTATATGGTCGTTCCAACTACCACCAAGTCGATTACACATGAACGAAGCATATTCTTAAATTATAATTTTCTCATTCTTGTGCTTGGGTATAAATAGGCTTGTTAGCTTTCTTTTGTAAGGTTGAACATGTCAAGATGTAAGGTTTTATCGTAAACATTGTGAGATCTCTTGAATATAAGAATTTTGGCTTTTTCTTACCTTTGGTGTTCTTTCTATTCCTATTGTTCAATCAATCAAAACGTGAGGTTCTCCGTCACGTTTTGATCAATAGTTGTATATTGGAGATTGCATGATCCAACATTTGTTTTTTTATAAGAGATGGTGTCGTGGCCTATTTTATTTTCGCTACGATAAATTGATTTATTAATTGGTAATAAATCCCCCAACAATATATCCTCTAAATAATCATGCAATTATCTAAATGCACATGATTTTGAAGATGTTTTAAAAGAGATTGTAAAGTAAGATAAAATTCAAAAAATTAACAGTACCATAAACACCAAATTAAAGTGTAGAAATCATGTAAGCACTAGAGAATTTCTAGTGTATCTAGATAAAGAAAAAATATTGCAAGATACTATAAGCTTGGTGATCATTTATATAAAATGCCAAATTAAGATCTTAAGAACTATAAATACTAGCCTTGGAAAGTCAAATCAGTGATCCTCATGACAAAAGTCATCTTGATCTTACAATGAGGTATATCAAGAAAGTAAGGAAGTTAAGGTTTTGGTATACTCAGTTTAGGAGGAGATTGTTGCGTTTAGACCTCGAAGAAGTGATGATTAGCTAACTCTAAGGTGAATGCTACCTATCTTAGAGTTGATACTGATGAGACTACCTATTTGTAGTTAATAACAACAGAACTTACAATGGATGAGTTGTTACTATTGTTCCGAAGTGTCATTACTATTGATGGTCTTAAAGTTTGATATCGATGTGATTTAGTGTTGATTTAACAAGTTGCTCCTAATAGCAGTTTGTTATTACCTAAGTGAAGTTACAACTAATTAAAGGGAGTTAGTACCGATCCATATTACTACTAATGAGTTACTAGTTACTACTAAGGAGTTGCAACCGATCGAAGTTACTACCGAGCTATGGTTCCTGTTGAGGTCTAATTGTTATCAAGGGCAACATGCCACCGACTTCCAAGTGACTGGTGAGGACAACTTGGTGCTGATTTCAATGATGTGGTTTCTTGTGTGTTGAAAGTTGGTTCAAGAAAGTTACAAGTCACTTTTAAGGAATCTGTCATGTCTTCAGTAGCTGTGGGCTTTTCGATGAAGATTAAATAGGAACAAATGGCATACAATGAGAGAGAGCTTGATTGTTAATTATAAATTATTCAATATGTGAGGGAGATTAGATAGAGAGTCACTCATTTCTAATTTAGTTTAGTATAATTTATAGAGCTGACGACAAGGCCCGATAATCATGCTATAGCTTAACGAAGTAGAAAAAGATAAAGAAAAAAACACAAAGACAACGAAAGATATAAATTTAGTCTAATGTATAGAGCTGATGATATAAGTCCTGATAATTATGATTCATTTCTGGAGAAATGTAAATGTAAATATTAGAATGCCATTTCTGGTGTTGTTGACTTGATTTGAAAAATGACGTCCAATAGAATAGGCATGCATGGGCTATTAATTATAAACCGTTGGGAGCTTTCATTCCATCCGAATGATTCGGCTACCTTTATTTCTCCCCATTTCTAATAACATCAACAACCCTTTCTTCCTAACAGCCTTAATTAAGATTCAACAGAAAACACACAATTATATTAGGAAAGAAAAGATAAACACCAAGAGTGAATCACAAGGTTCAATTTTATTTCCCTGTAGATAGCATTCAACGCCACCCAGAAAGCTTGGGATTTCTTCGGGCGTTTTTCGTTTGAAAAATGGCGGACTCGTTGGAGTTTTCTGTGGCGTCAATGATCGAAGATGTTCTTATTGAGCATGGCCCTCAGTTGTCCGATGTCCATACAACATCCAAGAGTGATGCAAAAATCTGTACGTTTCTTTTTACTCCTAATTTCATCATGTATCGCGTGCTCGCATTTTACATAATATGAATATGAATTTACGCACACAAGTACGTTGTTTGATCTATTGTCATTTCAAGAAAGAAATAAAGAAAGAAGACATTATATATATATATCTACTTTGACTTTGTGCATTCTTCATTGTTGTGTGGGCTGATTGATATGTAAATTTGGGTGTGTTGCGATCCTCAGCGACAAAAAGAAATGAAGCTACAAGATGGCTAAGAAAGTCTGTAGGTGTGGTGGCTGCAAAAGATCTGCCAGCTGAGCCTTCGGAACAAAATTTTCGAATGGGATTAAGAAGCGGGCTTATCCTTTGCAGCGCTCTTAACAAGACTGAACCGGGTGCTATTCCTAAAGTAACCTGGCTAATTCTTTACCATCTTGTTTATTTTCTTGTTCTATATATCAACCAAATCTCTCACTGAATTGTGTATATGCTGGCTTCTTAGGTTGTGGGAACGCCCTCTGATTCTGTTATTATACCTGATGGACCACCTCTATCGGCAAGCCCCTACTATGAAAATATCAGGAACTTTCTATTAGCCATAGAAGAAAGGGGGCTTCCAACTTTTGAAGGTTCTGATTTGGAGCAGGTAGAAGTTTTCCAGATATCATTTGCATATATTCTAATGTTGTTTAATTTTTTTCCTTATTTGACTGTAACATATAGGGGGGAAGGTTATCTAGAGTTGTTAATTGTGTACTAGCCTTGAAAGCATACAGCGAATGGAAAAAGGCAGGCGGGAATGGGTTATTTCGGTATGTGGGGAATCGAAAACCCTCTTCAAAAAGGAAACAAATGGTTTGTAGCTCATTGGATATGGAAACTTGTGGTAAATTGTGGAAAAAAGTTGAAGATAAGGTTAGTATGTTTAGTTTTATGTTTAGAAAAGTATGGAACGAGTTAAACTGTTAGATAATCAAGTATTTTTGTATTTGTAAGCCTCTTCACGCACGTGTTCGTGATCTTCTTTCGGATCAGAAGCCACAAGATATTCCTATGGTGAGTTATCCATGCAGCATTTCTAAGTTACCATTTGGAAATTCTATGTTATGTGTACCATGCTGAATCATCTATAACACAAGCTCAAGAAAGTATTTGTGTCCACTAATTATTCTGCCTCCTGTGCTGTCAGATTGTTGAGATTGTGTTAAGCAAACTCACAGAAGATTTGGAACGAAGATTAACCAGCCATAAAGAAAAGATTAAGGTGCATACCATTGACAATTAACAAAGAGTGGACTATATATATATGTGCGAAACCCGCTCAATGCTCTAGGACTAGATGTGAAAGCATCAACGCATGAATCTAAAACTGAGTTAAATTTTATCTATTGATAAAGTTCTTAAAGCTTAGCAAAACTAGAAACGTGTTAAATGGGTTAAGCAGATCGAAAGACCCCTGAAGTGTTCATATGTTTGAAGCCTTCTATAAGACTTTAATAAAATTTATTATTTTGTAATTATCTAGTTTCATAATTTTATATAATTATATTAAGAAGTTGCATGATATCAAGTTGGATAGTAAAATGTTGGCGAGTCGGCCCATCTTGATCTTACCTGTTTGGACCCAGGTTTGGGCTTATATTAGAAGAAGATCACCCATTTCTGTCTGTTCCCGCCGTGTCTAACCCACTCCATTTTGCCTGGGACCTTGTGTCCAATTTGGCTGAGGTCTCAGGTGTGACGGCAAACCATGCCCAATGACCAAGAGTAGTAAAACTTTTTGTGGTTCATGTAGAGAGATGCTTTACATGAAATACCAAATTCCATGACTAGAAAAAATAAAGGAATGTATGCAAGTCCTCCATCAACTATAACTATTGACCATTTTGTTGTTTTAACAGATTGCTGCTAAGACAAAACCTGTGAAAAAGTCTCCTCCTGAGGAAGTAAAGGTATGGTTGTGACTGCATCCAAGTTCTGCCTAACTTGTAATACTTTCCTTCACATTTTCTGATAAGAAAAGATTTGGATTCAACATATGGCAGCAATCCCCTAGGAATATAATTAGCGAGATGGAATCCAAATCAAGAGCAACATTCAAGAAAGATGATTTCAAAAAGGTATGGCTGTCAACATATGGTAAAATGTGCGGGTCGGGTAACGGGTCAAAATGGGTGATTTGGAGGGTGCGTGTTGTGCAGGATTGAGCAGAAACAATTTTCTTTTTTAGATAGTGAAATATGATTACAAAAGCTATATTACTTAAGCAATAATATATATTTTTTGTGAGGTGATTTAAGAGCTTATATCCATCAAAGATACACTGTGAGCGACTTTCAACCTATTTGACTAGTTCCACCCATTTGGCATGTTTCCTTTAAAACTTTTTCTTTTTTATTTCATATTACCGTTTAACATGTTGGAGATAAGATGTTTAATTCACATCCATGACAGCCATTTACTAATGCCATAAATAATGAGAAGGAAGAAGGAAAGGAAGAAATAAAGGTATGCATGACTAAGTTCCCAATTTCAATATAATTAACAGACTTTTCGGGCTCACTTGCTGATTCAACAATAATTTCATTTGCTTCACCTGCGTGACAGTCCTTTAGCAGCATAATGAATGAGATGAGAAAGAAAACAAGTGCAGATATAAATAAACCTTTTAGTGATATAAATAAGAAGATCGAAAGGAATGTAACTGCAGATACCATGAAGTCTACTCGTGATGTAAACAACGAGATAAAAAAGAATGTGACCACAGATACCATGAAATCCACTAGTGATATAAACAAGGACATCAAAAAGAATGTAACCACGGATACCATGAAGTCCACTAGTGATATAAGTAACAAGATGGAAGAGAAAGCAACCAAAGAAGCCATAATTTCCACCTCTGGTGAAGTCAATAATGGGACGGAAGAGAATGCAGCCATGGATTCCATTAGTGATGATCTAAACGATGAGATGGAAGATGATACAGCCATGGATTCCATTAGTGATGATATAGATGATGAGATGGAAGAGGATATAGCCATGGATTCAATTGGTGATGATGTGAATGATGAGATGGATGAGGATACAACCATGGATC